>OZ023157.1:8723082-9105582 GCA_963678695.2 Diplodus puntazzo
AGAAAGGAGAGGCAGGCCAATGCTTGTGCAAATTAAAGGAGGCAAATTAAACGGAGGCAAACTGAAAGGGATTCTGAAAAAGACGGCTGATTTCTGAGTCTCAGGTCAGCAAATACCAACACTTTGATCGGTGGCTGGGGGTCCTCCACAGTTACAGGGTCATTCTGTGGGAAACACTGCAGCAGAATTACTGCATAATTAGCATAATCAACTATAATGGACTATATTACGGCAACTGCTTGGCCAATTAAAGGAGTATTGGAGTGGTTTTGGAGGTTATTGAGGATGCTCTATCCCTCTATAATATTTTCAATATTTAGATGGCCACTTAAAACCATGAGAGGCCAGATTTCAGCTCTCTGTGGGCCATTTTTAGTTGATTTAGTTGAAGTTTGAGAGGACGCTGAATCAGTTAGATTTCAATATGAAACGTTGACCTTAACTCACTTACAAATCGTATAATATTAAGAACTGCAATCACACTAACGAGGGCTCTACTGGACAGCAAATAGTCTATAATAATAACATTATCCAATAAATATTACAAAGTTACATAACTCACAGCAAACAAAAAGGTGAGTGCACAGGTTCATTACTGCAGTAAAATATAAATAAGGTATTGCAAATCATTGTGTAAAAGGTGCTATCGGCCCGTGGCCCCTTGGTGGTTGAGTTCACAGAAGCATGTGCCCGATACATGGCCAGCTGGTGCTGCACACATACTTGTGCTCCCTGACTCCCTCCATCTGCTCTCACTCCTGTATTTACAGCCACACATTCCCGTCTCCGTGCTGTGCGACTACCTGCCAAGCTGCGAAACATTACAAACTCTGCTATCTCCTCTTTTGATCATGGCTTTAACTGTGTCTTGCTCAGGTCATCACACTGTCTCCAAAAGCACAGTTTGAGAATGTTAAAGTGAAAAAGCTTGCAAGCATCTGACTAAGCATGAAAATGACGGACGAATCAAATCAAGTCTATCTCTCTGCCCCTCATGCTGACTCAACTGGCTGTAAGAGGATGGAAAATATCTTGTTTATTGCTGCGGCACAAAACAGAAAGTCATGCTGTCAGTGAACATGGGCGGAACAAATGAAATATATACTGTATATATTTAGATATCTAATCAAAGTTGTGGTGGGTCATGTAGAATCAGAAAACAGTCCTGTAGCCTCCATCTTAACAACTTCAGTAGTTCTTTTTTTTGTTTTGATGCATCACATTTTTCAAAAAGGAGACGACTTACCACAAGATTCTGGTCCTGGAGAAGCTCTTGTCAAGTCTAGAGAGAAACAAAGTGTTGGGAGATGAAGAATTAGAAACAATAGAGCATTCTTAATTGACACAGGGTGTTTTTCTATTGAGACTGAAAGTACTCGTGCCACCTAGTCAAACCGTTATGAGGCCTCGAGTTTTGTCACAGCATCCATCACCATTTCACCATTTTGGAGCCAGAAGTGACCATATTTTGGACTAGTTAAGTTGCCTCTATCCTGATTGAATTTGACTGAGATTATAACCAACATTTACATTTGTTGGTCAACAAGCAGCGACCTCTTGAGGCTATGGTAATTATTACAGCAGAAAAGGAAGAAGTCAGGTGAGGTAGTGTAAAGAGTGACACGCCCGCACAAGGGAGGAGATGGGAGATGGCTGGTCACCAAGAGAATGCATTTCAGGTCCAGCGTGAAAGCTAAAGTCACAGTGAGCTTAGTCAAGTTGATACAACTCGTTGTTATGTTATGTAACGGAATAGTTATTCTTGCTCAAACCACAATGTTTCCCTAAACCTAACCAAGTTGTTTTCTTGCCTAAACCAGCCAAACTGCGACCGTCTGATGGAGATCTGGTCTGCCCGTCGCTCGTACGCCGCAAGGGTTATGTTGTTCTGGGAGTGACTGGCTACTGACCTATTCAGTCATTTATGGATTTAAGGGTGTGTTGTTTGATTCATAAGGTAGCCATGCCCTACAGCATACCCTTCTTTATCTTCTAATTTACCCTAAATGGGACCATACATCACAAAATGAACATCATGCTATCTTGAAGAAGTCTTGAAACTAGCATTTGAGACCATTAACTCAGTAGGAAACTGTTTATTGAGGTAATGAATTAAATGAGAAGCAGGTTTATTTTCTCATAGGTTTACATACAGTCGGATTAAATGTGAAACCGGCAGACTTTCCTGCTGGTTTAAAAAAGAATGCAGGTTTAAGGCACTTCTGCCTCACTTTTCAGACCAGAAGCTCCTTCCACTTAACATACCGTCTATGAGAACAACTTTATCACAACTAACATGTCACCCCGAGAGAGTTGATATGCTAAATCTCTTAAAAACAGCTGCCGGTGACAGATGTAGGCAACACGGAGCAATGCTTGCGTTCATCTTAAGTTGCCTGATCGACGTCAGAACAATCTCCTTAAAGCTCTGCTCGCTCTCCACCAGCTCCTGAGGGAAGCCTCGGGCTCTTTTGCTGCTCAATTTCCCAATATGTTCCCCAACTCACTGCTAACTTGAGTTAATGATGAGCATGAGCTGCCTGTTCTGGCTGGAAACAACATTAATGACACTGAAACACAACAGCAGATAGTGAAACACTCCACAGAGATTAGATGAACTGCAGAGCTGGGTGATAATTCACGATAATAAACAAACTGATCTTATCCATAATGAAAGAATACCGGTCGATTGTTTTCAGCAATATATACCGCAGTGAGCCTCCGTGAAGCCTGATGAGTGTGATCCACATCGCCTCCCTCCACTGATCCCTTTTCTTCCCACCACTTCCTTTATCTACTCCTCTGCCTGCCAGCCACTTGTGTGCAACCACAGTGGGTTTGTCTCAAAGATGAGAAGCTGTGCGGGCAGACTGAAGGAGTCTAGGAATGTGATATATGATAAAACAAAAATATGATGAACGTGTAAGTTTAGTGGGGAGGAAGCATGCAAAGCTGACGAAGCATGTGAAAATAAACTACCTACAGAATTGATTACAGGAACTGTGCTCTTGCGGTTGACATAATTAATGACAGAAAGGAAAAGAATGTTTAATAAAAGGTAAAACTAGATGCGAAGAAGAAGAGGAGACAAGGAAAAGAAGATGTGAGGCTGGCAGAAAGAACATGGCATTGTACATTTCACCAAACCACACGGACATTTCAGACATATATAACGTTTCTACCGTACATCTCATACATGTATGCGCTGACTTTCAAGTTTGTGAGGTGGGGGATGCTCAACAGGTAAGCGAGGTGGCTGTGAGTATGAAGTATAAAACCACTGGATCATTTTAAGGTTATGTTGGAACCCCAACCAGGTGAGGCAACCAAGATCAGGATATAGTCCTAAACCAAACCAAGTGTTTTTTGTGCCTAAACCTAATCGGACCACAAACACAGTGTTGAAAATTGAAGTTGCAACATATAGTATCTGTGGTTTGCAGGGAAGTCACATTTACTCTGGAGATGGGGGGGTTGGATTTGGCTGTTTCCTTTGTTAAGAGGATTTTTGTGTGGCTGCTTCTCTCTTTTTCATTTACCCTGCATGCAAATGACGCAGGACACGTTGCATCTCCCACCTGGATCAGTGTTTGAAGCAGCAACCAAGTAGACGCTGGTTGAGGACAATCAATCTACTGATAATCACTGCTTATCCCTTCCTCCCCACGGGCTAAGCCAATCAAATAATTACCATTGTCATGCAATGCCAACAGGCTCACAGACGCTCGGCCTACTCATCAGAAAAACAACGTGAAGGTAAAGGTAAAAAGAGAAAATGCAACAAGTTTTGTTCATTTTTTTTTTTTTTTGCAATATAAATGTGCCAGGAGGATTCAGTTTCAACTCCATGCCGGGTTACTGCCGGGTCATCTGAGTCAACTCACGCTCAAAGAAACATCTCCGCTCTCATCTCTGCCAAGACTTCTCAAGAAGTGACATGACAACTTATGTGACGTTGACATCCAGTGCTGCAAAAACCCAAGATGTAAGCCTTCCGTTCACCTCCAGTCTGTCATCAACGTCTGTTGACATTGACAGAAAGACAGTGAATGGATTATTCCTTTTTTCCCCCGACTAAGTCTCATAAAGAACCTTTTAAAATGATAAATGAGATTTTCCCGGCAATGTTGCCAGCCATTTCAGATTTACCCAAGGAGAGTCTGAAAGTCAACACCCGCAGCGCATCCTCCCGATTTACCATCACATTCATAAAGTATTAATAAAACAGCATCTTATCCAGTATTAAAATGATTTATTTATGCAAAGGAGAGTTTGGGATGTATGATAATGTGTGGAGAGCACAGTCTGACACTGCATGATTCTTCTGCTGAAGAGCAATCTTGCTCCAACTCGTACCCGCCCAAAATGAATTCTAACCCAGCCACACAGCTCCAACTCATCGACCCCCAAAGACTTTCCACAGATTGTTTTTGATATACAGCACATCTTAATTTTCCCTACAATGGCCAGTAACCAAGGTGAATGATCACTATGAACAGGATTCTTTTCATCATCCATTAGTCTGCCAATATTTTCTCAATTCATACAATTCATTCTCAGTATCATTTCCCAGAGCACAAGGTGACATCGAAAAGACAAAATGACAGGACATTACACAGAATATGAGGCTGTGAATTCTCACATGTTTGAGCAGCTGGCCACAGTGAATGTTTGTATTTCTGCTTGAAAAAGGACTGCAAGGCATAATTAAAATAGTTGCAGGTCAATTTAATGTCAGTTGATAAATCACTATGTACAAGTCAGCCTGTAAAAACATCTGCATCTTTGTAAACTTGTCTTCTGTGGCCCTTTAGGGAGCTTTTCCAAAGGCCGAAAAAATAACTATATATAATTACAGACTGCAGGTGTGAGTTTAAAATAATTTGGGAGGCAAAGAGGATCTAATGAAAGAAGCTATCAAGTTACATTGTGGAAAAATACATGATCCGGCATTATTAGAGGCTAACATACAAGGGACTAAAAATCAAGGATATCTCAGCTCCGATGCTTCACTTTTCTATCATTCAAGTCTCAAAACAGAAAAGTGCAATACTGAAAACATCTTCTTTCTGACTACTAATGTTAAAATGTTTTTAGCTTGAATTTCTGTTCTTAAAATATATGCAGATTGGTGTTGATTTAATTAAAAAATGCATCATTTGCATATTTAAATATGAAATACCCAGAAATTAATCACACAAGACACAAAGAAACACACAAATGATCGACTTAATGTACTGCCTTGAATAATTTTTATTCTGATTTAAAGAGTGATAAAACCTCTTTACCTGTTTGGATTTCTGTATGTATGGAAAAAATAGTACATATTTACAAGAAAATGATGTTCAAAACATAAAATATCAGAAGTCTTGAAATATAAAAAGTCTTATAATAGGGGAGTTTTGTGATAATAAAGTCTTTTAAGCCTTTTCATCATTTTCTTCAAACTCTAAGACAGAAATCTCCAGAAAGCACCTACATACAACAAACTTCTCCGTTTTGTTCCTATCTCTATTCTGAAGAGGGATTTGTTCATAAATCATTCATAACCTCAAAACACAGGACACATTTTTATGGCTGTAGACAGTATTTTCTGATTCATGGAGTTAAACAAAGAAGTATCTAGAATTCCCTTTAACTCTTACATGTCAACAAAATTGACTTTAACTTGGTTTTATCCAGATTCCTGTTATGGAAATGTGTGCAAACTAGTGAATATTTCACATGATAATGCCTAATTTTTCTATTTCACGGAACAAAAACCTAAATTTCTTAACGTAAGCAATCAACCGGGGAAGATTCATGGTGATATCTGTTAGTATTTCAGTTATTCACCTGTTGGATCGCCTCTTAGGTTTATGGATCAGTGGGTGAATATTCAGTAGCCTGCCGACACCACTGGGTGACAGGATAGAGTTGGGCATCTAACCATGACCGTCTCATCTTTGTTCCTGTGCACGTATGTATCTTCAGACTGATGCGGCTCTGTGGCTCACTAGTCCACAACTATCTCTATCTCGCTCCACCCCCTCTCCCTCGTCCTCCCTAACCCCCTGTCTCCCATTCCAGCACTTGTGTCTGCTGTAAAAAACATTGGATGGAAGTGTGTGAGAGAGGCTGAGATGATGTAAGAAAATGAAACAGTATCCCTGCAGTGCGTCTGACATCAAACATGTTATTACACAACCCGTTCTGCGGCGCACGCTCTCAGCACTCGCCTCTGTCATCAGACACAACTCACCTTTGAGTACAAAAAACGTATTTGGCGTACAAACAGTGACATTTTGCGTGTTGCCGGTCGAGGGCTCAGCTGGTTTGCTGTGTTTTGCTGCCCGGTGTTGGGAATGGAAATATGAGTTTGCCAGTCAGCGACACGCTTGGTGATTATCCCCCTGCTGACACAGGCAACACACTGTTTTGGTGTTAACAGTCAGGGGTGAGAAACAGACCGTCACATAAACAGCTACACCTCCATCCACAGCGGCGGCACGTGACAGTCAGTCAAGGGAGGACACACAAACAGGTAGAAGGTATCAAAAAGAGACTCGGCTGTTATGACATTTAAAAAGCCACTTAACACAGCGCTTTTTTTTTCAAGAATTACTAATGACAAAAATTGAAAACAAGACGTTAACATCTATTTAAAGCTGGTTTCCACACATCTGTATGTTCTTATGAGCAGCTTAAATGTCTTAAAGATCTTCACTGACTGATTTTTAACACCTAAGCAAACCAAAAAACAAACTGTCTCCGTTTTCAATAAACTAAGAAACAAACTGACCTTAAAGGATGACACAGTTTCTTGCTGTTCTACTTTGTTTATATGTGGTGGACCCTGCCACCGTCTCCTGAGACACAGTTTCTTGCTGTTTTACTTTGTTTATGTGTGGTGGACCCTGCCACCTTTTCTTGAGACACAGTTTCTTGCTGTTTTACTTTGTTTATGTGTGGTGGACCCTGCCACCTTTTCTTGAGACACAGTTTCTTGCTGTTTTACTTTCGTTTATGTGTGGCGGACCCTGCCACCTTTTCAGTTTCTTGCTGTTTTACTTTGTTTACATGTGGCGGACACTGCCACCTTTCTAGATTCAAACAGTGTTCTGGGGACCTTATTTTCCTCTCAGAGCAGCTTGTTTATTCTGTGTTATTTTGTGTTATTACCTCATTAATATTCTGAGTTTTCTTCTCCAAAACTATGTAATGCCCCTTTAATTACTCCCAACTGTATCATATCATTGACGTTAAAAGAGCTGCACAAACCTCGGCGGGTTGGATACTGCTGTCTTCATGTCACATGGCTTCCACTGACAGTCGAGAGATTCAAACCTCTCACTTAGCGCGCAGCATGCCTCTTCCTCCTCTGCCAGCAGAAGAGACAATAGACGGATCGAGCCATTCAGACAGAGATAGCTCTTTAAATCACGTTAAATGTGAGAAATCAATACGAGATGCGGATAAATGTATTCATCAAGCCCTCCTTGAGTGGAAGCGCCAACCTTCAAAACAAGAGGGTCAAGAGCTCTTCAGTAATTATCCCACATCAGCACTCTTCCTCTGCTCCCCCCGATAAATACAGGCTGCTGTGATCTGTTCAGCTCAAGTCTGTGTGGTTCCAACATGTACAGTCTTCAGTCCTGTTTCATATTTTTTAGATACAGTCCACACTGCGTGTATCGAGATGGCAGTGAACCAGAGTTGCACCAGCTAATTTGATTTTTCGAGCCGCCGTCGAACTTTTTAGAATAATTGGACTAAACTGAATGCAGATTTAGTGGAAGCGACAGGCAGAGAGCCTCGAGGAGGGGGAAACAAGGCAGCGTTTGGCTGCGTTGCTGGGAGAAAGAGAGACGCAGCGTTGGCAACATACTTATAATTCAAATGGCGAACGTTTAAATCTTCTCGAAAAGCACGTGAAAAAAAAAGAGCTGAGCAGACGAGTCAACAGCGTAAATCATCGATATGGCATCTAGATGGATGAACAGTGCGGAAGCTGCCTCTCTGCAAAAACAGGAGTCGTTATGGAAAAGACAGAAAATGAAAAGGTTCCTTAAAGAGCTATGTTTTTGTTTCCATTAAATGACGGACATGTTGTTTTATAGACAGCGGATGATCTGTCTGAATCCATCCGAGCCTTCATCAGTTTTCTTTGCAAGAGTGTTGATTTTTACACCACCACCCGGCCTGTGCTCTCATCTGATTCTCAATAAGCTGCAGACCTTCAATCCACTCCATCATCCAAGTCAGTGGAAATGACTAACAAGACAGGGGGGGCTGGAAAGTCTGTTGTTTGTTGATGCGTTTGGACTTAACATGATTGAAAATCTTTATTGCTTGGCATAACTGTGAATGTGCACAATGCCAACTCTGATGATATGCCAAGTACAGAGGTAGAAGAAGAGCAAAATGAAGCGGCTGATTTTCTCAATCAGCTTCGCTCTTTCTAGTTATCTTACAATCACAACATTTCTGTTTGTGTGCACTTTTAAAGTGGACGCGTCTCAGTTGGAGAAAAAGGTGATGTCACGTACGCTAAAGCATCAATCAGGATTAATCATTGTGATTGAAAGCAGAATCTGGTGACAGTCGGTGGGTCGTTCAATCACCGTCGGTCAAGTCTCATCAAACTGAGCTCCGCGCGGTCCTCATGAAAGTGTTCGGCATTAAAATCTAAATGAATTATCAACCAAAATGTTTTCTCAAGTTTGATATTGCTGTTTTACCCATGAATATCCAATGTTATAGAGAAATACAGCAATCAGTCGCTTATATGGATCCACAAGCCATGAAAATTGAATCTTTTCATAAATGTAAAAAAAAAATTAAACTGAGGTAATTCTTTAATGTTTTTTTATTTTATTTCAGATTTCCCTCCCAAGATTCTATGCCGAGCAGTAAACCACCTGCATCCAGCTGGGTGCCCGAGGCATGACAATCATGACAGGTAAACGAAAAGTCATCGTTTACCTCAAGGAAAAAAAACGAAAAGCGTCCTTGAAGCTTGAGACGAACTGCCAAAAAAACCACCCAGCAGAGACGACTGCTGCAACAGAAACAGTCATGGTTGGAGAGACACTACGAAAAATATACGACTTTGAATTTCAGAGTCATGGCGCATAATGATAACATCTCTAATCATCAGAATGTAGATTAAGGCTGAAACTATCAACTGCTTTCATAAAGATTGATCTAACTAATTACTTTCTCAGTTAATTGATTTATCATTTGGTCCATTAAACGTAAAAAAAAAAGCATAAATTCATCAATCGCAGACTTTAATAATGTCTTGTTCTGTCCCACAACTACATAAATCAGAGAAAATCAACGCACCCTTATCGTTAAGAAGCTGGAACCAAAGACTGTTTGATATCTTTCCTGAAAAAATTAATTGTTGCTGATTTAATTTATCGTCTGACTAACTATTGCAGCTTCCATACAGATGTCAACAACCACCTCAAATGAGATCAGAACCAACTAAAAAAAACACACACAGCTAAAATGCCTGAAAGTAAAGGTGTACTGGGTGCACAGATGCTCCATCCTCCTCCTCAACACCAGGTATGATACCTGCGAGGGAGACTGAGCAGTGGGTTATGTGCGCAATCCTTTAATCCCTCACTTGGCTGAACTGTTGCCAGTTGTCTTCAGGCTTAAAGCTGACTTAACTCACCGGCACAGACCCAGCCAGCTGTAATTCTGAAGCCTGCGAAACCACCAGCATCATCGCACTGGCTTTCTCCAAATCTTCAGTTTGCCATCACAACCTCTCAAAAACCTCCGAACAGGCAAGTCGTTCACATCAAACAAGGCCTTTGAGCTCGTGTTTATGAGGGGGCACTGACCTCGCCCGCTTGTTCTCACGCTTTATGGATTTAAATACAAGTAGGAGGTTTACAGAGAGAAGTTGACAGCAAATCCGCAAAGGACACAGTGTTAAAAACAGCTTCTCACCCACACAGTCAGCCATCTCTGGAATCATTTTTGCCTACTTCCCGTAATTGCTGGCTCTGAATTTACATAATACGAAAAAAAAAAAAAAGGAAAGTCAAATCAAACGGGAACTTGGCACAGCAGATGGTAAAATCGATGCTGCAGCGGTGTCTAATTTCTAGCTGCTTTTTAAGCTCATCATTATTTTTTTTGTTTTTTTTGCAATTTTGTACAAACAGCCACGTTATTGTGCGCTGACGGCAATTTCCATGAAATTGCGCGCGGAAATTACGCTGCAACAAAATAAGCTCGTCAAGGACAAATCCTGAAAACAAATGCAGACCGGTAATTTGCCGGTCCAGGTCCAGGCTTCATCCATTTCAGTTTCAGAAAACACTCTTCCTGTTGTTCATTAGGCATTAATTTCCCCAGAGACTCCTTTTTTATCTAAAAGGCTTTTAACACTGGAGACGCATTTTTATTGACAACTGCAAACAAACCAAATATTAATCACATTAAAGTGAAAAAAAGTAGAAAGCTAATTCCTCTTCCAGACACAAATGTATCTACGACAGCTGCATGCTTTCAAAGAATCCTGAGGAAACTGTGGTTTAGAGATTAGAGGAGGATATCAGATTGGATCATAGATGTGGGGGGGGGGGGTGAATTTAGGGCGACATAAATAAATACGGAGCGCAGTCCCTCAACAGGCCGAGCCACTTAACTATCAAGCTGTTCCAGCAGAGCTGCTCCGGGGACGATCTGTGTGAACAAGGACAGGCTGTTCTCAGCACAGCTACACCTGCACAAACTCATCCAGTCGTTTCGCTGATTTCATTTGAATTCCAGAAGTAATTAGTGATTCAATCAGGACTCAAAACGTTCCAGCCTTTAACAAATATCCTCCTACATACACACGATTCAGTGGTTGGCATTACAGGTATCGATGCACCAATCCACGCTTTTCTCTTCTCACTTCCTTACTGAACTCATTGCAATCATTTCATATAAAGTAGCAGGAGGTCATAAAAACTAAAAACAAGCATCACAGGCCTGTTGTGACTAAATTACTGTAACTGATAGTTAATTATACAAACTGTATTTAATGTTGATTGTTTGAGTCACGGCTGAAACCTGAGCTGAGGTTCTCTCTGCACCACAATATGAGAGTTCTCAAGTCACCCCTTTAAATAACCTTAAAGTCAGAAATGGAACCCCAACTTTAACCTGATCAACATATTCCATAGTGTGGGTAACCACCGAGCTCGGATTAAAAGTCTAGAAATGATGTCCAGAAATGATAATGTGTAAAAATAAGTGATATTAAGCGCTAACAGGACATGACATGACATAAGTGCTGGCTTTGTTATCTTCGTGATAAACTTTGAATGCAACACAAAGACTATTTCTTACTTAGTCAGGCAGCGAACACTCATTCAGGGCTGTGACTGACACCGAGTCAGTGCTTCAGTTTACATTAATGTAAGAAAAGAAATATTTTCTGCTTTAAGCCAAGTGTTAAACAACTCGCTATTGCAACAGTAATCACTGTTATAGAATGTTTTTCATCCGATCAGGAGAGAGAACTCCATCGTGAACTCGCAGAGAGCATGTTTACCGATTTCATGTGCAGAGAGTAACGGAGGGGATCGCTCACTTGCAAAACGGACAGGAAGTTAGCTTACACAACGAGAACACTCACAGCAGCTTTAACTGCGTCGAGATCAAGTCGGGTTCTGGTGAAAAAAAAACAAGAAAACAGACCGCCTGATGAGTTGGGATCAGACTCATTACTACTCTCTCAGACTCAGTCAGCTGAAATCCATCCCCGAAAAATCTCTGTGGGCAAAAGCAAAAAATCCTCCAGAAAGAAACTGAACTAATGAGAAACTCCAAGTGCCTAAAAGATCCAGAATTTAAAAAATTAATGAAGAGACTGCAGCTTCAGCCACAGCTGCACTCACGCTCACATGTGCAGTATACATCACCCCGTCAAGTCTCGTCCATGACACACCTCCACCTCACCAGAGTCACATGTGTGGACCTGAAGTGTCTGACACCTGAATGTCGAGTCAATATCACTAATCAATGTCCAGCTGGCTGCAGCAGACCCGGTGTCATCTCACATGTGTTTCTCTGTAGGGTGTGAAATTAGTGCCTCACTTGGCTCAACCAGTTAATCATTAAAGTTTACACATGTACAAACACAAAACTTATGTTGTTACAAATATCTAAGAGTGTGATCATGGTGGGCTGTACATTTTTCAGAATGACACAACTTTCTTTTTGAACTTTATTCCTTGAATCTCGCTGCACAAGCAAAGTGGTTGTTGCTGTTCCAAAAATATTGTGTTTTCCTGCCCTACATTGCACTTCCTCACTCACGACTGGTTGTCGGTATCTGCCTGCTCACTCAGGCTAGCTTTCAACCTCCTACAACAGAAATGTCAAACTAGGCCTCGTGAGTGTTTTCTAGTCAGACTTGGCAGAGGCCCCTTAGCAGTAGAACGCAGTCGTAAAAAGTAATTTCACCGCCTCATGAATTCTAATTTTTGGCTGAGAGGCTGACTGCTCATAAACCAAAGTGTTTTCATATCAGACAGATTCTCATTCTGACGGCCACAAAAAAATCCTCAAATGTATGATTTTGACGAGGCTGCGACAACAGAAACCTCTCTTACACCGGGGCTGTCAAAATAAGACACAAATGACATTCAAATATTCCTGTTAAAACAGAATCATAAAGGTTTGAACCACTTTTTTGCAACATTATGTACAGAGACATGACTTCTTGTACAGGTATGTTTACTTGAACATGAGCTTGTCTTTCAAAAGATCTACACACCTCACAAAAAAGATAAATAAAATAATGTTCTTACCATAAAACTTAATTTAAACTCTGTCTCTCTGTTGCTGCAGTAGTGCTGCCTTATATTCAGAATAATAATTTTTCATAATCATTTGTCTGTGTTTTTCTACACAAATATCATCAAATTAAAAATATTAATTGACAGCCAAATGTTCGATTCCTACAGAAAGAAAAACATGTCGGCCACGCTTGCAATCATCTTTTTTTCTTATCTTGAGAAAACTAACTTTGTTCTCTCATGACAACGTTAAAGTTGTTTAACCCTGAGAAAGCAAAAACAATTTCCTATTACGACTTACAGTTTGAGGTAAGTACAAGCAAGCAACTGCAGCACGCAAAAACAACAACATTATGCCTTGAATTACTATTCGATCATAAATCCTCAAGAGGAGAAGTAGTTTTTCCTCCTGATAAATGATCTTGTTATCTTCAGAAAACTGCTTTGTTTTCTCAGCATAAAAAGAAAAATGTATCTGTGTTCACGAGAAAATGAGCTTTGCTATCTTGAGATATTGAAAAAATAAACAACAGAAAAAAATATGTGCAAGCACCACCCCATCCTTTCAGCCCGTCCTCACCAGGAAAACAATAACATTGGTCGACTGTGCAAGCAGCTTATCACGACTCAAATATACATTCATTGTTATGAGGCAACTTCCCTTGGGCGTAGTAAATGGCAGCAAAGGAAGAAGCCAGGTGGCGTGGTTAGAAGACTGACCATGTCCTCAAAGGGAGGCAGATGGTCCAACAAACACTTACACTCAGACCCAGGAGACTGTTTGTGTCTCAAGCCGTGATCTTTCTCATGTCTCATGTTCAACCTCTAAACCATCCATCCTCAGCTCCCAGTCGTGTTGGGGTGAAGTGTTAGAGCAATATGTCACTTAGAACAGTAAAAAAGTAATATTAATGCACTACTGAAAGGTTTCCAGTGAATTGATTACATTAACTAATTCACTTATTGTCAAGAAATATGCTACTAGCCCGATCCTGCATCACACACTACATCAGAACTGTCACTTGACACAAAAAAGACCCAAAAGCAAGACACACGCGAAGGTAGGAAAGTTTTGAAGCTTTACAAAAAAGTTAACATCACAGGCTCCCATAGACACGGAGCGACGAACCGATAAGACACGGGCGGGAAAACAAACAAAGACAGGACGTGGAAAGTAAAATGTGACCACCGAGAATAAACTTTCAACATAAAGCAGGAAGCCAAAAAACTATGTCATACTCTGACACACTGAAAATCTCTGGAAAGCTACAGTTTAATACGACAGACTGTTTGCCCTTGCTGCTCAGTGTGATCGTATGTCTTTCAGCAGCTTTGAGATAAACAGTCTTGAATCACTGTGTCTTCTGCAAAAACATGTCGAACCAAACCAAACACACCGCTGCAATGTTCATGTCGTTTTGGGAACTTTTCCACCGCTGCCAAAGTAAAGATCCAGCTCACAGTTTCGCTTTTACCTTCCTCACAGTGAAATGTACTACCTTTAAAAAGCATTTAATTGCATCTGTTGTCATCCAGTTACTCACTCTTTGCAACATTTAATTGTCTTTGGGAGATGACACACCACTTTTGATGATGATGAACGAGCGGCGCTTTGTTTTTAATGTGTTTGTTTTGCCTATAAAGAGATTACCACACACCAGAGGTAATGAAAAAGTCCCCATCATTTTTGGATGCTGTTTACCACTAATGAACTGAATAATTCTCTCCAACAGCTGTTTTTTTTTTTGAGAACTTTACTTTTTCAGCAGTCTCGCCAGCAACTTCTGCATAGAGGAGAAGACAAAAACAAGCTGGAACAGGTCACCGTGACCGAGAACGGACAACTGGCTCTTCTCATCTCCCTGATCTCGTTATCTTAGCATCTTAGCACCTTAGCAGCTCTTCACTGTTAACGGTTAATGCTGTAATTTATAGACCACACAGTGCTGACGGTCAACGACCTTGTCGCAGTCATCCAGTTCTGCAGTTTGCTGGGCAGGTGCAGGAGTCTCACACCTTCCTCTCACCACTCCTCTCAGGTTGGATGGTAACAAGATGCAACAGGTACACTAGCACTTACACACACACACACACACACACACACACACACACACACACACACACACACACACACACACACACACAGCACAAACTCTTAAAATCAGGGTGCATCCTCTGTTGTCTTACCCTCCATAAGCTCCAAATGTGGAACTCCTTTTCCTCTGAGGCATCCTGCCGGTTGGCCGATCACGCCTCTCAGGTGAGCGCGGGGTGTCGGATCGGTTCACAACACGAGGCTACAGAACAACATCTGTGTTCATGCCTCTCCTTCTCTTTCTACACCTCTAACTCTTCCTCTCTCCTCCCTCCTTGTCTCAGCCCTCATCCTGGGTGTGTGCGAGTGTGTGTGTGCGTGTGTGTGTCCTGTCTGAGGGTATTTTATGTGTGCACACATCGCGGCCCTCCCTCCTCTCGTCTCCTCTGTGCTCTCCGACTAAGTAGCTCCTATCTTTGCCAGATTAAGAGGAAGGTGCGTCCGGCCGTCCTGTTGTCCTGGAAACAAACAGGACTGATTCTCTGGGCTCTTTCTCGCTAAGCCGTTCTCATTTGAAGCAGGAAGAGGGCACAAAATACTTTTCATTTCCCACGAAAAGGCAACTGACTCCCCCCTACCACCAATTATTGTGATGGGAACCACAGAGGCTCTTTTCTCAGAACGGTTCTTGTGGGAATAAGATTTTAGGGCGAGAAATGATTTCTTTTTTGCTCTGACTGAAACTAACAAATAAACAAATTTGGTTCGCTCATCCTGCTGTTTCGTGCACCCCCCCATCTCCGCCTCACGATCTCCAGCGAGTCTTTGCAGATTCACCGGCTCCATCAGTCTCTAAGTCTCAGTCATCCGCCAACACCACATCATCATCTCCATGGGGGGATTATTCAGACGCCCCTGGATCACAAAAATATCCCTGTACAGTCTAAATACCAAAGACTTTCTGACAAAACACATTTTATCTGCTGTAAGAAACACCAAAGCCAAAATGTCCATGTTGTGTATTAAAATGAAATTGTGAATTAAATATTTGGATATTTACTGACCAAAACAATTCATCAACCATCAAAATACTGTCTTGGCTAAGTGCAGATTGAGTCATTGACTTATCCACTAGTAGTTGCAGCGCTTCATTTGACTTTTTTCTAACTGAATACGCAAGAGTATATGCAAATTGAGAATTCAACATCAAAGTATGGATTACCAGCTGATCTGAGGGCTTTCAAATCAAATATCGACAACAGTCTTCCGACGATTAGTCGATTGAACAGCCGTTCAAAAGAAAATCGCAACTAGTTTGATAATTGTTTCTTCGCTGCTTTTATGACGGTAAATGAAAGTCTTTGGGTCTTTGGGAAATGGGATGAAATGAAAGTTGTCTGTATGTAGTTTGACTGTTTAGTTTTATTCACCACGTAGCTGTTCCTTTAAATCCAGCAAATAAAGGTGAAGTTCACTGCTGGTTGATTCAGACCAGCTCCTCCTCCTCCTCCCTCTACCAGCGCTACCTGCAGGCAGTGAATCACCTCTGCAGACTGACACCGACTGATGTCTGTGTACTTCAGTCTTTCTAAACCTCACTCAATATTTTTGATGTCAGGATCATATTTTTTTAGGTTTGTTTCAGTGAAATATTATTGACTTTATAATGACTTTGCTGCTGAAACCATAACTGTTCCTGCTCTGAAAACTATATATGAATATTAAGAACATTGAACTTCATTCCTGTTCTGTTTTTTATCTTAACAACATTTTTCTAAAGCATATATTTGGCGATGAAAATTAACCAATAAGGACCAGTAATAAGAATATCTCATGATAGCGGCAACAGTCTCTACCTCTGCAGATACGAAGTGGAACGCTGCCCGTGTTCAAGAGTGATGAATTTGCTCCTCCACCCTTCAGTGATCTGGCAGAAAGTTTGGATTGTGCCGGAGTCGTGATGCCAAGGTGCCATGCCAGCTTACATCAGACACTAATTTGGCACGCCGAAGTCTAAGTTTCAAAACCTGATGATTTGAAACCAAACGGAGCGTGTATGAGTTCCCCGAATAGACCTGCGGCGTTGGAGAGTCTCTAATTTTCCTGTCAGAGTACCTGAATCATATATCAGATGAAAACTCCCACTGCGGGGGATTTTGACTGAACGGAGGTCGAGTCGAATTATCTGACGTTCCCCGAGTCTCTCGCGGTACTTGACCTATATCAACCCGGCAATTCCGTCTCTCTAACCGCCATTCAAGAGTTTCCTGCTGTGATCACTCTTTTCTTGGACTTCCTCGCTAAATCAAATGGGGAGGCTTGTCAAAGTGCCACCTATGTAAGGCTGTGTGGAAAGTGATATATCTGTTGATCTGCTGGCAGAGCACATGTCTGCTTTTGGTCAAACAGAGGACAATCTCACATCTCCTCCGTCTTGTCTCTTCCCATTTTCTGTCCTCTTCATTTCAGCTCTCTCTCGCCGTCGTCCCCTTCTGCTCTTTTCTCCTTCCGTGTCCTCCGTCTGCCTCTGGCTGCCGTCTCCCCTGCCTCTCTGATACACAATTTATCTGTCTTTATTCTCAACTTTTTTTTTTTGCTACGATGAGACGGTATATCCTTGTACAGCCTGAGAGCATTGATCGTCTTCTTGTCCCCAGTGCTAATGTCGGGGTGCCCCGATGACTCCCCAGCCGACCTTTTGTGATTCTATTAGGACTGACTGGACTGTGGCCAGACGTGGGCTATAAATCAAATCAGATGTTTGGAGGAGAGGACACAGAGGAATGTGTCATTCACAGTGTCCCCACCAAGGTCCCTCAGCTCCTTTACTGACTGATATTGATACGGATTGTCCTGCTTGACTTTTATGTATAAAATAAAAACAATCAATCACTGCTGGTGAAAAGGGGACACAAATGGCTGCTTTGGGACCTGAAGTGTTATAGTAAGATGAAGCGACAGCGCTGCAGAAAACAAGCAACATACATAACAACATTTAATATTGTATTATCTGATATATTTGGTTCATGACCTCGGGGCTATCGTCGAAAAGATCTGAGCCTGAACGCACCACGAATCCCTTCACAGCCGAGGTGTTTCCGCCTCTTATTTGTTTGTTTTCTCAAGGTGGCGCGTCTCCTTTATTTTCACGCCTTTACACATTTGATGGTCATTTTATCTGCCAGCTTTTTTATGCAGATGTATCTCACTGGAAAAGCAGGACGTCAACGGTACAGACCGCAGGCAAAAATATGCATCCTCCTCCAGTCAGATCTCTTTTATATTTAGACAAAAAGCACGCACAAATGGCAGCTCCTCTATTCCAGCCAGTCCGCCCCGGTGCCTCGGCCGACAGCGACACTGAAATGCCTCTGACAGAATGATTCTCCGGACCCCACACTCCCGCTGACAAACTTGTTATTGTCGCTACAGTAATGTGGTTTCAACAGCTCTTTTCACCGTAGCCTTTTCCATCGCGTCCCTCAAAAGATGTCCTTCGTGAGGATGTGGAGAGTGAGAGAGAAAATGGAAAAAGAAAGCTATTTACCCAGAGTGATTTGTGTGAGGCAGGTGAAAGGGAAAAAGGGCATTTTGGTGTAATTAGTCTATGCCTGCAGGCTTCATTCAGGAGATGTGGCGGGGCCCGGCTGGCGTGCTCCTCTAAAAGCAGGTCAGCCTTGACTTTGAGGACTTGACTGGCGACGGGAGGAGGCTGCCCTCTGTGAGATGGGGTTCACTCCGCTCTGAAACAGTGCTGTCACACTGGTAGATAAATGCTTGGATAACAATCCCCCTCAGAGTAAACGGCTCCACACCAACAACGATCACTATAACCATAACTACAAACATAGGTTTTTAAAAAACAACAACTTTAAAAACAATCGCTTTCAGACGATTTGTAACTACAGAAACACCAACATCTGGAAACACAAGGCCACCAATCAGTGGTCTTCAACACCACTCATCAGCCACCTACAACGCAGACTTCCCTCCGCAGGAAGCTCAACAACCCACTCACACTTGGACTCTTGTGACCTCGACGACTCACGTGGCGGCCGGAGTGGCTCGATGACATGCATGTGACCCGGCAGCTCGCGAAGGGTTAAAAGCTTGTGACTCCCCACCAGTCAGTCACAATTAAAGAAGCCTATTATACAAGAGTTGCGACGTCCTCAAGGAACTCAAGCAAGTCCATTTGATTTAGTCCTGCACTGATACACCAAGACCAGGATGACTGAGAGATGACTTTTATGTGAGCTAATTGATGGGATGTTATGTATACAACTTCAAACCCTATAAATGTTTATACCTGAGACATACTGCCATCATTCTTTGGCACTGATAGGACTTACTGGTGAAAAGCATGAAGCCCATGTTCGTCTTCGAAAGACCTCGCAGCAGTGTTGTCTTCTACTATCTCTTCTCAACTTTGGAAGTTTTCCTGTCCTCCTGGGATATTTTCTAGTTGTTTGCTTTCTTCTGCATACTGTACAATAAGTAAGAGGTCATCAATATCCATTTTCATAAGACGCCAGCAGGCGCGTGCTAAGGCACACTGTTTACAGAACATTATTGTTCATCCGTGTGGGTGCTCACAGCGTTATCGTTTTTCATTCCTGGTGCGGACTGTTAAAAAAACACAAGAAGTTTGTGTCAGACACAACTAGACTGGTTTAAAATGATCAATATGCTGTGATGCTATGAAGAGAGGAGTGTGCCCCCTGGAGGAGGCCAAGAGTTATAGCATGTGGGGACGAGGCAAAACATATGAGGTATCGTACTTAGACAATTTTTACAATAGATTATAGTTTGACACATCCAACCTACGAAACGTCTGTCTGCACTTGCTTCAGTAAAGACAAACTACGACTATTAATTAATTCATTCATTCATTCTTTTGTCTATTTTGCTTGTTTCATTTCAAAAATAGCAGTAGAAAGAAGAAGAAGAAGAAAAACTTCGTGCCACCTGCTGCTTTCTAAATAATGACATAAGATTGCAGTCGCAGCCCTGATTTGAGAAGATCTGCAGCACAAAGCAAAGCCTCAACAAGTCACTTTAGAGGATGGACTGGATTAGAAGTGCATTTCTCGCAGAGAAGATGATCCAGTGTTTGTTTGCTCCTGGGGAGTTTCCGTTTTCGTGCATGGAGGCAATTTTGAGTAAATCACAAGCGATGGACGCATGCTGCATTGTTAATTTCCACTATCAAGGTGACTTGCTCTTCATTCTAGTTTTTCAGAAGGAGGTCGCACTAAAGTTGCAGCTCTACACTGATTACACACGATTCTACAGAAGTTTGCAGACAAAAGGTTGTGTGTTTTCGGGAGCTTGAAAATATTTATCCAGAGAATATCTAAAGAAAGATTGTGAACCACTGGCATGAACAGATTTGTTAAAAAACAAAACAAACTATTACACTCAACAGGAAGGAATTTAATTAGTGACATAATGGGTTGAAGAAAATAGGCATTGACTTTCTTCTCTACGATAGTTTGCATTCGACAAAGGCAGGAAGATACGAACACAGGAAGCTCATTGAAGTCGTCTGCACTTATACATTTCTGCTCTGTTTCACTGCCTGAAACGGCCACACAGCAGCGGAACAGACACCTTCTTCTTCCAAACAGCCCGCCGTCCTCCCATCCACACTCTCTGAAGCTGCCAACAGTCAGCAGACCTACAAGTGCAGCAACAGCCCTCCTTAAGTTTGTCTTCGGGGCTAATGAGCTATTACACAGTTACAGTACAGTCCCTTCCCTGTGGGGACAGCAGAGCGGGACGCGGACGCATTAAATATTCACCAGTTGTCTGCACAGCTACACCCCTGACAAGCTCGCAAGGACAACAGGCTCTGCCTAAGTGGCCTGAAATGCCCACAATCATACTCTCATGTCCTTTTTGTCGAAACCTTCTGCGGCACAAAATGCACTTTTTCCTCAAACAGTACCATCTTTTAAAAAGTGGGATTTCGCCGTGGTGCTCACGCTAACGGCTCGCAAAATCATCTGCAGGAAGTTAAACACTCAAGTCATGACCCGTTGATTAGCTGTTAAAGAGCACTCAATGCAGCAATCGCACAAAAATATTCACCGCTTCTTCCGCCTCACTTATTCTGGGATTTATGTAAGAATGGAGGGAGAGGGAAAAGAGGAAGAGGACTAATGAAGTTGTCTTGGAGCAACAGTACCCCTCGCTGTTAGCCGGAGGAACTACTTTTCATCCTCCCGAAGCTGCTGAGCGTCTCGGGGGCTGTTTGAGAGCCCTGTTTGACACAGACAACTTTGAATTTCAAGCAGATAGACTTCGCTGCAACAGAGCGTACCGCCTATGATGACTTTCCCAGCAGTGAGGGGACGAGGCATTAAGATCTTATCTCGCCTTATCTTCATGACACTGTGTCCATTATTCCGTCTCAGGTTGGGCGCACGTTACTGGGCACCGCATTTATAAGGTTATGGAGCAGAAACAGACTCTGCAGAGGCAGCCACTGTTCCGTAACCAAATGCAACAAATGAGATTCTCCCTCTCTCTCTCTCTCTCTCTCTCCGCCACAAATTACGGGAGCGAGATTATCGGGGGGTGCTGACATTGTATAACTCGCTCATCAAAAGACAGACTGATTCCAGCAGGAACTCTGGAGACTATTCTTGTCCTCCATCACCCAGCCCCTCCAGATCTGAATGTCATGAATTTCACAACTCTTCTCCGGGCCATGATAACAGAGGAGGAGGAGAAGGGAGGAGGAGAAGGGAGGAGGTGGGGGTGGCACAGGATAAAAAAAAAACAGACAGATAGAGAGATAGAGGAGAAAAAAGGGGGTATGTGTGTGTGAAATGGGCAACAGGGTGTGGATGTATATATAGGATCATTAAGCATGACAGGACCCAGTCGCCTTTGTTTCTATTTTATCTGTCTTCATACAGCCATTTACAAGCGCGAATGGCGTGCTGAAGAAGAGATGGAGAAGAAGGAATATGAAGACACAAATCACACCAACAGAGTGGGAGAAGCTGTGAACGAGCCCCTCGAGAGATGTAGAGCGAGGGGCACAGCGTGGCGATTTACAGCAACCCAACGAGCGCCCGATCCCATCGAAAAAAGCCCCAGCAGGACGCGTAAACTCGCTCTCTGGGGTGAGAACCAGGAGAAGAGTCCTATTAGAACAAATAAAAAGAGAGAGCGGAGAGCCGAGACGAGGAGGGGGGGAGAGAAACCAAAGCTTATTTTTCATGCAACTACTACTGGAGGAGAGAAAACCCCGTGGACCACATCCTTGGGATAATGACTCTGCAGATAGAGGAGCAGACAGAGGCCCAGTTAGGGGCCGACTTTGATTTATCCACATGAGAGGGCGAGATAGGGACCGAGAGGAGGCGGGGAGGGATTTCTAATCATGCAGCCTCATCAAAATAATCATTCATTCAGACCTCAGGGCCCGTTCACTGTCAGCAACCTCCATCCTGACCTGCGCTGGCCTCCTCCTCGGCATGTCACCGGATTTAAAAGTTCTTACACTTCAACAAGCTTGTGTTTACAGCCGAGATGTGGCAGCGAATGCGAAAAAGGGAGGCAGTCGATGCAGAGAAGAGGTTTTTTTCCCGCCTGTTTCCTTTTCTTCTTGGCATCTGTGGCTGTAACTCTTAATTGGGGACCTGTACTATGCAAATTACCTGTCACTTTGCAATATAATGACATTTTAAAAAGAGTAACAGAGAATGTCAGGTTATGCATTCATATCATGGCTGAGTTTCCTAAATATGGAAGCAAGAAAAAGCCTTACGCCTTTAAAATAGTGGAACTAGCATGTAAATACTGTTTGCTTATTCTTTCCAAACAGGTTCAATTAGGTGATGGATATTTACCAATAATATGATAAAGGATAAGTTCGCCCAAAAATAAAAATTCACTCATTATCTAAGTTACTCGTCCCTATGCTGATGGAAACTCTGATGAAGTTGCGTAGTCACAGCACATTTGTGAAGCTTCACAGCAAAACAGTGTTGGAGCAATCTCCTGTACTGGAGATATAAAACCAAGATCCCAAATAGAGTTGAAAAGACGTCATTTAGCCTTGTTATTTTTAAGTTAAAATCTTCTCTGTAAAGGGTTAGCTTGCATCCCGTCTGAAGTGAGTGCATGAGCTCAAAACACATGTCCAAAGTGAGATTTCTCTGCGGAGCTACGCTAACAGCAGCAAATTCATGAGCAGTAAGTTAAATACTCAAGCAATGACTCATTGATTAGCTGTTAAACAGCACTCTCCAAATAAAGCCTTTTCAAATCAATTTGGGATCTTGTGGATTCTGGAGACTTGGATCACACCAGATGTTTATGTTTCATCCATTCATCTTCTTCTGCGTTATCCAGGGCCGGGTCGCGGCAGCAGCTGCTTGAGCAGGCACACCCAGACTTCCCTCTTCCCGGACACTTCCTCCAGCTCTTCTGGGAGGATCCCAAGGCATTCCTAGGCCAGCCGGGCGACATAGTCACTCCAGCATGTCCTGGGTCTCCCTCGGGGTCTCCTCCCGGTGGGACATGCCAGGAACACCTCCCGAGGGAGGCGTCCCGGGGGCATCCGAAACAGACGCCCGAGCCCCCTCAGCTCACCTGTTTATGTTGTATTTTATTATTCAGCCGTTTTGTCACATATATATGCACAAGTTCCCATCTACTTCAGTTGAGAATCGCCGCCAATGATGTTTTGCTGGTTTTGTTTTGTGGACTACGGAAGTTAACCCAACTTTCCATCGGCATGAGGGTCAGTAGATAAGCTCTGACTTTTCATTTATGGGGGCACTTATCCTTTAATACTAATACTCACATGCCTTGGGTTGAAACGATGAGTGGATTCATCGATGAGTCAACTGACATAAAGTGAATGAAATAAAATAAATTGATACTAAATGAACAGGAGAAAAACATGCAGAAGAATCTCATGTTCTTCAATGTGTTTTTATTTACTGGTTATATTGGTCTGGTTAAACTTTATTATTCCATTTTCTGAGGTGTTTTCTTGCCCAAATGATTATTTTATCAAAAAGAAATTGTTCCTATTCTCTCTTATACCGGCTCCAAAGTGATCTCTTGCTGGTGTGAGAGATATGGCACTAAAAAAGACTATAACTACTTATTCACTTGATACAACTAATCTCAGGCTGTTAGCTTTAGATTGCTTTTTTTGTACAGAATGTGAACTGTTGAGTTTGTCCCTGCTCTCTTCTACTGGAGCCACTTACAAAGAAATCACCTCAGTCAGCGAGGAGAAGAGGAATAAAAAACTGTAACAGCAACCATTACTCTTTTAACATGCTGCCGTTTGAGTTAGTTGACTTGAAAAAATCCAAACCTATCCTCGCTTACTGGTAGTTTTACTTTTGAAAGACTAGACAGACAGACTCAGAAGAGTTTCTGCTTTTTATTGTTTCTTTGTGTTGTTGGTTTTATCCTCATGGAAGTTAACAAGAACATAAAAGTGAAGTGTAGCATCCAGTGGAGTCCTGTTTTTACGCTTCTCTCTGCTTTGCTCAAGAGATGCTGAATTCAAAGCGAGTCAGCTCAAACAAGTTACGAGCAATTTGAGAATCAACATCTCCATCTGATAAAGACGTTGAGAGTGTAAGCAGCGCTGACTCCCTGCAGCACAGGACCCACTGGACGATGGACTGCATTATGCATATGAAGCCTGAAGGACTGGGAGCTGCAAACTTTCAGCACCACGGACAGCACCAGCAGAAAGTTCTGATAACAGATCCACTTAATCCTGCTGACATTCGGTGAATCCATCATTGCTAACATTTATTGCACTGAGCAGCTTTATTTAAATCCACTGACCTTTACTGGAAAATCTAGTCAAGACTCATAGTTTCCACGTTGCTCTCTGGTGTATCTATACAACCTATTTGCTGCTATCTGCCCATTTGTGCTATTTTGATGTATATTTGTATGTGTTAATGGTGCGCAGTGCAGGAAGAGGCTAAAAAAATTTCCAATGAGATGGACAATAATGTTAATCTACTCGAATTTGTAAATGCATCACAATAAATTACAGGAAATAAGTGATAAATGCATAAAGGTTCTTTTCATTTGATGTAATGCCAAAGCTACAACAAATTACAATAATTTTAATCCTGATTATTTAGCATTTTTGATTCATAAATACTTGCCATTCAAGAATAGACACTTGCTCCATTTTGTTAAGCGAATGATGGAAAGGCACTTATTTTTATTGTGAACTGTGAACTTCCACATGGCTGCCATGGCAGCATCCCCTCATTTAAATCAGATCGAATCCACTTGAGCTCAGTGGATTCTTTCCAGGCACAGTTGTTTCCAGTGATGTGACCTTGAGTCAGGCAGTTTCATATTCAAAAGAGGTACCACAAGTGTTACCTCTTTCTATAAAACAAAATATGGAAATAGAGCAACTTTAACCTCCCCCAAAAAACAGTTTTAAATATGTATTTGATACATTTCAACAACAACTTTACTGTCTTCCCCACTCTCCGAACAGCATGGAAAAGTTGTAAGCACATCTTTTACATATTATCACCTTTTCCGTAATCAGGGCAACCTTGTTAGCAAACAGAAAGACACAAGTGTAGTCATAAATACCTGGCTATTCAGCTGGTAGATACTCAGTTTTGTTCACCAGCTAGTTGCTAACTTTGCCTGCTGTTTGATTCTGGGCAGGTGGCGTACCACTGATGTATCCTGCACACCCCAAACAAAGTGTCTGTATTTAACCACCTGAGAAAGCGACTTTTTGACTCTTTTTCTGAATCATTTTTTGGAAACGTATTTCAGCTTTCATTGTCCACCTTAACTTTCCTCTGTACTCAGGCAGCCCTTTATAGCCCACCTAAAGTCTATGTGTGGGAAACACTGATAAAGAGTGAGTGTTTTTACTTTTGTCCACACCTCAGTATTTCCAAAAACTCCAGTCATGAGACACGCTGGAGTGAAACAGCTTCTCAAGGTGAGGCAAGGTGATTTCTAGCACAGAGTCCCAGTGTGCGGTGTCATCTCTGAGTTCACACCGCTCCACAGCTCTTGGCAATAGCCCTAGACTTTCGTTGCGGCATCAAAGGGCAGAAAAGCTCTTTCATTTGCCTTTGTTCCCACTGTGGCATTTCACCAGATCTGACAGCGCTGGCACTGTCCAATCCCTGCTGTGGCTCCGACCCTTTGAGAGCCCCCAGACTCCAGCTGGGGAACTGCTAAGCTTGCTCCTGTGAGGGGAACGACTCGGTGTGACGAGCTCTCTGGGACGATGTTCCATCGACTAGAGGTTTGTTAACCCAAACAAGCCCCACAAGACTGCTCTGACAGGATCATAAAAATATCACTAAACTCATTTCCACAGAACAACAACAACACCGAAAAAGGGATGATGGAAAATATTTATGGATCAATAAAACAAAAAGCTTCGAAATGTCAGATCTACTTTATATTTGATGGGGGAGAATGGTGGAGCATGATGTGAATCTATTTGTTCCAGCGAGGTACAAATTTTGAATGTGAAATCTATTGCACGGGGAACTTTGATTTAACTCGATAAATAAAGGGGGAAATATCATCCTTATCAGACAGCAGCACTCACAACAGGTTCCATTGCTCAGAAACGTCTAACAACAGACAGCCTAGGGCAAGCTGTTATAAATAACATCCATCTGGACCCTGTATGATAAAGGAATACACAATATTTTAGCCCTTAACATCACTCAAGTCCAATTCTCCCCTTGTGGCTGCTTTATCAGTTTCTGTTCGGAAAAGACTCTGCAGCATTGATTCTAGCAATCCTTTCAATGCATAAATGCTTGGAGTGTATGGAGAGAGAGGAAGAGGAGTGGAGTGGCAGTAATCTGGGCCATTTTCCATTTCTTATAAGCAGTATTCAAGTCAGGAATGAACCCCCTCCCCTCCCCTCCCTTCCATTCCCTTCCCTTCCCCCTCTATCCCACCTTTCAGACTGGAACCAAAGCCTAATCAGGACGTCTGTGTTTTGGAATGATGTATGACTGGCAACACAAGGTCACATCAAAGACGAGCGGAGGGAGAAATTCATTGTATCCTTGATGAATGGAGTCCCTGAATAAAAAGAGAAGCATTTAAGGCAGCAATTTATCCGTTTGATCAGAGGAGCTCCATGCGTGGAAGTGGTCCGAGTGAGTCGAGAATACTTTCTCCGAGCACAAGCAAGGACGTTAATGTTATTGTTCCAGCGGCAGATGAACACACATGGTGGCTTAAGTGCGTCCTTCAGAGAATCAATATACAAGTGAGCTGAGATTTATATATGTGTCAGTTTGATATTAAAAGGAGCAATATGCAAGAATTGGACATTTCAATCAATCAATCAACCAATCTGCCTCGACCGGTTGGGTTGAGAGAGAAAGAGACAGAGACAGAGAGAGAGAGATTAATACACTAAACAAATAGAGGGCAGCATGACATCATCATAATCCCTAACTGCTGCTAACCTAGCTGCCTTTAGCTAGCATGCTCAGTTAACCATTATGCTAGTGGTCATACTAGCTAACTCTGTGTTGGTGTTGTTTATCATTGAACCATCACATCTTGATGTACAAAGAGGCTACAGGGTAGCTGGTTAGCATGCTAACTTTTATAGATAGCAACACAATGACTTTAACATCACAACCTCAAAACTTTTATTTTTGCACATTCTGTTACTTTTTGAATGTTTTAATAACAGAAATATCACATAATGCTCCTTTAAGCACTTCAGGTTGTAAACGTATTTTCACATTGTTTCAACAATAATTGTTTGGTAAGACATATTCACCGCTCTACCTCTTACAGCCATTTCCTTTCCTGTGGGGTACCACAAGGCTCAATCTTAGGACCACTGCTTTTTTTTTTTTTTGTTCACTGTACATGCTCCTATTTCAGACATTCCAGACATTTATATTTTCATCTCATCTAGAATTGAGTATTGTAACCTTCTCATGTCTTCCACAATTCAGCTGCTACAATTAAACCAAAACATTTGACAAATAATACTGATTATTTCCTCACTTCACTGGCTCCTTATTTCAGCTACATCGGACAACAAACTGCCCATTGAATCAGCACCTCTTTACCCGGCAGAACTACTTACAAAACCTTACATTTCCCCATGAACATTCAGATCACAAGATGAAAAATTAAATGGTAATGTACTAAGGTACCATACAAGTGTGTTTAGATAGACGATATAGCCTTTATTTGTATTTACTGTGCTCAATCAACATTTATTTTAATGCAGCGTGCGTAGTTAAGGTATGTTACCGTAATTAAATCAGTGCAAATTCTTTGTAATAATGTCTTTTATAGTATAGTTTGGTGAGAGACTAAAGTGAGCAAAACGTGCCTTGATGAGTGCGATCGATAAGTAAATCTACCTGAAGGATTTAAGTTAAGATTGATTACAATATAACATATAAGTGTCTACTGTCCTCTACTCAGTCGGCAGAATAATTGTTGTAAATGTAAGTTTCTGCAAACCACAGACATGATAAAACTCTTTCTTTATATTACAACTGTTTTTGGGGTTCAATTTGTAATTTCATGAAAGTTATGACTTTCTGATATGACAGCCAGGTGATAAACATATAATCTGAACATGATAAAACACTATTTGTAGAAATTCAATATGGTGTGAAGCCTTCGACACGTAGAAATGTGAACAAAACCTTAGCTGCTGACATTTTATCCTGGTGACTGGGCTGAGATACGGGATTTAGCAAAAACATACTTACTTACATTACATGTAGCAGAACCTGAATAATAACACTGACATCGTGCTCCACATAGAGAACTTGTCGTTCCGTTTGCCCTCCCTAGAGTGGCCCGCGTTCCGATTTAGAAACCTTTTTTTTTGTTTGTTTTCTTTAAAAAACTCATTATTTGTTGTAACTTGCATTCATCAACTTCACCTTGGCACAAATCCTCCAGGGCAATCCTCGGTGTGATTTAAATTCTAATACGTTATTCTGGAAAATGCAAATAAATACAGATAAAGACTCCTCGAGTGGGAGGGAGCAGGTCAAGAATCTGTAGACTCCTATTTTTGCCCAGAATACATTATTGTTATCGATCGAGTTTTCTCACAGTGGAAGAAACAGTAATATACAAATGTAAATTGGGAAGATTTACTGTGTATTATTTGCTTGCTTAAAGGCTGAATATTTGATATCCAAGGCTCCACTCTCTATTTGGACCAAAGCCTTGGCATGTAATTGGCCACCTGAGTAGTGATGCTACATATCACAGAAGGAAAGTCAAGCAGCGAGTCTGTAGGTGACTCATTAAACAGATCCAGCATCTTGTTCAAGGACACATCAGCAGGAGGGATAACATCTAGTGGAGGGACTCATCCCCGCTCCCAGCGACCTTCCAAGGTAATATTAAATCTTCTCATTCCGATCCTTCTAGGAAGCGGGAGGATTGCTGTCTCCAAATGAACACTATTACTTTCCTCCGTCTGAGTAGAACCACATCTGTTTTCGTTTTATTTTTCATCTCTTTGTATTTGCTATTAGTGCGGCTCATGGTGACGCAAGGTTCTTCAACCTGAAACACTGAGAGTTAATCCGTGAAACAAAAAAATAAGCAGGTAATTTTGGAGCAGGCAATTTTCCTCAAAGAAGCCATAACACTGCATAGTGGAGCCTGTAATGAGTTTAACTGGGAGCCATGGAGAGGCCCCCGTGGGCTGCCAGGCAATACTCCGGCTGATCCCATCCGCCACTACAAAGCCGTATTAAAGATTGTCTGGGATAAGTGGAGTTTTATTGTTACGGGCACAATAAACAAATTCTAGTTAAAATAAGATTACTTACTTATGAATAAAGAAATTCTGTGAGGGATTTTCCATAATAACTTTTTGGTGGAAGACTGAAAAGTCTGATCTGTGATTGGTTGATACATTTTATGGTTGACGGGATGTAATTATCAAAAACACCAGCATTTAATTATTAGGAGACGCAGGTGAACAGGGCACAAATATTAATAGATATCATCGTGAAACTTTCCCAGTTGGTCATTACATCAAAACAATTATTTTTGCGTGTCTACATTTTCTAGAGTTGTATGTTTTTAAATATGCAAATGTATTATCATAATCAAATATACACTGATTAAAATGCTAATTAAAAAAAAATTCATGGAGCAGAAGTGTTTATAGATACCAGTTCTTATTTCTTCTTCTTTCATTGTGTTGATATATTAAGGCAATTTTGAATTTCTCTTTTTTAATGACTATGAGTCAGAAAATAGCATCAACAACAAAAAACAATGTCCGCCAAAGTTTTTGAATAAATATACTCAATAAATCAGGTGAAGAATGATAAATGAACAAACCTTTCTGTAAAAATCTATATATTGTATAATATGGAGACTTATGCCTCAGAATATGAATATTTAAATCAATATATGGTAAATAGGAGCAACAATATAAACTTAAAGATATCCTTGGTTGGTAACTAGAAGACACAGCATACCAAGACTGTGTTTTATGTTGTTGATGCAGAGTTTGAGTTAAGTTTGCTTTACGATTGTGGTGCGACAGTGAGACAGTTTGGTTAACCTCGCCATCAAAAAACAGTTGATGGCGAGGATGGTGACAGTGCTGCTTGACCGCATCACTGTCGTGCTCAAATGACGTTAAAGCACACCCTCTCGGGTAATATTGCTTAATTATGAGACAGGACAGGCTCAGGCTAGCTGATTAGCATGCTAACTTCATCAGATATCTCCACAACACAGTAGACAGATATCTTTGACATAACGTCAATTCTTTTGAATTCTTCTTCACACTCTGTTGACAATGTAAGAACAAAGATTCTGGCCATATCTTACAAACCTTGAAGACTATCTTTTCTTGTACAGTCAGTTTTCCAATATTATGCCTTCAAATATGCAAATAATCCAATTAAATATGCTCCATTTTGCATTTCTGTCCAGATCAGATGTATGACCTAAAATAAAAGCGTAGATTTGTATTCTGAACTTTTTCTTTCTGCTCGTCCCCTGGCTCTCAAAATCAACCAGTGTCTGAAAAGTCAATGTTCTCACCTGTAAAGTTTCACCTTGTGCAACTTTTGCCAACCTGTATGAAGACAAGCTGAACATTAATGTTTAATTTAGAGCAAGCAGGTGCGTTCATATGCGTAGATCAGAAGCTCTGAGAGGAGACGGTGCCTGTGTGAATTATGAGATGACATCAATATTAACGAAAAGATAAAAGTGAAACGCAGACATTTTATCTGGTTTGAACATTTCTAATCATCCTCTGATGAGTCACAGCACAAAACCAACGTTTGCAACCACCAGACTGCACTTCACACAAACACATCCTGCAGCTATTTCAGTGCTCGCTGCGGAGAAGTTAAATAAACAGCCACATTAGTTATAATACAGGGAGTACTGCAGCCCGGATGGAAAAATAATGACTGGCTCATTGTATACACATCCAACAAGCTATCTGGGAGAAAATGATTCCGATACATCAGCCTGAAAGCCTTGTCTCGCTTTGTTTTGTACAATTTTACTTCTTTGCATTTGTTCGGGACATTTCTTTTCATTCAGACAGACAGTGGTGCCACATTTAGCTTCGTGTCCCCTGTCACAGCTGGATTTCCAGAGAATCTGAAAAGCACAGGCAACAGAGGTGACCCTGCACTGAGACGTGTAGCCCAGATCAGGCGACGCTCCCCCGTCTTGACAGCCTCATCTGTTATTTCGGGCTATGAGCTGCTGAACACTCTGCTACCAGTGACTACTGCATCATTCCTTGACCCAAAGTTCAGACAAACTTTATGCCTCACAGCTGTGGTCCAAGGCAACACATCGCTGACAGAAATGGACACCAAGGAGGAGGAGGAGGAGGAGGAGGAACACGAGGGAATAGAGAGCAAACAGAGCATGAAAACAATGGATCCAGCCTGTTATTAGAGTCATAACCCGGCACACAGGAGCTCTGAGGAGGACAATACTGACAAGAGATGTCGAACAGTAACGCATACATTAGTCAGTAGTCAACTCAGTGAGGAAAATCTGTCAATAAAACCCATCTGACATAAATGATTTAGTGTTCTGGCCACATCCGTTAATTATTTTTCCCAGAAAAGCAGATATTGATTTTGTTTTTGTTGATTCTTTGTGTAATTGTAATGCCTGTACTCAAATATCACCTCAACCTTAAGCTCTCTCATTTGTTTATCTGCTTGGCATTCTAAAACTTGCTACACGTCTTGTAATTTAATGTTCAGGACCCCGGGAAGACTCTGATGGGGATAAACATAAAACATATTGCAAGCCACAGTTCTGTCATGTCTGCTAAACATGACATCTGAATTTCTAAGGCTGATAAAATGGCGTCATTTTGTTAAAAACACACAAAATAGGTTTTGTTTGCAAGGCATATATCTTGTCAAACTGCTGCATTGGTTTTGATGTGCGCTGTGTTTACATGGACCATATTATTCCACTGGTAATCAGTATATTAGCCCTCATGAAGCAACTTCAATGAGAGGAGACTGATCCATTCTGGACCAATCTCAATACTGGTTCTGTGACGGACACGACCGCTTTGCTGGAGAAGTTTAAAAGATTGCGGATAGAATAGATCAACAGAAACACAAGGCTATGATAACAAAAGATGTGTGTGTGTTAGATGTAAAACATACGTTGGGATCTTTTTTTGTCATCGATGAGAGTCACTAGTTAAAGATATTACCTGGACTCACAGGTTAGAAGTCACTGGTTGGTTATATATGATCCAGACAATAAAGTCTGACTAAATGATGTGTGTGCATGCGAACAGACTTAACTGCAATCCCTAATACTTTAAGGTGTAATTAAAATGTTAAGCTACTGATCTGATCAGTGACTTTTAGTACTGGCGGCTGGTTCATGTTTGATTTTCTGAGGTGCTGATGGAAACATTTTAAAGGGCAGATCCTTCATCCTCCACCTCGTTAAGCATGACAGGTCTACGGAACAGACCAAAGCATTCTGGGGATGTAGCACAGCACTGGTCTTCTTCACACTGTACAGTTTCTGCACTCCCAGAGCCGAGCTGACAGTAGGCCAACTCATGAATTATTCACCCGGAAGTACACAGGCAAGCAATGCAGATTGCCTTCTTGCCTACTGAAGTGTCTTGCACTGTCAACAACACAAAGATAAAGGCACTCGACTGTGGAAATTGGAAATAATGTGGAAAAGTTGTAGAGGCTCTGCATGCAGAAAATGGACGGAATAAAAAAGACAGAGCGGAAGACAAGAGCCCGACTGTTGAGTTCATATGACAGTGATTACTTTCTTATGTGTCATAGAGGTACAAAACTTCCCCCCTCCATGCTTTTCACTTGGGTGTCACTGTTTTTTTGCAAACGCAGCGTTAGCAGCATGGCTACGGCTAACAGTTTGGCTATTGTGCAAAGCAAAGAACAACCGAAGGAATCCACATTTGACCCATGAATCCAGTAGGCGGGTTTAGTTACACATTGATTCAGTTGAAGGAATTCCAGTTTTGAACCATCTCAAGTATCACTGGTAAGAGGAACAGATATCGTCTGGGGAATGGATTTTGACCCGACACCACTACTCTCCATCGAGTGAATGCCTCACGCTTCTCTCCGGTTTTACCTCCGTTTCTATCTCTCTCCCTCTTCGCCTTCTTCGCCTCCTCCATCAGCGGAGTTAGTCCTCTTGTTCCAGCGTTACCTGGGGAAATCGACCAGGGAAAACGATGCCTGTTCTTGTTTTGATTGCATAATGATGCTGATGCAGCAAGATTTTTTATTTTTTTTTACTTTTCCCCTTGACAGTATATTGTTTATAGACAAGATCCAAAGAAAGCTACAGTACCGCAAGGAAATCGATTCACTCTTCTACTCAACTGAAAAACTGAACACAACCAAACTGAGAGATGCAAAGAGAAGCCAGACATGAGATGCAGTCAGGCGATCAGGAGTTCAGCTGCATTATAAATGCAGTACTGCCACTGGATGAAGAAACACAAAGGAAGCTCGGAGCATTAAGTGCACCTTACTGACACCTTTATAAATATCTTTGTCGTTAAATGTGTTTAAACCTTTGGCTTAAACGCACAAGCCAATTCAGGAGGAAAACGAGACGGCGAGTGCGATAAAAGAAAGAGGAAGCCCTCCGTCCCCAGACAAATGCAGTGCATAATGGCTTTGACCGTGTTTCCTCCCTAATTAACCACCGAACAGGTCCATAATTAAAGGCAGTGCACTAAAACCTCTGAAAGCCCACACATCTTCGTCAAGGTAATGGAGAACAGAGTCTGTAGAAAGACAGCGGGGTTTAAAGGGCTGCACGCTGCTGGCTGTCTCTACTGCCGACTGCACGCAGAGGCAATAATCTCAGCAAACACCAGTCACAGCCATCGCAAACGCCACAGGAAGTGACCTGGACCGCTCCCTGCCGCATGGCAGCTCGCCATACACAGAGCGGCAATAAAACACCATGTGTTTTTATTTCTATTCTCTCTTCACCTCTGTGTTTTTTTCTCCCAGCGCGGCAGGTGAAAAATATATGAGCTTGAATTCTATTTTCCACTTCTGGCCGTCAGCGAGATGTTGTAATGTGTTGATGCGCGTGTAAGTGATTGTTCTCCTACCTGTAAGCTGCAGAGCTTTATGGTCCTCTAGTCAGCTGATCCTGTGGGAAAAAGAGAAATCCAAATTAACGATTAAAAATATGGCAAATGTGTTACCAATAGGAGAAAAACACCATCAAATTAACACATTCAGGTAGCTTTAGCCACAGCTTAACGTACTCATTCATCAACGAGCAGATTGCGTGTCTGAAACCATCCATTCTACAACAATTAATACCATAATTGTTTTCATTATTATATGCATCTCACGCGCTTGACTGAAAACACAGCTATAGTTTCCATGCGGCTTGCATTTGACTGATTTGTTGACTTAAATATGAAACACATCTGGGAGCAGATTAAACCACCCATCAGCCTCCGGAGTGTGTGTACCCTGAATTTAACAGGCAGCTGCAGGAACGCACATCATGAATATCAATTATTACTAAAGTGGAGCTGTGAAAATTAGCAGGGCGGTTCCATTGTGTCGGTTAATGGAAACTCAGACAGCCGTTTTAACTGTAGGGTTAATGCCTAGTACTAAGCCACCATGACAATTCTGTCCCTGAGCCTGAATAATAAATTGAAAAATGTGTGTGGGCCCATGTGATTGGTGCACGAAACCCATTTATTCAAAGAAGAAAGAAGAAAAAAATAAAGCAAATAAGGACAAAGCAGAACAAATTATTGTTTTTGCCCAAAACCTTAGATTCATGCTTGAAGAGCTTTGCTTCTAAATTTGACATCATTCATTTGAAGAACGAGCTCTATGTAAGTTATATCCCAAACGTCAGTAAGTAAAGAAGTATCTGTATGTGCAGTATGTGTCGAAGCAGCAGGACTTTGTTAGTGTTACTATATTTGTATATATTTATATTGTTGCTGATATCTCAACACTTCCATCATCTGTGTCGCATGAACACACGTCCAGTAGTTCAAGGACTGTAATCTGTAGGACGTGCTGACTTTCATGAGCAGCTGTCGATGTTCTGTTTCTCTAAATGTCAGCAAATCCCGTGAAACCACCTTTGCAATTTAGGGGTCGAACTCCGATGGCCGACAGTAATCCGCAATGTAGCGTTCCGCCATCGTAACATCATCGCGAACATATAAATTATCATATTCTTGTCAAACCAGGTCAGGCAAACTCTATCTTGGGCTGCTGTCGGTGTGTTTCTTGCAATCGTGCTGTGGTTCTTTTGCATGGTCTTATTAGCTTAGCTTCCTCAGCGTAACTCTCCAGCTAACGTTGTTTCAAGCTTCAGAGACTGAACCCGGCACAGAGCTGATCTGCCTGCTTCCCTTCGCTGTCGATGGGGTTACAGTTTTCTCTGCGGGGTGAGAAAGTTGGAGGTGGGAATCGGGACGATGTGGAGAGGCAGTGGCGTCTACAGAAGGTGGGTTAGTAAGTAACTCCCACTCTCTCTCCAACTCTCCCACTACCTTGTATACAGAAACACATAGTAAATCTACACCCTGCCTCATCATCCATCGCAATGTTTTTATCTTTATTCCTCTTCATTTGACTCCATTCCACTCTCCTCTCTCACCCTCCTGATGTAAGCTAGTGCACCGAATGCAAAATAAATACTCTGCAGCTGAAAATAGCCCCCTACAAGAGCTACTCCTGCTGGAGTAACGTTTGCTAAAAAACCACACCACCAGGCTTATTTTAGGAAAAATGTCAACTATTTATAACCCGTTTTTAAAGATTTATGTTTCCAGTAAGAATCAGTGTGCCTGAAGCTCAGTGCTGTGGAGAGGGCAGGGGAGGTGGGAAGTAGTGGGCGTAGATTTTTATCTTGCCATATCATTTTTTTTTTACCATCAGGTTCACTCTTTGACAAAGAAACTCAAAATGGGTAGTAGCTTTTTTTTGTTTTCATCTGTAATCTCCCATTAAGGCCATTTTAGTGGCTTTCTTCTCAGTACTTACAGCTACAAGTCCAAGGCACCTAAACACAGAAAGTTGACTGAATAAGCTCTGCAGATACAGTTTACTAATTGATCTCGCCTTGAAGGGACGTTTATCAGACTACAATCCTGCAGCAACAAACTCAGACATGTTTTGAGTCTATGTATTACCAAGAACATAAGTCCTTGAGAGTGAACTTTACAGCTAATCAACCAAAGTTTATACTTAGACGGATGACCCCATATTCCAATCCAAGCATAAGCACAATCCCATAATGCATCTCCAGGTTTTACATGAATTCATCCTCCGTTAAATTATTAACTGCATTTTCCACGTACAACAATGCCTGACACGCTACACCTATTTTTAGTCGTCATTATTGTCGCCATCAATGGCACATCTGATGCGCGCACTAATCCTAATTAACAGTAGGAGGGAGGGGCTAGTCAGCCCAGTCCAGTTATCTTAATCGACACGTTCCGCTGGGGAGCAAATGGAGAAGGAATGAACATAATTGAGTCAAGCACAACTGTAATCACACAACGCCTTGACGGGTGAAATGGGATAATCTGATCCAGCACGCTTCCTGGAGGAAGAGGAATAATAAATGATTTAAATATGAATCAAAACACATAAAAGGAGAAAACCAATTGAGTAATAATGGCAAAGTGAACCCAGGTGACTCTGTGAGGTAGCCCCGATCTTGATAAAAGAATAAAGAAATGCGTTTTGTTCACTCCTCCATATGAACTCCGGTATGAGGCTGCTTGCAGGAGACAAAGCTGCACCACGTTCTGAGGTCTGATCAATATAAACATTGCTGTTTTTCAGCCTACACCTCTGCATACATCTGGTGCACGGGGCCCGTTTGCACAAGCAGCTCACCTCCACACGCTGTTAAAATAGCGCGGCCGTATTGGATTTCACCCTCGGCTCAAGCACGGAAGGAACATAAAATGTGCCGAGATCAATACATCAGCAAAAGTGTCTCGTTTTGTCCACGAAAAAGTTCAAAAGTCTGTTTTTTTTTATGTGCTTCAATGGAAAGACGAGTGAACACTGGAGCGTGACGATTTTTCTTCAATAAACACATTTGGGACTTGATCAAAGAGGACGTACTGAGACTCACAGTGCTGGAGGTTCATGCTCACAGGGGAGCTTGTCTGCTTTTAAGAGATTCATGCATGCTGGGAGTAAAATTACATTCACCTCCTCTTACTTACACAACACAGTGATGCTGTCAAGGACAAGTGGAACCAATATAACATAAATCTAAGAATAAGCAGTGATGGGATGTTTCTAACTGCAGTTTACTCTGTACTATATTTAAGAAGATGTTGAGGTATTTCACTTCAGTATTTCCAAGCTTTCCATGTCCTGTTTTTGTCTGTTTCTTCGTACACCAGTGTTTCCTGAGGTAATCAGTCAGTGTGTATTTGAGTCTGTGTTTGTCTTTCATTCATGGTTGGTCGACCTGCATTCTGGTCTCTGTTCCCGGTCCTTGCGTGTCCTTTCTGTTCTGCCTCTTTGTTGCCAGCTTTTTATCTTCTGTCTTTTTCATCGCTTGCATTTTGGGTTTTGGACTTCAGCTTTGTTACTCAAGCTCGCTTTTTTGTTTTTCTAACCTGCCCGCCTTTGTGTTTTGTGTTTGGGTCCTTTATTGTAAAACCCAACAACTTCATACCTCCGATTCACTGCATTGATTTGATAACTTTAGTTACTAGTTACATTGCCGAGCAAGACAAAATATACTGATAATAATCTGACTCAATAGTCAGAAAAACAGACTGTCAGCCCCAATAAATAGTCACTTATCTCTACTACACAGTAGCTGTTTACATGGACTATATTTCTTCATTCTGATTGAGGATTTATCAACTGTTTTCATGCAATGGGATTTAAAGGGTCTGAAGTTTACATGTAGCAACGAATTTGATGGAAACAGCTGCACTTACAGCGATGTTACATCCTGCATTCCTCTTCCTCATCAGATATTTTTCTCTATTTTGGTGCTTGTTTGATCAGCTCCCTGTCCGTCGTCCCTGAAGATAGATATCTATCGTCTTTGGCATCCTGTCACATTAATTTATCTGAGAGTTTTTATTAAAAACAAACTTACATCACCACGCATTTATTTGAAGACGGTGGGCGTGTGCTGAGAGAACGTGGCTGGAAACCAATCAGGTTTTATTTGTTGCATCTTTTTTATTACGACTGGTTTATGAAAATGTTTAAACTACCGCTCTGCAACCAACTGGTGCATTTTTCTTCTGTTTGGGTCTGCGCTACACCTGTCAGTGTTGTGTGGGGGACTGTCTGAGAATCCCATAATATCTTTAGTGCCACTCACTGCAAGATCCGGAGACATTTATTGATGTAAAGTCGACAACAACGCGCTCTTGTTTTCTCCTCTTGTACTATAAGAATACATCTCCTGCTGATTGTGACTGGACAGCGGGCTCAATACAGCATTTTATTTATAACATCATGACACACAAGACACAAATAAAAACCCACCTGTAAGCTCCTCCACAACAACAACAACAACAACACCACCACCTGCAGTAAAGCACAGAGCTCTCGTAGCATATTGCTCACACGGTCCAGCTTAGCAAGAAAGCTGCTCTCATCCTCTCTCACACAGGAACATCTCGACAGATCGAAACCAGGCAGAGAAGGAGGACCAGGAGAGCATCGCAAACACAGCGATTTCTGCAAGATTACACTGTAAACAAGACACAGAGTGTGTACAACTGTCTCTTCAACACAAAAGCTCTGACACGGCTGAGAAAGAAACGCTAACAAGATGCTTGTCTCTATAATAACTGGATTACTGAATATACGCTGCACATTATGACACTGGGTTTGCTGAATGAGAATATAAAAAAGCCTATCAAATGATGTTCCTGATGGATTTTTAATACTACGCCTCTCCTTACGTCCCCCGAGGTTGACAAAATGCAACAATAAACGGAAATAAAAACACGAGGAAGCTCTGCATGACATGGGCAGATGTCTCCGAGAGCTGTAGGCGTGGAAAACATTTGGAGGATGAGACGGAGAAACAATGAGTAGCCAGAAGGTAGAAAAGTGAAAACACAAAAAAATATGTCGGAGTAAACATAGGTCGTCACAACGAAGTGATCGCAGAATACAAGGCCTGAGGGAAATGTTTTGTGGAGCAATGACTCAAAGAAAAGTGAGTAGAGGAAATGTGAAAACATATGTTTATGTATCGAATGAAAAGGGATATATTGGGTTATAGTTTCGTAGGTTTTATTTCTTATTCTTCATGATAACATTCTAATCACCAACTTAAAAGATGCAGTATATGGTTCTGTAGACAGATAGATTGTCGAGTCTCAGTCCCAGTTCAAATGTGTTTGGATCAATAACACGAACAGTCACATCATCGTGAGCAAAATCTTGATGATCATCTCCAAAAATATTGGGACTGTTCAGCATCATTCAGTCCAGCAAGTTGTGGAAACTACAGCGGGTTTTGAGTGCCAAAATCAAATATATAAATAAATAAACACGTGTAATTAAACGCCTAAATAACTGAATAAATATGTCATTTTAAGTGTCACCATAAATAACACTACCATCATCATATGTGTCATTTATTTATGTAATTAATTTTGGCCCTTACAACCCTCCGTACAAACAGCCTGTTAGACTGATAAGCCCACTAGAGCTCACAGCAGTAAGTAGGGAGGAGGTGCGGGTGAATGGATGGATCCACATAACATTGAACTGAGAACTAGATAGCTGCTCGTTAAACCGACATTTTAGTTTTTTAAAGCGTGACCACAGTTCTTCCCATTATTGTAACATGGACGGCTCAGCTCCTCTAACCTCACTGAAGTCATTTCAACCCAAACCACAACGTTTCCCTCGACCAGACCAAGTCGTTGAACAACAGGATTGTCACATCATAAAACAGATTTACTTTCAGCAGTGATCGGATTTGTCCGAGGGTGAAATCTTAAAATGCCCACGTGAACCACTGACTGTCCTGACGCCCTGTGTTGTTGCTCTTTTTGCTGCTGAACAGCTGATCATGACACCAAACCGTTCAAGTTGTGAAGTACAGGAAGTATTTTGCATTAAAATATTACAAGTGAGAAAGATGTGGACACAAGTCGAGGCTGTTTGCTGACATCGTATAATGAAAATGTTTCACGGTCTTTTAGATTTGGACTCTGTCAGGAAGCAGAGTCACTGCTCTAAAAGCAAAGTCCAGGATCTTTAAATCACTTTGAAAGGATACATTTTAAAAAGAGAAGAATCAGAACAGTATGGAGATCATGATGGCATAGCGGCGGGCTCCTGAATAATCATTTCTGGCTGAGCTCTCATTCAACATTTCCAATCAATCTGCTACATACATATATATATGTGATTGTCAAGTTTCAGTCATCTGACAGAGTCGCAGCTGGGATCAATTACAGCCTCAACAAACAGTGATGATAGTCTATTAGGAGACTGAAAAATATAAAATAACTTGTTCCAGCATAACTAAGGTCCCTCACCCGGCACCCTCCTGATGCAAACACACTGTAGATAGTCTACCTGCTGTGCAGACGGCACTCGCTCCTCATTACTGCATCGTTATGTTTTCCTCCCCTCTTTGCTCTCTGGGGACGAGCAAGGCAGTGTTTCTTATCTCACTGACAGCATGCTATCTGCACGGCGGTGTGTGAGTGAGCATATGAAATGAGTGTGTGTGTGTGTGGTGAGCGGCAATAGGGTTGTATGTGACACACGCTTCTTCATCTTTATAACATACATCATGTTTTGGTCAGTCGACCTTCATCAAGGAGGCTAATGTTCCAAGGCTGGACAACCAAAGCAGCTGATAAGAAGCTCACCTGGTAAAGTACGTGCCTTGTGCAGGCTGCTGAGGTTGAGGCTTGGGGTTGAAAATCAAGCCTGAAGTTATTGCTACATGAAGTAAAATTTGTCTGGCATTAAAACTTTAATTCTAAACCACAAGAAGTTCTTCAGACGTTTGTAAGTGTATTTGAAAAGATGTCACTTGGACATGGAAAAGATGTCAAAAACCCTTTCATCCAAAAGACATCTTTTCAGCGTCGGCGGAGATGTTGAAAAGACGTCTTTTGGATATGTTTTTGCTCAGTGGGTGGTGTTTCTTTACATTTTGACGTTGATATATGCATTTTCTGCTTAACCTCCTCAGTATATCTTGCCAGTTAACTTTGTTTCAGGCTTCTGAGGCTGAACCTCTGTTGTCAAAAGTCTTAAAAAATCGATAAATATTGATATCAAGTACTCGTTCTCTTTTCCAACAGCGAGTTAACACACACACACACACGCACACACACACACACACACACACACACACACACACACACACACACACACACACACACACACACACACACACACACACACACACCGCTGCAGCAACTACATAGTCGCACCTCCTCCAGAAGTAAATTAACTTAGATGAGTTATGAACACACTTTACAGGAGCCTTCTCATATTTATCTTTTATTAAAAATCAGAAACTGTAAGCCTCCAATATTGCGCCGATTTTTCCCAGTGGTATCGAACATCCATATTTCTCAAGGTATGCTGGTATCCAAGTTTGAAATTCCAGGATTGGCTGAACACAGCTAAGTCACAGATGAAGGCCCTGGCATGGGCAGACACAGGGGGCGTATGTCGGACGCTTGCAGGCAGGGATGTGAGAGTTGATCTGATTCCATTCGCAGGTGACCGGAGACTTTTCTGCTGCTGGTGGAGACAATCAATGTTTGCCTTTGGAAACTGCCTTACAGCAACTCTCAAATTCAGAAACCAATAGTATCACCCTCCACTCCTCCCTGGAACAACAATGTCTATCGCAATGTTTCACTGTGGACATCATCGCATGCCAATTCCTTACACATCACCCTACAGTTCAGGGCGGCCTCTGTTTCCAGTGTGCATGGAGGGGAGAAAATATGCAGGTTATTATTGAGGTGTAACTACAGAATACAGGCTGTAAGGAGACAAGCCTAGGAGACGATGTCCACATTCTACAGCAGAAAGTGTTATTACTTTGCTTGCTGTGGTTTAAAAAGACATTTGTATTCATGCATGTTGGTGTAGGTGATTTAGAGAGGATGGTGATGCATTTCCTCAGAGTTTCACACCAGCAGTTTTAAAATGTAAATTTCAATAATATAACGTGAAAGTCATTTATCACATTTTTACCCTAAGTGTCCTGGACCAAAAGGTGCCCAGCCTGCATGGGGTGACAATAATATGATAATATAATGAGACTGACATCTGTGGAGATTAACTATATTTGTTCTTTCAAACACTGTTTATAGAGTCTTTATTTATATTTGATTGTCTTGCTGGATCAATAAAGTTTTATCTGATCTTATTTACAATGAATGGAAAAAGCCAACACAATTACTTGCCAACACTCACGCGACCACTGCGCATGCTCACCGTCCCCACCAAGAACCGAGAACATCCCGAACCGAAGCGGTTATTGATCACTTGCGGCCCTGGTGGCCATTAAGAAGAATGAAGTGTCAGCAGTCAGTTAAATAGGTTTCGCAAAAAAATGATGAATCACCGCTAACGCTAGAGGTCCTCAGCATACAGTCATAAATGTGCACAACACATATTAAGATGACGGGTCCAGAAGAATGCAAAATAAACCATCAACACAGACGACCGAACGTATGACTCCCTCCAGGGTTCACGCCTGGCCGAGTTCAGAATACAGTCACAAGCAGCCGGTGTATTGACATACGCATAACAATCCAAATATCCCTCTTAGCTTGTGAATTCTGCATTTTAATGAGATTTCCCACATTCCTATTTGTTATTGCAACCCTGCTGCCTGTCTTGTTAAACAAGATTTCCCCACTGGCCTGTTAGGATTGCGGATGGAGGCGCGTGTGACCCTGCATTAATGCATTATGTATTGTGAAATCCTCTGATGATTGGTGCGTTCTTCTCTCCACTGTCCCAGTCTCGCCTTTCAGTCAGTGCAAATGTCTTTATGTCGCCTCGATGTCAACAGTAACTTGATTCCAAAATCTGAATCCCTGTGTCCGACCACATAGAAGAAGGAGAGAAACTGAGAAGTTGGAGACGTTTATTTGTGGAGGAGGGGGAAGCATCCGGAAGAAGGCAGACAGGTCATCGCCGTCATGCGGTCTGACTCATGTCTCCTGCAGGGCTTCCGAGCGATGCGCTGAGGTCCAGGCTCTCCCGACCTCACATCTCCATCTCTTTACGTCATCAACACCGCATCGCTGGAGTGTCTTGTCCTGGCCTGGATGTAGCAGTCATTCTGTTGTGTTATCACATCTGACAGGCAGAGGTTTACATAAAGAGGGCTTTGATTTACACCGCTGGCTTTGTTTAAATATTGTCCATTAATCACCGCACTGCAGAGGCTTCTCCAGAGCCAATGCACCCTGCGTGAAAAGATCTCCCACACGTCCAGGGTTGAGATCTTCACTCACAAAGGAAGAAAAGGTTGGTGGGATGAATTCACTTGTACAGAGAGGAGGAGCTGTCTCAGCCTCTGCCTTTGTGTCTCAAGGATACATGAATCACAGTTTCTTGAAACAGAACGAGGCTAATCACTGCATAACAACCTACAACACAATACTTGATTCTAAAGGATTCTTCAGCCATGAATTCTGAGGGCAGAAACTGTCTCGCCAGTTAAATACAAACTTTAAATCGTCTTGTTGTGGACTCTGAGTGAGACGTGTTTTTCAATCAAACCACCTTCAGCTTGATGTTTTTACCTGCAGTGCAGCAGTGAGTTGTTGTTTTTTTTTTTAAATCATATATATTGTGATTGATTGGGCTGTTTTACTTCTACTTTTCCCCCAAAAAATACTCAAAAGACTGTTTCTTTTATTTGATGTGCTGCTGAGATACTACACAGTGAATGTGCAATTTCATCGACCAGTCAATCACTTGCTGATCTAGACAATCCTGACACGTCTCATCTTAATGGAAAAAAAAAACCACCTCTAACAAAACCTCTTGAATATGTGATCTTTACTGTGTGATGTTGTGCCACTGCTTGTTTTCCCCAAAGCTAAATTGAAACAGTTTCTTCTGGCGGCTGCACTCTTTATTTAAAGTGTACACAGTACATATTTATGGTGTGATTACATGTGCTTCTGCATAATGTGAAAAATAAGTATTATAAAGCCTTTTGTGGCTCCATGTAATCTAATAAACTGCCTCCACTGGTGTTGTTCGGTGGCTACGTTGCATTATGGGTAATGCAGGCCCCAGGTTTTGAAAAGCAGTCCACTGGTTTAGCATCGCACTCCTATAACACTGTGCTGACTCATGGACTCCTCACCTTTTTCATTCACACAGTTTCATCGCAAAACTTGGTGACTACATTACCCACAATGCAATTTAGTGATGAGTAACACCATGAGAGGTAATTCATCAGATGACATGCAGCTTCCTCTGGAGCCACAAAAAGCTTCATTCCACTTTTTCATATATTCGGTTCTGCTCAACAAGACCCGTGAACACACTTTAAGGTGGGAAAATGTTGGAGTCGCCCTTTAATGTGAGGTGCAGTGCCAGAAAAAAATGATGGGTGAGCATAAAGTAAGAAATTTCAGAAAAAGGACAGATGTAAATGAAAACTGTCATCAGTGTTGTTGTTGTTGTTGTTGTACTAGTCTTGCTCCTGAGAAAAGTTGGCCATGCCTCAAATGTCAGTGATCATCAACAGCTCATTAAAACTAAGAGATCTTTCTGTCTCCCTGTTGATTTCCCTGTTTTCAAGGCTCTTCCTCCGAGCTGTTGACTGCATTTCTAAACAGCTCTTACGTGTTGAATTACCGCAAAAGACAAAAGCGCTGCTCGGAGGATGCCTCATTTATTTCGGTTGATTACTGTTGATTGGTAGTTACTGCAGGACTTCTACAAAGACACTTCTTTCATGCATTTTACTAAAGCGACCAAATAATGATCGGATCATGGAGCTTCTGTCACTTCGTCCGTGTATACTTCTAATTTTTGTTAACCTGCCATGAATTTAGAGAGATTGATATCTATATTGTCTGCTTTATAAACAATATGAATGTGTACATTAATAATTTAAGGAAGAAAAGAAAGAAGAAGAAGAAGAAGAAGAAGTATAAATCAATAATAATTGGGACACTGGTGACCAGAAAATAGGTGCTTAGGTACCCGATTAGGAACATGATGTCTTTTTGTCTTTCCCTTGGCGTGTGTTAAAGTGTGTGTGTGTGTGTGGAGTTGGAAGTGGCTGCTATTACACTACTTAATTACAGAGGTGACAAAGTCCTCATGCTGCATGAGTAATGGGAGGGACTGTGCAGCCAACACTGCCCGTCAGCCCCTGAGCACACGATGACTCTCATCCGTAAACTCATCCCTGCACCCTGACCTTTCAGCAGCTCCGCAGTCGTCCATCCCCCCCCCCCCCCCACCCCCCACCCCCCCACGTTTCTCCCTCCTCAACAGAAACACAGCGCAGGAGACTATTCTCCGCTCGCATGGCAGGTGCCGTCGTGAGAAGCTGCAAAGGATTTCACTTAAGAGAGTCCGCCCAATCAATGGACACTGTACTGCTCTCAGCATGAGGGAGTGGATCGATTCAGTAATAAATCAAATGTGTCTAACTCCTGTCGCCTCGTCATCTTTTGAACAAATGGCTGTAAAGTTTAGCCAAAATAACTTGCACAGAGTGACAAATCCACAGAAAATTATACAACTCTGCAGCATTACTTCAGAGTGTTTCGCTGTCTTTCAGCCAGCCGGTTTAGAGCCCCAACTTTAATGATTTGGTTCTTCAGTGATTTTTCTGGCAGCAAATATATTTAGCCCAGTGCCAAACAGCAGACAAAGTTGGTTGGCAAGCCGGTGAAAATATCTGAGTACTCAGCAGGTAAAGAGCCAGGTATTTCCTTCAGGAGCTGGTGAAGACCAAGGCAGAGCAAAAGAAAGAGTTAATGTAGCACCTGAATTCCACGGGTGGCTCAAAACGACACTCCAAAGGATGCATTATTAGACATATGATAACAGCCAACAGCAAGTAGAGATCTTGTGTTTTCCTACCAGAAAAAAGAAGCCAAAAAGAAACTTTCAGGCGATCTCCCTCCAGCCAGCTGGCGTCTATTAGGTTTTTTGTAGTCGGATGGTATTGTATAGATAACTTCTCATTTCAACTCCAATGACTCAGCCCTGAATGGCAGGAGTGAATATACAAAAGAGCATCTGGCCCAAAACGTTGCAGTTAGGACACTCAAACAGGAAACAGTCAAATTGAGCCAATTTTGTTGCCACATTCATTGGTAACAGGTGATCGAGCATGAGTGGGTCTGAAAAGGGCGTATTTGAAAGGCTCAGTCGTTCAGGAAGAGGCCAGGTTCACCGCTGTAACACATGATTGTATAAAAGATGACTAGAGTAGCTCGGGAACACTGATTGCATTCCGTTTTTTAAAGTTTCACACAGCTCCTCACTGTAACAATACCACCCGACCCCATCCTCCACAGCTCTAATATGCACTGCTTCGGTAAAAACATGCATCTGGGTTCGACAGTTTCGACAAATATATATAATAAAGAGTGTGTCATCCTCGGCCCCGGCACAAGAACCCCGTCTGCTGATGTTTGTGTTATTTAAAGGCTCCCGCTGTGACCCTACCTTTCATCACCAATTTACATTAGCTAATCATCGTACGCACTCTACATTGTGATAAACATGATTACTGGAGGATATGTACGAGAGATAAATGAGCAGTCATTATCATAATTTCCAGGTTTGTCATTTTCCTATTCTCTAGCACTGTTTTTTTTTTTTTTTTTCCCCTTTATGTAATAACAGCCTGGAGTTCAAACCAGGGTGACTCCTTCTTGAAGCTCAAATCTTTTGTGCTAAGCAATTTTGCCTCTCTTATCTTCACAGACGAATCATTTGTGCTCCAGAGAATATAGTTCAGTCTATAAATGCTGAAAAGCCGCGAAAACAGAGAGAGAGAAAGAGAAAGAGAGAGAGAGAGAGAGAGAGAGAGGGGGGGGAAGCTCTTCGGGACGCCTCCACACTGTACATTCAGAAGTGTATACTGCAGCAGCCCACTGTGATTACAATGTGGCTAAATTGTCTCCAATTTAATCCAATACATTTCAACAACAACAGAGCCTACAGCCTCCCGAAAATACCGTAGATCTCACCGTAAGGAGTGAATTCCTCTCACAATCTGAACGGAGGCTGACAGGCATGTGACAAGACTACGACAGGCTTCATAAAAAGGTCGGATTTGTGGCGGCAGCGAGGGGAGCTACAGTCGGTGTGCCTCAAAAAGCTGCCAAACCGGTGTGTATTTAAATAACGCTGCACAAGACAGACACCGCGGAAAAGCAGGTGGAATATTGTCAGACAGCCTGCAGAGCAATAAAGACCCGACGTGCAAACCACTCTAGACAAACTCGGGATGGGAAGCGGAGACAGAAACTTTTGTTTCAGTCGGCAGAGAGCTGCTAGTCATGTAGGTTCAACACACGCGTATAAGGCAGACGTTGTTTATTTGCTTTTTAAAACATTTTTCACTCAAGGTCAGACCTCAGAGAGCTCCACGTGAATTTGCAAGTAGCATTCAGTATTACAGGCAGTTACGACTCTTCGGATACAAATTAGACTAACAAGTATCGAGGACAGAGAAAATCAACAGCTTTCACAAGGTCAGTGGCCACGACTGTCTTGCAGATCAACATTGTTTCTCCTGCTCCAAGGTCTCAGCTATTAAAGATAATGAATCGCTGCTGCTCGCATTTCACAGATGCTCTGTGAAATCTTTGTTGCAAAACGTCCCACATAAAATAAAATCTGGCTTCTTCTGCGGAGCTGCCGTTGCTCTTAAGGAGGGAACGACTATGCTGCCCGTGAATCAGGATGAAAAACCTCATATCCATTCTGTGGCTGAGAGTGTGAAGACGGAGGGATTTGTAGGACAGGAAAAATGTGAAAGTGTGATAATGGGCTGTATAATGCCTTGTGCCAGCAAACATGAATGCGATGAATTTTTTGATTGTGATAACGTGCTCTGTCTCTGCCGGGCGGCTGATACCTGAAGGGTAATGCATTCCCCGCCGCTGTGAACCACAGTGGCAAAGCTATCAGAGAACAAATCAGTGGCACAAGGAAAAAACAAATTGTGCCCTCCTGAAAACGCTTCTCCCTGACCTGTATTTTAGAGAGCTCAAAGTTGTCTGGAAGGCATTCATTACACATACGGAGACAAAAAAAAAAAAAAAAAACCGGCCTCACTGTGATTGGAAGAGGAAAATGATGGGGCTGGTCGAGCGCTTCTATCCGACAATAAAGCAATTTTATGAAATGGGACTTCTGGCGGCACCTACTGAATACCTAACAAGCTTCCTGTTTGCGATGGCTCAGAGCGCCTCTATTTCTCAGGTTTATAACTCTATTATCAGGGTTCATTGAGCTGCATCACACTGGTTCACTGACAGAGGGAGAAATCAATACAAAACATTAAAAAGGATCAAAATGGGAAATGGCAGAGGACCATCCTGGGACGAACAGGGATGCATGATATGGATTTTTTTTTTACGCCCATTCCGACCTGATGTCGCCACATAGTTTATTACGCAGAAACATCTGGATAAAGGCGTCGTTAGAAACTGTTTGACAGGCAGGCAGGCACCTTCATGAAGCACTTTGCAGGTGACTGGATGAACCATCTGTCCATCACAACAGGTGAGAGAGCGCCTGCCGATAAATCAAACCGCTACCAGAGCCAGTCGAGAGAAAACATCGAGGAGAGCCTTCAGTTCTCATCTTCGCACTCCTGTCAAAGAAATTCTCTCCAGTTTTCATATAACCGATGCTAACGCTAACCTCTGGAGACGCCGCCATCGTTGTTTTCAAACAAGTGGTGGCTTCTCTAGCATTGATCTCGTGTTATGTCATCGGAGAAAACAAGAGAAATATCTTGTGTATGTTGTCCTTGTTACGATTGGGCTGTTATGTCGACATATGTAACGTTTATTGATATATTCTTTACTCTCAGGCGATGTAGCACAACACAACAAAATATTCCGGGTGTTAAATAATCTTACCATTTAGACATTTTACCACCATTTAATGTTTGTATTTATAAGCTCTTGTCCCAACCTGCACCGTGTGTCATTCTAGTATCATTGTAAGCAGAAAGCAAAAGAGGTTAACCGAACAAAAGGACAAAAAAAAAAAAAACAACAACTGAGAAACACATTTGTGCAGGTTCCAAAAACAAGGACATTTTTGAAAAGAAACACCGACAAGGGAAGAGGAGGAGACGACCTTTACAGTCACAGTCTTCTTGTGTGAAAATCGAAAGAAATAAAAGCTCTCGGCTTTACAGGAACACTTGTCTTGAGGAGATGGACAGAGCTGCGCAGATGGCTAATGCAGCATAATGGAGCCACACTCAGACACCTGGTTAGGGTCAATTGTATGTAGGCGTCTGTAACTGTCGAGACAAGTGCGCAACAACTTCAAAACACTCTTCCCGGATGGCTGCTGTCAACGTACAACTGAGTTCAAAATGTACTAAAGAATACTGGACACTTCCTCACCTGCAGCACTACATTTCTACTGTTTAATACAGTCAGCATCAGTGAGTCCCATCAGCGATCCTCACCGTCTGCCTCTCTGCCCCTCCTCTCCAGCTGTGTTCCCCGGGCCCCTGACCATCCATCCAATCACCAGACGCCCTCGGACTTTCCCTCCTTCGACACACCTGTCTTCTGCTTCCCTCATCTAACCCTGCAGCTGCCTGGCATTCCCTGCCCACTTCCTCACCCGGGGTCTCATTTCCCTCGTCAGCCCTGCAGATACTTCACCAGCCCATTACCCTGCATACTCTGACAGTTTTCTAACCAAGCTGTGAAAGCTGGAGGCGTATTTCCACATGTGTAGACAACATTTTTTTTTTTTTTTTTTTTTTTTACATGTCAGTGTCAGGAAAAGCAGCATGGTGTCATAGCTGGGGACGACATTTCTAACTGCAGATGATTTTTTAGGACACTTGTGCCGTTTGATGGAAAAAAAAAACTGAATGTACGTTATTGTCTGGTCTGTGAGTGAGAGAAATGTTCGTTTTTGTCCGTAGCGATTGTCTTGGCACTCTAAGAGCAAGATGCCTTCTTCGACGACGGACAGGCCACCTCATTGAACATTACAGCGCACACGAGGCAGGAAGCTTTAAATTGGCCTGTTCACATTTCTTCGGCAGAGTGCAGTAAAGCGATGGACCTGCTGCCGGGCAGAAGTGGCATTGATCCTCCTTTAGTACAGCAGCGGGAAGTCCTTTCAGGGGAATCGATAGGGGAAGTCATTAATCATTACTGTATGGTAAACAGCGATCTGCCTCGCTTTTGTTCACTATTTTGTTTATCTGCAGGAAAAGGCAAACAGACGATGGCCTCATGCTGACCAAAAATAGACCAAAAAAAGCAACAGAAGTTCATCATGTGTGTCCCCACACAGAGAGACGGGGGGAGGGGAAGATGGATGCAATGATGACGTGACATGAAAACCAACATTTACATTTACAGGAGCTTTACGCTCACAGCTGTGCAGTTTCGCCCTTAATGATCACACGTCTCACAGTCACATTTTGGCTTAGAGGCTAAACATGCGGAAAAAAAACTCTCTTTCATCTTCTCATCCTTTGTGAAAATCAACGACAGAATGAGGTGAACCGGGAGAGCTGCCTGGTTCCATGTAGGATGAGTCAACTTGGGGATCATAAACGTAGAGTGCGCATGTGTGTGTGTTGGTGCGATAGGACGCGGGTCACTTGTTGGTCGTAGAAACATTCTAGCGTTCAGAGACGTCTACGACATCTGACAGGCAACGGCCGATGTAATTATCAGTTTAATGCACACATTTATTGTACTTTTGCCTGGAGGTGTTTCTGCGTCTCCTGTTAGTGTTCGAGAGAGTGTTTCTACACTATTAATACATCTTCAGTCGCTGCCTTTTCACTAAACATCTGCAAGAAATATTCGACATTCATGGTTTACGGACGTGTTTTTGCTCTACGTTCTCACGCCGATGTAGCCCAGTGTATTACTAAATAAAGCTAGGTATCGCAACCAAATCGATTCAGTTTAATACCAACTTAGTTTGGGGATATTTCAGTTACAGTGCCAGTTCTGAGACAAATCATGCATTAAATTGAACAACAAACCCTAAACTCAGCGCATTATCAAAAATATTCATGTTTAAATAGAGGATTTAATTAAACGTCTTCTAAGATTTGTGGTTGAAATCTGCCTGCAAAGAAACTGAGAGGATATTTGGATTTTAGCATCCAATTATTAGAAAATGATGTGGTGAAAGAACAAAATCATTGACAGATGTCGACCTCGTATTTCAGCAAAGGAAATTAAAAAGGAAAAAATGAATTTTTCCTTTTTTAACAGACTTCAAGTTCACAAGTCCCTGTGGGCACCCACATGTTTTCTTTTTTTTTATATGTGGAGGTTTTGGCAGGAAAATTCCTAAAAACAGACCAAACCACATAAAAAGAAAACCATAAATATATTCATAGCTATGTGGAACACCAACAATCACCAATACTAGGATAATAATAAAATAATTCATCTTATGGGAATAATGAAAATGAAATATACTTCCTTCACCACCTCTAAAGTCTTTGGCTTGGACATTAAGTGGTTCAGTTAAGATAGAAAACAAAAGAAACCTGCAGGCACCGGACTGATGAGGGGCAATGACACTGATCCAGGTTACTTGGAGGAACGTTGACTTCATGATCTCTCAACCAGAGTACGCACCAAATTTCACTCAACCACAAAGATCAAGAGCAGCAAAATATATAAAAAAAATCTCAATAGGGCATTAACAGACCAGTGTTTCTGGCTGACAATCTCTATGGGTGAGGTCCACAGTGTGTTAAAAGGGGGAATCAGAGAGAGAATCAGACTGAACTGGGCTCCGGTCCCCGCCTCTCTTAAGCCTTCACAAAAGGGGCGTCGTCACACCCTGATTGGCTGTGAGGGAAAAACCCCCAAGCTGCTCTCCTTCACTATTTAGGCTGATCTGAATCCACTGCAATCAGCCCACAGAGACCTCAAAACTCAGCTGAAACAAAAAATTATGACAAGTCCTACATAAAGGGGCCGTTGCAAAGCAAAACACATTCCAGAATTTATGAGGAAACACCTCAATATACCGTGAAGTCCTTGTTCTTATGAGTGTGAAACAGACAGCAAAGAAGACAACGGCAGAAAGTCCGTTAATGACGCCAAAGCACGGCAGAGACTCTCAGCGTAGTAACAGTTTTGGTACAACGAACCTTCAGAGATTTACTCGCCAAACGGAAAATCTACCCTTGTGAAGTGGAAAGCCGTTTATTTCTAAAGCCAGCCCTCTTCCCGAAGCTTCGTTTTATAATTGGAAACCTGTATCCTAACAGTGTCTTTGGGAAACCTACCGCGAGCACAAGACTATTTCTTTCAATTGGGTGATTAAGTTAAATGCAAAGACTTAAAATCCCCCAGACAGACTCCGGCATGTCTTCCAGCCCTGATCGGTTTACTGTGCCATCATACAGATCATAAAAAAACAAGAGACAAAGGGCAAACAAAAACTTGGCATCTCTTATGAATAATGCAGGAACCCCTCCAGACAGTTATTAAGAACAGGCACCCTTCCTAAGAGCTTCATCCACATCGGGGCCAGTAGTGTATCAGTTATAGCCTCTGGGAGCCTCAAATTTTGATCTTTATTAATTGCATCTGTAAGCTGCCGATGTCTGTGGTTTTTATCAGTCCGAGCCCGGCGACAGAGTGATGTTTTTTTTCAGAAGCAAAGTGCTTTGAGAGCCGCGTCCTTGAGTGGTCCGACTCTCACAGAGGAACACAAACAGTACGTACGTAACGCGGTCAGACGTTTCACATGTTCTTTACAGCCACAGTACTCTGAGCTTTGCCCCGCAGGGCCCTTTTGTGCCCTTTTAGGATTTTATATATTTAATGGCAGTCACTGGGACTTCTTACTAAGGATATTTGCATTTGTTTGTGTTTGTTTTTATGTATTCATCAGTTAGTTGTTTGGCCTTAAATGTTGGTCAATGGTTAAAAATTTCAATCAGTGTTTCCCAAAGGCTGACATGACGTCCCTCTAATGTCTCGTTTTGTCCACAACCCAGAGGTGTTTAGAGTGAATGAGAAATGTGACCTCTTTTTCTTATACAATAGCAAAAAGTCGATGTTTCGATTGATCGCTGCAGCTCTAATGTGCAAAAGACATCGTAAAAATGTTTGACTTGAGGCGGCTTACCGATTGGTTACAGTACAAACATGGAAGGGTCTACGGGGTTAAAGTTAAAATCAATAATGCCTTCCTTTTGTTTAAGAGACACTGGGAGCTTTAAGATTACTGGAAACACTTTCTCTGAGCCGCTGTAATTAAAGACCTGTCACAGAGGGGCGACATTAACAGGGAGGAACAAAAGAGAGAGGCTGCAGGAAGCAGGACACATTTAAGCTTCCATCCGAGCATAAAAGGTTTGTTTCTGAGAAAGAAATCCGTTGGCTTCTACAGCGGAAAAAGTGTTTGCTATGAACTTGTGCATCATCTATTTTTGTTGACACTTCACACAGAAACAGAGTGAAGATTAATGATCTGCCTCTGTTATTTGAGCTGAGTACACAGCTGGCAGTTTGGTTTCTTTATCCACGTATTTTAGGCTACTGGAGCAGTTTGGCACAGAGATGATATTTACTGAGCTGCATGATTGAAATCGTTTTGGTTGAAAGGTCAAGTAAATTGATTTGAGAGTTTTACCAAAAAGCAGAGAGCACGGAGCGAAAGAGCGGAGAAGAAATTCGCTGTGATTGTCCAAAGAGTTTCCAACAATTTGCCACTAAACCTCCGCTGACTGCATTACTGTCTGCACGTGAGCGCGGTTCAAAGTAGCATTTCTCAAAAACATTCAATATGTACTGATTCAGAATATTGTAAAATGTTGACACCCTGCTGGCAGCAAGCTGAAGGTGCTGGCTTAACTACCGTTAGCGACTTAGGGTGCAGTCTCCTCCCTGAGGACACTTAGACAGGTGGAATGAAGATTGAACCGCCAACTATGCTGTGATTAATGGACAACCCACTCCTCCTCCTGAGCCACAGCCACCCTGGCAGGACATCTGTCTTTGTTTTCCAAGAAAATAAAATGATGGGAGCTCTCATGTCGGTTCTGCAGAGGTGGAGAGAAAGGTGTGACATTCAGTAAAGGTGATGGACCAGCGGGTGGAGAGGTTATGGAAGGTGCCCGCCGCCTGCTGGGCGTCCAGACAGCCAGGACGAGGGCGGCTGCTCTGACTGTGGAGGTCGTCATTAGGATGCAGACAGACAAATGTTCACCAAATGGACTATGGAGGCAGTTAAAGTGATTCTGAATTGATTCTTATTGATGGGACGAACCGTCGTCCAGACTATTACTGTAGCCTTTATTCTGCAGAGTCGTGCGTGGTGATGTGATGTCTGACATTTCTACCGGTCATGATTTAATGCGTCTCTCCTCTGCTGTGTCTAATAATGGAATAGCTGAATAAAACTTGAATTCAAAAACACGATATGTTATTTCTACCACTAGGGGTCTATCTGTCAAAACAAAGCAAAACACGTGTGCAGAGTGTTGCATCCCAGATCTTCTGGAGGAATAAACACCCAGAGTCGCACCAGATTCTGCGCTGGTCGGGATCTGTTTTCTGACCGGAGGAGAGAGCAGAGATTACTTTTTAACTTTTGGGATTAAAAAATTTATTTATCTTCACTCCTGTTTATCAACCTGACTGCAGCAGAGATCTGTTCAGGTGACCTCCAGGTGTTTCTGTACTATAATGTTGTCTGCTGACTAAAGGGAAATTATCATGGTTTAGATTTTTAGTTAGTTTTATTTTGCATCATCCTTGCGTGTCAATGTTTACTTTTCACTTCCTGTCATTGTCTGTTTTCCTGTCTTTTTGATTGCCCCATTAGTTTGACCTTGGTCTTATTAGTTTTCCCTCCTTTAAGTCCTTGTCTTTATCTCTCTCTGTGTCAGTTTGTCTGTTTCCCCCTCGTGTTTTCTGTCCACATGTTTTTAGATTCCTGTCGGTGCTCTTCTGGTTTGTACTTGTATTTCTCTTTGCTTCTATTTGAATCAGCCTATTTGTTGTCAGTTTTGTCACTTACACGTTGAACCTCGGATTTTGCACAACAGGTTCATTATTAAAGCTCACTGTTTGTTGTCAACCTGCCTGTCTTTGTGTGTCTTGCGTTTAGGTCCTCATCCTTTTGAAAACTGTAACAGAAATGTACTTTACCTCACAAATGTTACGTTACAGAGAGGGGAGGAAAAGAAGAAGAAGAGAGAGAACCTGAGACTCTGGTGAGTGCTGAGTTCAGTGAAAGTTGACCTCAATTTGAAAAAGGCCAACACACACTCTTGGTGAACTGTAAAGTAATCTGGCTGTTTGGGGCAAAAACACACTCACGCAACTAAAACCGGTAAACACAAATTATCCAGTTTTCAAACAAAGGACAAGGTAATATTTCAGTTTATTCGGTCTCGTTCACCTTCTTCATTCTCTAACTCTATCCCAGAAATAGCGACATGCGACCAAATGAAACGCGTCCTCTCCTTGAATAAACTTCTCTTTGTCTGAACATTGTGAATATTTGAGATGATGTCGTCACAGTTTGACAAATTATATTAAAATCCTTGTCGTATAGACATCTAATGATGGATTCTCACATAAGATATCTTTAAACAAATTCTCACAGGAGCTGCCGAGCACTGCCACAGATTCGCACCAGCTGTTGCATGCCTTGCTCAGAGGCACTACGGCATGCTGCCAGATTTTCCCCGCTGAGATTTTTCAGCTCGACGGGATTCAAACCAGACGACTTCAAAAACAAAAGCTCATTTCTGTACCCAGCATGCCGTCCCCCTTTTTATCTGACCTCCAGTAATATATAGGATGTGCAATATTCGCTCCTGTAAGCTTCCTCTGATGCGTATACAGAATATTAAAAAAACAACTTCTGAATTAATACAGTTAATTAAAAACAGAAAAAAAAACCTGATTGGTAGATTAATCAGGATTTCCTCGGCATGATGAAACATTTAAATCAAATGCAGTTTCCTATAATTAGCCAGTTATTTTTAATCAGAAATGTAGATTTCCTGACACGCATAATTAATTACACATCGAGTGTATAGTCAGTCATCCTGCAGCCTCCAGTCGTTTTACCTTTAAGGTGCTGTGCTGTTGAAGTAATCACACTACACAGTAATCACACTACACATTAATCACACTACACAGTAATCACACTACACAGTAATCACACTACACATTAATCACACTACACAGTAATCACACTACACATTAATCACACTACACAGTAATCACACTACACCGTTTCCTCCTTTGTCAGGTGCACGTGCTCAGCCCGAGCATGCGTGACACTGATACGTTGCGATCAATAAGAAGTGATTCCAGCTGTTAATTGGGGTTTGGACCACGCGGAACCACGCGAGATTTACCAGACCACAATTATGTATCCAAACGGATGCTTTAAAAAGTTGCTCCCTCTTACCTTTGTGCGGGATTACGAGAGGTGGTGTGTGTGGACGCGCCTCCTCACTGCTGTTATGATGATGAACGCACCAACAAAACAAAAAAAATTTAAAAAATTAAAAAAAAAGGTAGGTCAGTGGTTTTAAATTTGCAGGAGATGAAGGGAGGAGATTATTGTCGCATCGGTGGAATAATAATAAAACATTTTTTAAAAAGATGTTTTGCGCTCTTGTCCGTGCTGGAGGCAGCAGCGCGGTGGAGGAGGTGTGCGGGATGTTCTCCGGCAGCCAAATCCTCAGCACGCATCAGCCCGCATCTGATGCTCGAGTCCCTCTTTTCCTTTCTTTTTAAATCGAAAATGCTGTCACAGTCACGTGACCGCCCTCCTCCGTCCAATGCGCTTCCTACTACTCCTCCATCCATCCACACACACACACACACACACACACACACACCAACCAAATGATGCTGCAGCTTACTGTGCAGCTTCTCACAGCTGAGGGGTGGAGGAACATACACGTTTTGCATTTAAACTGGCTGCTGTGAATTCACTGCCAGCAGAGAAAAGATGATTGAGAATTCAGGATTCAGGAATTCTTATGACATTTGTTCATTTTCATATTATTCTTAAACCCCTCACCTCTGCAGTAGAGCAGAGAGGCTGGCAGCGTTTTTGTGCTGAGAGCCTCCAACAACTGGAAAATCTCATTCAAGTTCATTGAACTCTTCTTCTTCCTCCTCCACCCAGCATGTCTGCAGCATGCTACTTCCTCTGCATGCTTTTCACACACCATCCCCTTTTTTAAAGCCTCATCCATCTTTGGTGTCATTCTGTGTCCATCAGCGATTCGTGTTTGGCTGTATGGAGCCTCGGGGCGCTGCTGATGCGAGGGGATTGATGTCTCCGGCTCTGTTAAGTCGCTTGAATCCAGGCGCTGAAATTAGTATGGATCCCACCAGTGTGATGGGTTAAAGCACTGTTACTGGCCCACCAATAGCATTAAGTTGCACTTAGGATGAAAAATGCATTTATGTCTTTTGAAAATGAACCCTGAGATGGTTGTGAGGCATAAAAAGTGACTGACACACGCGCTGAGGAATAAAAGGTGATCATCCAAAAAACTCCTCAACAGGTGCTGGAGCAGTTTATCTCTTTGGTCCAGACTGAAGTATCTCACTGACTATATGCTGGATGAGACTTGAAGAAATGAAATCATACAGAGTCATTAGTCAAAGCACACCGTGCTGTATCATCTCTTTTACTCTTAATGGGAATCATAATTTACAAAATTAACATCATGCTGTTTTGAAGATACTTGGAACTGGCAGCCAAGACCATAAAACCCTTAGGAAATGGGTTGGTGAAGTAGTAAATCAAGTGAGAAGAAGGGTCATTTTCTCATAGGCTTACATAGAAACAGACTTCTCTTTGAAACCAGTGGAGTCGCCCCCTGCTGGCCCTCCCACACTGGCTTCACTTTTCAGACCCAGAGGCTGCGTCCATACTCTATACAGTCAGTTTGAACATGTATTTCCTCCCTCAGGTTACATTTTATTAACTTGCCGAACCGTCTTCTGTTACGCGACTGATCCACGAGAGTCTTTGGCGATGACATCATAGACGTCAATGTATCTGCTCGTCAGTTACATTCAGTCAGTCACAAAATGGCCAGCGAGGCTTAATCTTAAGTGCAACAGTAATCCCCGGGCTCGTGATACCTCACATCAAAAATGATCCCAGCGAGGTTTAAAGATTTCACATCCCCGATATCAGATCCGTGTTCTGTGACAGAGATCTGAGTTCGTGTGTTGTAATCAGCACCGGGAGAGAAGAAGTTGAGTAGCTGCATGAATATTTCATGGCACTCTTGTCAGAACTTGCTGTGTACGAGTGAAATCCAACCTTATTCGTCGTGTCTTCGCTCCCAGCTCGTGAGTTAAAGCGGCCTCGGTCAGCAGCCCTGAGCTTCACACCGGCCCTCTCGAGTTGTTATTGCACATGCAGGGCTCCATGTTCAAGGTGCCGATAACAAATGCGCAACACCCAGTAAGACTTTCAAAATAAAGTTAGCTGAATACCAAGTTATAATAAGTTTCGGACTATGTGCGGTGGAGCGACTTGCTTTTCACTTCGCCACCCGTGTATACAAGCCAGAGCAGCCACTCATCTAGAGATTTGGAGTCTTGCATATATGTTCGCCGTCACGCAGATGGTTGTGAGATGAGTATGGACCTGAAAATGATTGGTGGCAGGTCACATCGACATCATAGCTGCCATGCATCATGTGGCCTGGCCTGTTTGACCTGGTGAAGTGGTCGCGAGTTTGGAGAAACCTAGACACCAACATTACTTGGTAAGGTTTAGGAAAAGATCATGGTTTGGGGTTAAAGTAAGATCAGGTACGTAAGTCATGAAGGGCATCATTGTATGCTGAAGACTGCTGGACATCAGGCATTTTTTAAACGTCTCCATCATGCAGTTTTGGATCATTATGGCAGGAAATAAACTGCGCAAACTACAGAGTCAACCTGAATACACACAAGATTGTTGAACAGCCGTGTAACAATCATCCATCACATCCACGACTTCAACACCCTTCAACAATAGAAAGATGCCAATATTACGTTACAGGGGAAAGCACCAGTGCACAGGAAAGTGTTGAGGACAAAATCGTCCAGGTAAAAAAAGTGGTGCGGACGTGTCCCCGGTGTCCCTGCTGTGAATGACACCTGCGTAAGTGATGTGATGAATCGCAGTCTTCCTGTGCCAGGGCTGGACAGAAAACGGGCTGACATCACCGTCCTGAAGGCCGAGTCAATTGGAGGCAGGAAAAAAAATGCTGCAGCTAAAGCATTCAGCTCTCACAAAAAAGACCACACGAGAGGAGAACGTGGCCGACGTCCAAATCTCACGACTCGCACCAACATACGGCGCCTCAGACAAAACCTTTGTCTCCGCTTACAAACCTGTAGCAGAGGCAGCTCCCCCCCCCCCCCCCGTACGGTGACTCCAGCAGCCTTTAATCTATTTTTTAAAGACGAATTGAAAGCCAGGAGAAGAAAAAAAAAAAGTTGAGAGGGAAATCCTCTACAGACCGTCTCTTCTATAATGCATGCCAAACAGCCTGCAGCAGTGCATCTCTTGTGTAACCACGTTATTATGATGCATTTTAATGAAGAGCGTATTACCTCAGCCCCCCCCCCCCCTCCAAACCTCACTGTCTGTGGTCCCACCTCTGCTGCCAGATGAGGCTGGAGGGCTTTTTTTTTGTTTCTTGTAAACTCCCTCGCCACCCTCTGGGCGCTGATTGTTTATCTGCTCAGTGTTGTAGATTGAATATTTTCAGGCAGCATCCAGACGGTCGTCCTTTCACGCACCTCCATCCTCACTAACGACTTCTGTGTACTCAGCACCGCCATCTTAACTTTCATCTTTCTGTCTCTTTTGTCCCTGATTTCCTTCGTATTTTTTTTCCGCCACATGCCGTTCACATCTCGTCTCTCATCCGTGACTTTGTCCTTTCATCGTTTTTTTCTGACTTTTATTTCCTTTTTTCGGCACCCCAACCTGGCGCTCGCAGTTTTTGTCCGAGGTTCACCAGTGTCACGTCATTCACGGCTAAATCAATACGCTCGCACGCATCAAAGTAGGCATTTCAGCAGCGGATCATCTCGGCCCTCAGGAGTTTTTCGGAACACTTTCAATTTAAGATTTTGATTTATTCACCTCTGTGAATGGAATAGCAAATATTATTCCGACTGCAGCGTCTTTTTTCCGAGGCAAGGAAAGTGCAGAGCTCTCCGCGTGGTGTTCTTGAACGAGTGGAGAAGAGAAGTAAAGGTGCATACATATATTACTCCCTCCTCATAACCCCGACCTCCTCCCTATCCTTCTTTTTAAAACTCCTGCTGGGCTGTAAGACGCTGATTTGAGTCTTCGCTCAAGCAACTGCTGAACTCCAGCGATGGAAAACTGTTCAGCTAAAGCAGCAGGAGATGGCTAGGACTATAAAGTAGTAAACCTGCTGTATAATATTGGTTATTACTCATAGAGCCTCACTGAGTCCGTTAGATGATCGACATAAAATTAAACAGCATGTGTTTTAATGATTCAATTATCGCTTTAGACACTTATTAAGCAAACAAGAAAACATTTTATTTGCTTCCGACTTCTTAAAAATTTGGATTTGATGCATTTTCTTTGCCATACATGATAGTGAACTTGATACTTTTGGTTTTTGGATGGTTGTTCAGAAAAAGCAAGACTTAATTGAGAAAATAATGGTCAGATATTTTGATGATGAAAATCAGTTGTAGCCTAATAACTATTTATTGGAACATTTCATTCATTTAAAAGACTACTCCTCAGTCCAACATCCAAAAATGCCCTCAGATTTCTGTATTATTTTAGATGCTTGAAGAATTTGGACTTTGAGTCTTTCTGGTTTCAGTGTCTTGATACCAGTTTGGCTCCTCTGATTGGCTGAACTGACTGTCACTAATCATTGGTAGCTACGACCATCGTGGCTTCACAAAACTTAAGGTTACCTATGTAGAATCTATCTTACCTGGGTCTGAACTACAACTATAAAACGACCGAACAGTTATAACATAACTTTTAACAACTACATTGATTTCCTTTGTTTTCAGTTTCCATTTCTTATTGTTTTCTGGTGATTTCCCAGAAGATCAAGAACAAGAAGACGAGAGAAACAGAAGACATCAATCAAGGCCACACAGTCTCTGATTGCTCTTTGTTTTTGTGTTTATTTCTTTTGAGGATAGCGCTGCTGTTTATTTGTTGTTTAGTTTGTGCACTATTTAAATAGTTGAGGGGGTTTCATGTTTCTTCAACTACAGCCATAAGATTGCACCATTGAAAACATAACTTACTAACTATAACTAGAAATATAAGTCAGAGCAAAACTCCAACAGGCTAAAACCACAAGGACGGAACTCTACAATACTGCTCCAGATGTGACTACAGGTACTTACAGCTGGCTGGTGAGAAAGATCACTTCATCATCTCTCTCTCTCTCTCTCATGTGAAGGGCCGGTATATAAACCAGCCTGACTCCTATTATTCTCTGTCAGAATGTCTCCATAACATGTGACAAAGCGTTCCAGCATCCTGTCATCCTGTTAATTTGATCCACCCAGCCTTTATTTTCTAAATGTTTGCCTTAGTCTTGCCCTGTTGGACCTTGTTTGGCCGCCTTGGTTTGGTTTCTAATGTATTTTTTGAACTGTGACACTTTTAGCGGCCTCCATTTTATTGTTTCTCGTATTGCTTGTTTTTATGTTTCGCTGCAAAAACCATTTCCTCGTGTGCAACGACAAAGATCTGAACTGAAAGAAGGCAAAATAATGTGAACACAACACAGCGCAATTAAGAATCCCCATAGTGATTCTGCTTTCACAGGGCACGTGTCAGAGGGGCACAGGGAGACGGGTCGATCTTGAATTACGTCCGTACTGTGTCTGTCTGATCCCAAATATTCAGCAAATTGATATTGACTTTTTCGGAAACACCTAAAGCCGATTGAAAGCAATCCAGTCGTCTCTTATGACTCAATTGTCGTTAGCCGGGAGGTAATTAGATTTCTCTGGCCTGCGAAAAATTCAATTTCAGAAGCCACAGCGCAACATTCAGAGCGCAAGGCCGCCGCGGTTATGGATGAATGTCATCCGGGTGGATGTTGCCTCAGGAGGAAGACGCTCCGTCACAATAATGGTCCAGTTAGTTTAGGAGTTTAACTGCACTCACAACTGGAGCAGATGTTTTAAACATGACATTAAGTTTGCCCTTTTGCGAAAGCTCTCACCATCATTTTTGTATAATTCAAGGGAATGGGTGTAATTTAATGATAATTTCTCTATTTATCACCTCAGGTAATAACACTGAGAATCTCTATTTAATGCCAAAAGACAATCATCATTATGGGCTCCTCGTTATATAATGGTGTCCCGTTTGACTCAGAGCCAGTTCACTAATAGTCATCTGTGTAATCATCACTTCCCCATCTTTATATGAAACAGGAGCTGCTCTGCTGTTTTTCTGTGATGAGACTTTAGTCACGCACTGAAATCGGTGAAATCGGTGAACAGTCCGCAGCAGGCTTCTGCTTTTTCGGAGGCGGCCGAGCGAGGACACCGCCTGCCTGTCGGGAGAAGGGCATCAAGGCTGCCTAATAGATCTGTATTCATTATTCAGACCTTGGCTCCACGCTGCACCGAAATATTGTAGGGAAATGTCAACATCATGTGCCTGTAGCGAGCCGCGCTGTCATTTCGTTTTAGGGAAGGGGTCTAATGAAGGGGATGGTTTTTCTGGTTTAGTGTCGTGTAGAACGAGTCGTTTTCTCACACAGGTTTGGAATCTGATCGATACAGTTTTTACACAGTTTAATTTCGTGTCTATTATCCGTCTGTCAGCTTGGTTTCAACTGTAACATTTTACATACTGCTGCTTTAATGTCGACTTAAACAAGAAGTTTCTTGTTTTCTTTCTTGCTGTTGGTTGGATGAGAAGGGCGATGAAGCCGCTGTCACACTGCAGAGCCCAGCAGACGGTTAGCTTAGCTTAGCACAAAAGCTGGAGACAGTGGGAATGAGTCCAAAGGAAACACAGTCTGCCTGTCAGCACGTCTGAAGCTCACTAATTAAAGCGCTGCATCTCATTAGTTGAATCCATATAAAAGAAAACAAGGGCTGCAGCTAACAATCATTTTAATTATAGATTAATCTGCCCATTAATGCCACGACTAATCAAGATCGTTTGGTCTATAAAATGTCAGATGCTACGATCATTCTGTTTTAATCTAATAACATACATGTTTTTAAGAGGGAGCGTTCCACAGTGTTGCTCGTCCTCGTGTTACAGAAATTATCTCCGGTCTGTCTTGACTCAGGACATGATGTGAATGATTACAAGACAAAAGCAAAAAAACTCACAGTAGAGAAGCGTGAAAAGACAACATCAGTGATCATCCAAATGCATAATAATGAGCACTTTTGTTCACATTTGGACTATATTTTAACTGGATTTGCAGTATTGGCTTCAGCCAAGAAATTCGGACGTGGTTTCCAAGTCAGTCTCCGATTATCATTACGTGGAGTTACTAGTTCAATTCCCGACCCCTGCAGTCTACATACAGTGGCAGGTGACAAGTGTCCCTGGCCAAGATACTGAACCGATTGCTGCCGGTGGCTCGTACATCGGTGAGTGCGTATGAATCGAGGTGCCACATTGCATGTTAGCCAGTGTGTGTGTGTGTGTGTGTGTGTGTGTGTGTGTGTGTGTGTGTGTATGTGTGTGTGTGTGAGTGTGAATGGGTGAATGCTTACCTGTGTTGAAAAGTGTTTGAGTTGTTGCTAAGACAAGAAAAGTGCTATATGTCATGCTGTTCCTGTCTTCTAGTTTCATTGTATGTGTTAATGTGTTTTCTGGGTTTTGTTTGTTTTGTTTGTTTTCTTGTGTCCTTTTTTCTTTCCAGCGTTCTGTTTTCCCTCCTGTGTCCTTGCGCTCCTCCCCAGCCTGATTTTTTCTCCACACCTGTCTTGTATCTGTTTCATTAGCCCCGCCCTATTACCTGTTGCTCCTCCCCAGCCTGATTTTCCCTCCACACCTCAACTACATCTCTCCCTCATCAGTCCTTCCCTGTGTCAAGTGTTTTTCCGTTCATTTTCCTCACCTGTGATTCTCCGCCCGACTCCACCTGCCCCTCATCCCCTCGTTGATTTAGTTTGTATTTAAGTCCAGTTTTTGGTTCAGTTTCCCATCCTGTTCTGCTCTTTTTCTGCGTCTCTCTCCCTCGTGTTCTGTTTTTTATTCCGCCTGTCATTCCTGGTTTGTCCCTTCGCCTTTTCATTTGGCACTTTTCTGCGATTAGACTTTGTTTAGCTTCTGTATTTCTGGGATTTGATTTCAGCTTTCATTAAAGCTTGCCTTTTCTTCCTAACCCGCCTGCCTGTGTGTCTTGTGTTTGGGTCCCAATCTGTGTAACCTGACATTAGAATAATACAGTCCATTTACCACAACACCTCCTGTGCCAAACTGCCACATGTGCCACTTTACCCTGAAGCTTCGAATTTTATATCAACAGCTTGTGCACCTCCTCGCTCCACAACTCCCGGTTTAGGAACAGTCAAATCCGTGTGTGCAAGTGCAATGTCTAAGTTTACGATGATAGATGATTCTGCTCCATTTGTGATGTGCTGAAAGCTTCTTGTTAGCAGTACACAGCCTGTCTAGCTCCATGTTTTTGGCATCTTTTGATATGAATTATTATATGCAATGAAATTACACCACATTTTACCTGCCAGTGCTGTGAGAAATACCTTCACATTAATCAATATTTCCCCCCTTTTCAACATACAGCTGGACAAATGATTATAATGATTCCACTAATATGTGTTTCGTGATGTGTAGATTTTGTAAACAACATTTTAGCTGCTTGAAAAGCTGAGGATCGGACCGAAGATTATCCACAACATCTCGCTTGGTGCTCACCGGGTGGAAACATTTGTTTGTTCTGGTTTACTGTCCGTTGACTTATCGAGCAATAAGGAAACGTTTCAGCTCTAACAGACACCAGGAAATGAATTCCCGCCGAGAATTTCAGTCGTTGAGCACATAACCCCGCCAGAGAAACCACTTCCCCTCGTCCTTTCTTGAGTTCAGGTGTTGTTTGGGTGTAATATGCTCACTCATGAGCTTCAGAGTGGCAGATTTTGTCTACTACAAGACATTCAGGCCAGCTGTTTCCCACTTTATGCTAAGCTAGGCTAACATCACCTGGCTGTAGATTCATATTCAACAGTCAGACGTGAGATAATACAGTCTTCCCTTTCTCGAAAATGTCAAACAGTTACTTTATGGGGCAGGTTGAAATGTTTGAGGTTGTTTTGGTGAGTTATGAGGATGTTTGTGTTTGTTCAGAAACCTCCCAGAGGCTGCAGCTACTTCACATTTTAAAGATGTCCCACACTAGAGAACCTTAATCAATTCATTTTAGTGACCTAATTCGAAGCCGCTCTGTTTGCCGGCCTCGTCTAATGAAGACAAATCCTCTCATCCAGGTAAATCTGAGATTTAAGTGGACGTCACGATTCTCCAGAAGTCAGGTCCAGGAGAACATTATGTCCCACTCTGCATCAGTAGCTCCAGTATAAATAGACTCTCGACATGAGTCAGGATGCACTCGCATTTCAGCATGAGAGACAGCACGACCCCGCAGAACGGTGAACATCGGGAACTCCGGTGTGACTGTTGACTGTGCTGGCTTTTCAGTAATCGCGGAGAGCAGCACGGGCGTCTCTCTGCGTGCGCTCTCGCCCGGTTTATGTCACATCTCGGAGCCGTCGTGTCTGAGACGACATGTTTGGTCGCCAAGCAAAATAAGCACACGCTCTCGTTGGAAAACATCTTTCTTTTCAAGAGCTCTTTCACAGATCAAAAGTAATTACCCATTCTCGCTATTATTCACGCAGGCGTGTGTAGAGCCATTGACTTTGCTCTCTCGATGAGTCACAATTTATTCGCATACTGTACAAGAGTGGGAGACCGTGCACTGCTGGAGGAGGAGAGATGACAAAATTCCATGTGCGCTGGCTCTTTTCTCGATAAGCAGCGGCTGGCGCAGTAATACTGTCTCCCTGCGTGTGCTTCCATGGCTTAATGTGCTGTCTGCTGTTTGGAAAAGCACTTCAGACGTCCACTGTATCTGTCAGAGAGGCTTTTTACAGGACCCATCTGTGAATCAGTAAAGCATTCAGCTTCACCCTCTGGTCCACTAAATGTTTGTTTCTACTTTTTTTGCACAAAGAAGAGAAAGAGAGTCATTTTCAGAACCATTCTTTGTCTTCTGTGAATGTAGGAAAAGGACAATCTTTTTATCTCTACACGATGCTGTGCAAATTGATTCATCTTTGAAGGAGCTTTAATTTAATTTATTATTTTTCCCCCTGCCTTGTTATACAAGGCAGGGGGAAAGATATTTAAAGTTTAAAAGCCCAAAGTCAGCGCCAAAAGAAAACGCTGCACCTGAAGCGCCTTAAACGCCTCCTCGGTAATCGCGCTTTTAATTCCGTGACTTCTTGACATCACGTGATGTCACCATGTCACATTTTTACATAATCTATGCCTATATTGAGACTTTAATTTGTGCAGGAACAGGACCAGGACCTGCCCAGATTGGGACCGGAGCCTAAAGTGTTTGATGGGATTCATCACCTCCTTTTGTCACCATCAAATAAATGTTGTATAATATTTGATGTAATCTATCTGCTGTAGTCTCAGTGACAGACAGACATAATAGACGTGTCGACTAGTTTGGTGTCTTAGCCTGCTGCTTTTTGTAGTTGTTTGTAGATCTTTCGGCTATAATTCAGTTTCCCCCCATCGTTGCCGCCCACAAACAGGAAGACGAGTCGACAGGGCGGTGACGGGAAAGTCAAGGAGAGAGAGAGAACGAGGGCGCGTGCAAACAGTGACGTTAATTAGCTGTTACTACGCAGTGCTCCCTGCTGATTATTGTGAATGCTCTGATTAGTAAGTGTAAATGAATAATGCTCAGTTTGTAACAACAGTTTTAGTCTCGTTAGCAGCTTGCCCTCAGGCGCTGTCCGCTGTGCTGCAGGCACTGTGGATGTTTGATGTGTTTCTTTCCCCCTGACCCTCCGGAAAACAACCATCCGTCTGTGTTTTCGGGACCTTTTTTGATTTACAAATCAACCCCTGCCTATAAAAATGGTCAAAGTGAAGCTAAATGGAAGCTGAAAACACGACAGAGCCGACCCCCAGTGCTGGCTCAGGCGAGTGTGAGCTGACCAATCGTCAGACTCTGTATTTGGAAGGGGGCTTAAAGAGACAGGAGCTGAAACGGGAGAAAACTGATGTGCTTTTGATCATTAAAGCATGTAAACCTATTCTAGTTCTAACCCAAAATGAAATGATGATCCTGAAAATGCACATTATACATCTCCTATTAAATTTTATATCTGCTTTTTGCACAAAGAACACAAAACAAGTCATTTTCAGGACTGTTCCTCTGTGAGTGTAGGAAGAATGGTTGGGAAGAAATTCATCAGGTCTTCGTTATTGTTTCTTTTTTTATCTCGGGCTTATCAGTGGTGCTTTTTTATCTACATGATGCTGTGTGTTGCCAGCAAAGGTGATTTGCAGCGGTGTGGAGATGCACACGTGGACTGATTCGTCTTTTGAAGGTGCTTCCTGACGTGTGGTTGATGCTCTTCGGGATACACGGCTGAAGAAATAAAACGAGGCTCGAGAAACCACGCAGGGCGAATGTGCGTTTGAAACAGCAATTGTGCCCGTCAATAACGCGCTCTCGGCAAAACGCGCGCCTCTTTATCTGCAGACAGAAATAAAAAAGAAAAGTTATCTGCTCCACCGTGCAGGATTCTATGGTGAAATTTTAATCAACGCCCGGAAGATGTGTTCATCCGAAGGGAGCGCTGTCACAAAACATCTGCACGGTCTCCTGCTGGACGATTCCAGTGGATTTCAAAGGTTTTTCCTTTTCAGATATGTTATCGCCACTCGTCGGTCACAGAATCGCAGAAGCAGCACCCTTATCCTCCTCTCCGTGGGGCGACACGGCTGGCTGATCTGTGTCTGCCGGTCCGTGCCGCAAGCTCCATTGAGCCTGGGATCGATATAACCCAGTTTAATCTCAGCGCTGGTGTAATAAGCGAGAGCATTACTGTTGGGCACCTGTGAGAAAAGAGCTTGCGCCCAACCCCCCTCGTCGATGATTGAAAACCAGATCTGTGGAGAAGGCAAACAGGTGGAGGATAGCAGTGTGTGTGTGTGTGTGTGTGTGTGTGTGTGTGTGTGTGTGTGTGTGTGTGTGTGTGTGTGTGTGGTGGGGAGGTAGGCAGGTGTGCACGTGCATTGTTCGCCGGGATAATAAATTCAAGTGTGAGGCTGTTTGTCCACCGCCACGACAGATCGAGCGGCGACAGTGGAGCTACGCGAGGCGCCATAACTCGGCCTAATCTAACAATACATTATAGGTTGTTTGCACAGAGGCGGCTCCTATTTCAGTGCTGAATTTAATTTACGAACCGCCCCGCTGGTGGAGCCCGCGAGTCAACTGCAGGTGAACAAACAAAGTATTTCTTCTATTTCTTGTAGCGTCTTTTTAATCTGCGGTTTATTTTCACCCTCGGTTCTGCAGCGACGGCTCGGTCCCACCACCCCCCGGTGCTCCTGTCACCGCCGGGCTCCCCCCACAGAATACATGCGTGTGACAAGTCAATAGGTTTCATCTATCAAGCTGGATTATTTGTGGGGAACATCCATCACACGTGTACCACAGGGGTAATTGATCGGACGGGGCAGCGTGGGTCAGACGGGACATGGTTTGTGTCTGCGGGGGACTGAGGCAGCGAGAAACTGCAGTACGTGTTGATTTTAGCCAGTGGTTTCTACCGCTGACGTTATTGTGTGTGAACATACAAATCCTTTTCATTCCTCCTTTTTTTTTTTTAAGGTTTGGAAAAAAATTATACATTTCTCAATCGGCTGCGTACGGTTCGATTCCACAAATGTTGGGACGCTGCTTGAATCATATTAAAAGAGAAAAAAAAATGAAAATGTGCGATGTGACATTTGTATCTAAATCTGCAGCCATTCAGTCATTACGTTGTTCAAACTCAGGTTTTTTGTCGTTATCGCTGGTTTATCTGGTTTGCCTTTTATACGTCATGAATAGTGAACAGATGTTTGGAAGCCATTTTCAACCATTTTACGTTAGATGTCCTAATCACAAGTTGGCGGGTCCCTGAACTCATAATTCAAGTTAATTATTATCTCCGTAACTCTTTGTCATTTCTGAGATATGACATCATGAATTAAAATGGTGGAGGGAAGACGAGATACACCAATTGGTACAGGAAAAAAAACGGTTGAATCCTCGAATCCTCAGAAAAACAAGACAGTTAAAAGAAATAAATTTGAATTTTAAAAAGGTGTTAGAACAGACATTATGTACAAAAAGGGCATTTTGGATTCTGCCTTTTTTGTGTGTTTGATTTAAGATTACGATATAATTTCCTCTTGAATAGTTTTATTACACAGCAATATTTGAAGTTTAATTTGAAAGACAGCTTATTGTTGAGTCTCTCTGCCAACCCGTACATTAATAATGCAGAACATACCCTTTGGTGCACGATGTCTACAGGAGTGGACAGGTGTCTTCTCAGTCACAGACAAAAAGGTGTACAGGAAAAATAATATACGACCATTTTGTGAAGGATGTTGGAGGATATGAGAATTTAACAGTTATTCCTAAGTCGCTTTATTTTTTTTTTTACACCATCGATGCATTCTTCATACTTCAGCGGATATTTACTCAACTCCTTCAACACAACATAAAAAGTAATCGGTCCTCCGGGGTCCATGAACACAAACATCTAATACAGACATACAGGGCACCGGCAGAGTACATTTTCAGAACTTTCCCATGTGCCATCCACCTCTCTTCCCATTAGCGTTTTTTTTTTTTTTTTTTGCATTTTAATTCCACTCTCAACAAAGTTCAAGAGTTGAAGTTTGTCCTGCTTCATGACTGTCTCTGCACTCAGGTCTCCCCCCTCCTCCGTCCCCTCAAGACCTGAAGTTTCCTGTGTGGTCTTCTTCTATTTTTTTTCCGCTGTGGAGTGATGCACCAGTGAATACGCAGCGCTGGCTGAGCTGCGCTACAAGCCCCACTGTGGGTCCTCTGGGATCGAGGCTGGTGGGGTGGAGGATGGGAATCCGGGGCTCACTGTGGCGGAGCAGCTGAATTATTCATGCCCCCCTCCCTCTTCCCACCCACCCACCCACCCTGCCTGCCTCCATTCCTCTCTGCAGTGCATCCACCGAGACCTGCATAACAGTGTGAATGAACGATCTCTGTCTCTCCCCTTCACTAAATCTTAAATGGGGTGCTTTCTGTTGGGTTTAGCTACCAGATACAGCCATCACAATATCCACAAAAATATTACAGCTGCTGAAATTGGACTGAAATCGCAGCAGAACTTTCGACACAAAGAAAAAACAAAATGCCCAGAGGTTATCTCGCCTTCCGTATTCTGTAGGTAGAGCCGCATCTGTGAGGCCATTTCAAACTTTTAAACGAAAAGATAACGAAAAACACCACCAGCACAGTCAATATTTTGTGTGATAACACACACTTACTGCACACGTCTGTCACTCGGTTCACATGCGGACAAACACACCCACACACACACGCTCAGTACACGCACACACATTCTGCTGAGAGGTGGCCGAGCGACGCTTTGTATAAATAGGAGGCTCTAAATTTGTCTGACCTTAGATACTGTGGAGGGAATGGATCTGCTGGAGGGAACACTTGTACTTGTTCCTTCCCATCAGCCTCCTTCAAAATGTCAAATTTGCTTCTCACCTCGCAGTCACAGAGCGGCAACTGTACGGTTCCACCAGCGCAGCGTTGGGGTCGACTAATGAGAATTAGTTTTGCTCCTCATTAGTATTCACCAGAGGCTCAGGAAGGCAAGAGGCAGGCTATTGTTTCTCATGCCAGTGAGTTTTTCCACACATTTGATCGATAGACGTGTGGGGGGGAAAAAAAGCCGATCACATGTGGAAATGTTGAGTTTACATCGTTTCACATGTAGTTTACATGTCAAAAAACATCCAATCCTACGTGAAAATGGTGAATTCACATGTGAAGAGTGAAATTACACCTGAGTTAATGTTCCATTTTCTTCTCTGTCCACATGTGAAACAATGTGAAAACAGCCGATCACACGTCAATATATGTAATTAATATTTAAAGATTTACTTTCTTGCATTTCTCATGTGAAGAATCAAATCTCACTCGATGGATCACGTTGCCATGTTTTGTCTCCACATGTGGAAATTCTAGTCAACATGGACTCTTTCATTCAATTGAGAATGAAGCCCGTCATGTGTGGAAACGATCCCTGCGATGGGATTTTTTTGTTTTCACATGTGAGAATAACCGACTCACGTGTGAAACAGATTTGAAATGCGGAAAGAGGCAAATGTCACGCTTGACATTTTGGTGAGGTTCGCCCAAAAACCTTCCCCACAGTGTTGTCACATCATACAATGGAAGACATTTCTTACAACAGTAATTCGTTTAGCCGTAAACTGATGGATGATGTTGTCCCGGCTTCACATCAGATCAGACGCCGCCTCTGCGTTCCTTCTCCATGCTCTGTGGCAGTTACAGCAAATTATGTTTTTTCAGTTGAAAAGGGATATTAAAAAAAAATTAAAGCAGCATTAAGGGCCTACAATTAACCTACAAATACAACCAACACGCTCAGATAGAAAGATAATCTGCACAACAGTATTGTCACAGAGGTAAAAAGAGTAATTCTGCCCGTATAATCCATCCTGTCAGTATCACCACAGGTTTCCTTTATGTTTCTTCCCTCGGCCCACGATTTGAGATATAGTACAAAGCAGTGCGGGCGGTCTGCGCCTCCTGCTGTGATTTCAATGCATCATAATTTCCTCCACATTGCCTCGACTCTAAACACATCATGTCCACGGAGATGTGGTTTCCCTCCCTCCTCCCGTCCCTTTATGTCCACTTCACCTCCCTGTACTTCAGCCGCTGATGCCCCGCTGCTGTTTGGCTGCTTCACTCCTGACGCCCTTTGCTTCTCCCTCTGTCTTTATCTCAGGGTTCATTTCTCTGTCAAGTTGCTCAGACTGTGTCAGTCCTGAATGTCTCAAGCTGTCACAGTTTGTCACGGTTGATGTGCGATGTCAGAAATAATTACTCAAGACATGAAATGAATGGCGGCGTGCTCTCGGGGCCGCGTTGTGCTCTCTCTCCGTCCGCGTCTCCGCCTCCAGTGCAGGAGGTCATTAAGGTACACTGGGCTGTAAATAAAGAAGAGAGTAAAACTAGTTTGTTTTACTGAAATATCTCTAAAATAAGGATTTGTTTATTTAAGGTTTCTTGGCTTTGTTGATGGAAATGTAATATTATGTTCTCACCAAGTTCAGATAAAGTCTGAACCGATTTTTGAATGTTTTTTTTATCACATCCGTTTCACTCTCCATCTCCTCTGTACCGGTATCAGGCCCAAAAACATCAAGAAAGTCGCTTTGTGGGTTTTCTTAATGGTCCTTTAGTGTCTGTACTTTCCTGGAAAACAATAACAATTGTTGATGACACGTCCTGCACCCTGGGGCGCACACATATTTGTCATACAGAGACCAGGCCTCACGGATAACTGTACAAAAAAAAACACACATTTATGACTCATACAGAAAAACAACCTCATGACTTTCAGCGCTGCAGTAAAAGTCAATATCTGATAACCGATTTAACAATTCACTTATTCGAGATTCGATCTTTCCCTTTAATCGTACCACACGAACAGAACGCGTCATCCCGTTTTGCTGCTCATAAAAAAAAACAAACGAGTTGTGTAAATGAATGAATAAATAATCAAGCAGTGAAAAAAGAAGCCGCTCAGTGGTCTGCTGCCGCATCACGTCCACCAAACAGCAGCAGGGTGGAAAGGATCCGTCTCGGATGGTTTGTCCACTATTAGCATCCTTTTAGCTCTACGCAGGTGCTTCATCTCTCTGAGATTACTACAATCGATCGCTGAGGATGTTTTGATTCCACTCTCGTGTTTGTAAGATGAATATGAAGCTAGAGCCAGCATGAAGGCAGGTAGCTTAGCTTAGCACAAAGACTAGAATCAGAGGGAAACGGCTAACCTTCCTCTTATAAACTAATAATCCGGGAGTTAAACTTTGAGCCAGAAGAGTTCTCTCCCCATGTTTCTGGTCTTTATGCTAAGCTAAGCTAACTGTCTCCTGTATTTTTTTGTCCACGTCTAGAAAACAGACTCATCCTTCTTAATATTCAGGCGCCGTCGGTGCTTCTTATCATGTTATTATGTATATTGCTGTTTGATTAATCTATCCTCTCTCTCTCTCTCTAGAGAAATTCCACATACACTACAAGCCCTCTGGGATTTTCCCTCTAACTCTCATGCTTTAATTCACTACCTTTCATTTTGAGTCATTTTTGTTTGCTGGCTTGTGGTAACAGCAGTCTGGCACGTGTAGATTCATGTCAGGGGAGAGAGAGGATGACGTCCAAAGAGTAGCTGCGTCTCGACCGAAGCCACTTGAGCATGTACGACCCCGAGGGAACGAGGACCTCGACTTCATTTGCATCACAAAGTCTTCATCGCACACAGTCTGATTGCAGTTGCTATCAGGACGGGGGGATTGTGCTGTTGATTGATGCTCGCTGCTCATGAAGATACAAACTCAGCCGAGAGCGAGCGGTGCCCTCAATCCTGCAAACACTGCCTCCTGTACATGCTGCTATCAAGTTCAACACTGTGTGTGTGTGTGTGTGTGTGTGTGTGTGTGTGTAGACGGACTGTGCACGGCTTGAAAAAAACGATGACTCAAAAATGAACTTGCAGATTTTTTCAATTATAAAACTGTAAGACACTAACCGCAGCTGACATTTGCACCCAGAGCTGTCTGTTTGATGTAAAGTCACGCTCCGTGCTTTAATTTAGTTATTCATTCATTTATTTTTTGTTTTACACTATTTTTACATTAAAGGGTAATTCTGGGGTGTTTTTCAAAACTTGAGTCATAGTTTTGGCCATTTTTATTAGTAAAATTAGCACTGTGTGTTTAATCACAGAAACTTTATGAAACTATTTTACCTCTAAAATGATGGTTTTCAAAATCATTTTGATAATTCACACTGAAAAAAAATATTCAAAATTTGTTCTAAGATCACAAATCCTCCAGAAAACGACAAGTATTCCAGCTTCCTCTTGATGTTGTTACGGTCTCATTGGCATATTTTATTTCATTTTATTTTCCTTATGTATTTTATTCATTACTCAACTATTTCTGTGTCTATATGTTGCTTTATGTTTTGGTATCGCTGTTCCAAACTGCCCCTGGTGGGATTAATAGTTAATGAACTAACAAAAACACTGACTTGCAATAAAGAGAATGGTGGTGGTAAAAATGGCACATACTGCAGCTGTGTGCGCACGGTTTTGCTGTGTGTTAACGATGATAAAATCTTGGCACTTTTCTGCAAACCGCTGAGATGTTCGGTGGCGGTGGAGTGACGGTGACAGCAGTTACTGAGAGTGCGCGACAACATGTGTAAGCGTGGCACCGGTGGGTATTGTTAAGGAGACCTTGGGACGATTTCCAGATGTGTTTGCGGTGACAAAAACAGTTTTATGGTATTTATTCAAGGCTTTTTTGTGCCTAAACCTAACCTGTCACAACACGAAATTTAATTTTCCAATGGTTTCCACAAACGTGCATTGCCAGCATTTATTCTGGCGATCGGGTTCATATTGAAGGATTCCAGACATTTTGGATGCACTGGCTTTCAACTGTGAACACAGTGGTTGACGTGGCCTGTCTAAAACTGTCGGATCATCTATAACCTTCATTTAACATGGAAGACACACTGAGATCAAAATCAGCCAAGACGGGCTCGAAATAGCGAGCGTCAGGACATGACAAGACAACAACATCAAATCAAATCAGATCACAATAGCAGCAGTAAGTATAAATATCCACTTCATAATACAGCGACAGGGCGCGTGTGAGGCTGGCGGTGATCTCTTCCGTTACTCTGCGTTTAAAGATACAAGTCTCAAGTTTAAGTTTGGCCGCGAACATTCCAGCAGCAAACACTTGATTCACCAGCTTTCTATCTGACAGAAGGTACTTTCAAACGAAGCCCTTTGGTGTGACCTGATTATAGCTTGAGACTGCTTTGCACATGAACGGTTGACGTTGTGGCAAACCTGTAAATAGCATCACCAAAATCAGTTTGAGTCGGGAAGAGGCCTGCAGGATCATGTGTTATATATATAATCCTTCTGCATCTCCCTTTACTGTAGTGAGCTGCCTGTTGTCTGCAGTTTGATGAGTGGCCTACAATGTTGTCTTATGCACCGGCTAAAAGCTAGAGATCACAATTATTCTATACTGTAATGTGCTTTTCTAGTTTTTCTTGAAGCACCAATAGAAGCACTCTGGATGGAGATATTCACACTTCACACTCATAAAGCTGCATTTGTTCAAAAGTCAACTTTCAAGGAGCTTTGGAGTTGCAGACGTGGGAGAGTTTCCACAGACATGGCCGGCATTAACATGGTGCTTTTATCCAAAGTGCTTTACTTTGCCCCTCATTCACCTGTTCACACTCGAGCACCGATGGCAGCGAGCTCCCGTGAAAGGCACCGGCCGGGTCTTCAGGAGCAGTTTGTGGTTCGGTGTCTCGCCCAAGGGCGCTTCGACATGCAGACAGGATGAGTCAGGGGCTGAACCCTCTACCTGTTCACCCTTAAATTATACAATTACATCCTCCCAGTGTGTCGCTCCAACAGGAACACATCATATCAATATTAAAAAAACTGATGCTATTCTCCAAAAGATAATTTTAACTTGAATTAATATTTGTCGAAAAAAACATTGCTTGCCGCGTTTCCCAAGCGGAGAATAATCTCCTTCATCACAATCTCCTTTCTTGTACGTTCCTCCTGAGGGTTTAAAGTTCCGGCTTCAGCGGAGTAATCATGAAGATTAAAAAAAAAAGAAGAAGAAAATTCAGAGACGCACGTTTGTGCTTCTGCATGATAAATTGTTAAGTACGCTTCGACTTACAATGACATTCACTGGAAAATAGGTGCAAACTGATTGACAGGTATTTGATGACAGCTTTGATTTTCCGTGGGTCCGAGCTGGGCTGAATACAAATTGCTGTCGCTGATGATTCTGTCGCCAGCGTTTCTGTCTTCATGAATAAGAACCAGTGCTGTTTTTTTTTTTTACTTTACCTTGACGTCACCTCTGTCGTCTACAGTATCGAAGAGTTTTACCCATGAGTTCTCCGGCTGTAACACCTTGACCTGACTTTGACCGTCGAGAATCGGGCTCAGAGTCACGGAGTTTCGAAAATTTCCCCGGGTCACATTGTTGGTGGCAGAGTGCCAGAGAGAGGAGGGCGCCTGAGGCAGGGAGAGCGGAGCAGAGAGGCCGGCGTCAAGACTCGGAGATGGCGTGATGACCAGGGGCAGCGGGATAATGAACACTCCGGAGGAACAATAACAAACACAACAGGAGGCCGCAGCTCCGCGACGCCAAGGAGGTCGGAAGAGGACACCTGCTGTACATATGACCTTCTGTCCTGTATCTAGTATTATTGTCGTGTGTCCAAACACTGTGATCAATCTTAGGCAGTTATAACGGGGCTCTCACTCTTTGCTTCACTTCCTCTGTTGCTGCATTGATAGGCAGCCAGCTGTGAAGTCTCATTTAGAATAACACGATTCGCACGGAGGAAGGGCCGTCCTCTACGAACTCACCTCGTCACTCTGTCAGTGGTGCTGCTCGCTCAACCAGAAGATTATCCACCAGTAACACCAGTAATTAATCCGATAACACACCAGCAACATCTTACTTCTCTATGCAGATGATGTCTTATGCTTTATTTCTGTCCACCGTTGTTATCTTCAACCAATGTGGTAGAAGAGTGACTCCTGAGCTGCTCTCAGTCTCCTTATCAGACAGAAGAACGGAGGTGTTGCATGAAGATATATAGAAATATCCATGCAGTGAAAAACGAAGGCTCTATACAAAGATAAGTTAGAATAAACATTAAACAATTAGTATGTAAATGCCTAAATATGTATAAAACATCAAAATAAACAACATAAAATGCCTACAAGAGCTCTAAAAGATGGAGGGAGTTTGGGTGGAAAAATCTAACACGTTTTTTCATTACACCAAAAATTAAAAAATAAACAATTAGGTCAACAACAATACTGTTGGAGACAGTTGTGTTCTTGTGTTTTTGTATTTTTGTACCTGTCTTTATTGACTGAAGAAAAATAAAGTTTAAAAAAAAAAATGCCTAAAAGTCTCTATGTAAATGGTGCAGCAGATTAAATATTGGTTATTGTTATAGATTACTTTATATACATGTTGTTGGTATATTTAGAGGGTTAATTTCCAAAAACACACGTCTGTATTTATTTTTCAAATCCTGTTTTTTATGCTTTCCAGGGAAAAATCAGTCAAACTGCTGTTGGGTTGTTGTGATACAATATCTGAAAGATTTTCCATTTTCATAAATCACGTTTGTGTGTGTGTGTTATGTGAACTCAAGGGAATATCAATCATTGTGTTTGTTTGGGTTAGGGTGGAAGTTTTTGGTGTTACAGAGTTACTGACACTCTGGGCTCGTCTCATTTCTCTATTTGTGCCTCCTTGTGTCCTCAAATCTGATCTCAGCCCGCAAATCTGCGTCAGCAGCAGATTTGTGCTGTTGGGGTTGCAGTCTGGAAGTATTCATACACAGCTGAGTAAAATCAAACCACGTCTTGGTCCTTTTAAATATATAACAGTACATTTCTACATATATTGTGGGAATGAAACGTTTATATGTTGTGTCACATTAGTGGTACTCCAGCGATTTAGGTGGAGCTACGGCTCAGATCGAAACAGAATGGTCAAAACTGAAGCGGCTCAAAAACACTGTAAGCTACGATTCCCATAATGCAACTCAAGAGCATCTTTTGCTCGCCCGCCCATGCTCATATTCTACATCTCTGTTGGGTAACACGGGCTCTCTGTTACAGATTTTGGGGTCTAAAGTTGAATCCAATCACCCTCCTGAAGTTATCTCCTCTAGAGCTGAGAGGATATCAGACAATGAAGCTGTGCTCAAACTGATGTTACTGTGTAGAATCAGTATAGTTTGCCTTTAATTTATAGTGTGTATGCCATGTATGTAAGTCAGTATATGATATTTGATGACTTTCTCCAGTTGGGCTCTTACACAGTCTGCTCAGTCCAACAGATGGCAGCAAACTAGCTCATTTCCCTTTCAGTGAATCGTTGAACACATGTCGAGTTATTTTCCGGAGTTATTTCTGTTGCCAAAATCAGAGACACTTGAATCTCTGTGTGGAGTTCTTTACATCAGTTTTCCCAGACTGTCTGAAAGCATCTTGTGTAGCTTGTGTGTATGACAGACAGTATATTGTGGAGAAGTATTCACAAACAGTTCTGTCTACAGTATCTCTTGGGCCTTCATTAAAGGTCCTGTTTGCCAAAAAAAAAAAAAAAAGACAATTTAAAAATAAAAGATTTTTGAGTTTCATTCCCGATTCGTCAAAACTATTTTAGATTATGGAGTTTAGTCTGTGTTTCAAAAACAAAGTGCTGATAGTTCTTACTGTTCAATAAAAGGTTTTGTTCCCTCTGCTGTGTTAACTCGTCATGTAAATCTCTCCTCTACACTTTCATCGACTTCTGGGAGAATTGATGGCGCTGTTACCGGTGAGGGAAACAATCTGTGAAATGGACTGCAGTGACTCAAGAGAAGGAAAATGTGCACACTCAGAGGAGGCAGAGCCGAGAGCCAGCAAAGCATCGAAGCTTAGAGCTGGACCATTAATGCAATTTGCAAATCCTCCTCATAAATGTGTAGCAGCTCAAAACCTGCGTATGGAAGAGAATTCATCATTAATCTGTTAAGTATTACGGCTTTGGACCTCTTAAACAGTGCGGAACATGTCCTGGTTGGAAAGGTAAAGACCTGAAACATCCAACACAGTTATTATTTCCAGTGTTTTTCTCTGCAGTTATTTTATTTTGCTCATTATTTTCAGCAAAGTGCAGGTGACGGTCCTTTTTATTGTATCATTTGATCGATTGATTGACTTGGTTTTCAGTAAACAAATACAGACGGCACAAAACAAAAAGACATGTCCCAGATGAATTCTACATACTTATTCTCAGCAGGTTTTAAGTATGTAGTGTGTTCACGCCACCATAGTGACAAAACTAATGCATATTAAAACAGTCCGTTTTGAATGGGCTGTTAATGAATGCTTTTCTCCCACAATGCAATGCACAAAGGAAATGAAGGAACGGCTCAAAACTGAAAATAACTCAAATGAATTGCGGATGATGGTGAAGCAGCTTCGAATAGATCTCGTAAAAAATCTGACACTTAGGATTCCCTCAACCGTTTTTAACAACCAGAACCAGAATCCTTTTTCTTCCCCCCTCAAATTCGCCTCCAGAAGTAAGAGATATGATCAATTCTTTTCTAACAGATAGTTGTAACAGCATTAAAACCCTGAAAAACAGAAAATCTCCAGCATAAGACGCCTGCCTGGAAATGAGATAATTACATTTCGGAGAACTGTAGCGTTCTCGAAGACCTTTGCAGGTTTATGTCATGTGGAGAATTTTCCGCTCATTGACGTAAGAGACGTTTCTGACAAAGCACTAGTGAACAGAACACTGAAAGATTACGCTTCATCTTATGTGCGCGACGTACTTCCTGTCTGGGGGTCTGCCTCCAAAACAGGAAAGGAGAGGGAACGCTTTGATGCGCGAATAATCTGTCGATCGGACTTCTGCTGTTACCGATACTGTCGTCAAAACTTTATCTCAACTGTCACACCTCCTCTCTCTTTGTCCGTCTTTCTCCCTCAGCCTGACATTAATTTCTCCGTGGAGACTTCTCCGGGCACACTTCCACTCGTTAGCATCAACCTGTTTGATGTTCGCTCTCCTGTGAAGCCGCCGGTCTATTAGTATTGGCGGCTGCAGCACTTTCCCCCAGAGCAAACAGGGGTCACAGGTCCAGCTCGAAGCCAACCAGACTGAAAATGGCTCCCGTTCACTTTCCGAGCTCTGCTGATGATGTCCACGGCCAAGTTTCTGTACATTTTAGAGCAGCAGCACCCACCCATGAAGGCTGCTGTCTCCGCTGATACGCGGGGTGGGATCACAGCAAGGTTAGATAGACATCACCCACCACCCTGAGCGTCTGGTGCGCTCCCGTTACACTCCTGCTAGATCGACTTTTAGTCAGCACTGGCTCTTCCTGACGTACATCTCACCTCATCAATATTCATCTATTGATTTAATCTCTGTCTCATTTTCAGCAGCAGTTAGATCTTCCTCATTTGCAGATCTGTGAGTTGGTCTCGCAGCTGAGAGCCTGCAGCCTGTGGACGCTGTCGGTTTATAACAGAGAGTTAATCTATAAAATATCAGCTGCGGCTGCTTGATATTGATCTGCAGCCCTCTTACGTAATCCATATCTGAGCTGTTTCAAAGTTTAAAGCCGCATGTATGTAAGAACCGACTGCATGGATTGGTGCTCCAAACAAACAGAGGAACAGAATATCACCAGAGGAATCTCCAACTGTGGCCGCCATTAGCTAGTTAGCTCAATTAGCAATGCACCTATAGGTCTTACTACCTTACTCTGCACGCGGGAGTGATGGTGTTTTGGACAGTAAAGAGGGGGTTTTCAGGCCTACAGCAGGGGTGACAGAGTGCTGGAATGCTAATCGGAAGCAGCTCTGCAATGGTATTAGGAGATAGAACAGGCCGAGGCTAGCCGGTTAGCTGCTAACTTAAGTGGAAGACTGTTATTTCTTCACACACTGTTGATAGAGGACCTTTTAAAGGTGCACTTTTGGGGGGTTCAACCACTGTCACTCTGTGACTGCACTGAATTAAACTATGCCACGCTGATTTGCATTTCCATTTGCAGTACGACCAAGCTGCCATGTTTTGCTACCGAATTAATGGAACTTTGTTGTTATTCTTTCATGGCACTGCAGGAAGGAGGAGCGTGTGGCGGCAGGGAATAACACCGAGTAGTTTGGGGGAAGAAAATCAGAAAAGAAAAAACCCTCACTGGTTGATTTTCATGACTGAATAAACTGAAGCGTTTTTAAAGAGCATCACTATTTCATGCCGTTTTCCTCTGGTTACATTCGCAGGACTCTTCTGAGTAGCCACGCTTCAAGCTGCTCCGGGGACATTATTCCGCTCTGAGGGTGGATTGTGTTTTCAGTTATGGAAAAACATTCACGGCGTAAATATTTCTGAGTTGCATTATTACCTTATTAATTCCGTAAGTATCACCTTTCTGAGTTTGTATTTCCTTTCCAAAACCGCGCAGTGCACCCTCGAGGATTATTTCCTCAGCTTTGTGACAACTCCTACCAGGAGTGAGCTCATCAGTGGAAGTGATAATAACATCTCGAGTAGCCTGGACGGATTCCCAGACATCCGCTTCCATCAAAGTGAGGATATGTTTTATAGCGCCTAAGCGCAGGATTAAGGAACAAGGAGGACAATCAAACACGGAGGCTCCGGTGGTCGCAACAATTACACATGCATGAATCCGAGATAATCCGTGGAAATTGTGAGAATGTGCTTTTTAATAGGGGTCGGCTAACCTTGTGTACAGCATGTCTCCTCCCCTCTGACGACTCTCATCCCCTCCCTCCCTCCTTTCCCCTTCGCTGAAATCAATAACGGCAGGACATGAAGCAACGTCACAGTTATATCTAACTACAAACATGCCCTTGAGCCAGGGGTTGCATGTTTAATATCAGGTGAAGGGCGAGATGCAGAGGACGTCTCTGCTTTGTTTCACCCCGGAGGTCGTGGCCGTCTCACTATCTGTCCTAAGCTACAAACACTCATGTAACAGGGCACGATCAAACATATTCAAATGCTTGCATTGGACTGGGCCTCTCCTGTATCTCATTAGTCGGAAAATTGCTCTCAGCGACCTTCAGGATTGTTTAAAATTCACGGACCCAGACCAGGACTTCGAAATGTGTTTTGCTTGTTCTGCTTTTTTAAACATTTTTCTTTGCAAACGCTTTAAAGCTTGAAGGTCACGGATGATGGGAGATCATTACTCTAATGTTTGCAGGTGTTAGCACCGCAGAGAAATAGAGTGGGGGGGGATCAGATCATTGTAAAATAAAAGATTGCGGTGCCGGGATTTAACGGACGTCTATGAAAAGGCACGCGGGTGATGTGATCCTCCCGCCCTTTAAAGACGGCTGGAGGACACGAGTGAAGTGAAGCGCGTCTCGAGGAACAATAGGGCCTGATCTCATCCATCTGGAGGTCATCCGCGGAGGTTACTGTGAACTCAATTTTTTTTTCCTCGCTGTGGGGTCAAACTAAGAATAAGCATCCACCTACAGTGTTCTGTAGAGATGTGGTTAAATAAGCTTAACACAAAGCACTGACTTCACCCTTTCAAAGACCTCGCTGCAGCATTAAACCAGTCATCTGGTGTCAGAGCTGTTGTGTAATAGGTCGCGAGGTCCAGCACTTGAGAGAAAACTGAAGATTCGGTTGTTTCTTTGAAGCCTCGCCAGCAAATACAAGGAGGCACTGAAAAATCGATGAAATCAAAGCCAATTCCTGGTTTATTTTCACCCACTTATAATTTCTTATGGCCACATTTTTACTTTTAATTCGACCTTTACTCTCACATTGGTTTATGATGAGTTCAGGCGCAGCGAGGGCGTGTTTGAATATTTGTGTATATCGATGTTCTGACTTATTTTATTTTTCTGCAATGTTAAAATTAAGTTGGCTAGAAAAATCCCTGACTAGTGTAGTTTTTTCAGGTGTTGTGTGAATCTTTACCATGTTAAATAATGTGGCCTCCTCATGTACGTCATCAAGGTTCTTTGGTTTCTTGGATCAGTTATTCGATTTTGTTACAGTTTAGCTTTTTTTTTTCAGACCAATTTGATGAATATTCGCCATTTTCTTGTCTAGCTTTTTAATCAAAAATGTGTCCTCCGTAATCGTTTTGTCATGGTCTTGTCTATTCTGTTTCACTGGATCTGTGTATTTTCTGGTTTCTGTGGGTTCTTTTGCTGTTTCCCTGCTGTGTTCTTGTGCTCCTCACAGCCAGGTTTCTTTGTTACCAGTCCACATCATCCCCCTCATTAGTTTAGTTTGTATTTCAGTCCGGTCTTTAGTTCAGTCTTTGTCGAGTCATCTGATGTGTTTGCCTGTTCCTTGTGTTGCCGTGATCTTGGATGAATCTTAATGCCGTCTCTCACCGTTGGTTCACCTTCCCTGCTTTCATCACGACCCTTTTTCAGTTGCTGATCAATGAAGTTCTTGGAAGTAGTGAAATGATAACAATTTGACACACCAGCATATTATCCCAAGCATTCAAGCCTCTCACAAGATGAAAATGGCCATAGAATGATTTCTAATGTTCCTCCATAAATCAGGAACTGTTTGCTAACATGTGCACCCAATCAACTTTTTAAATCCTGAGTCGTTGTGCTGCCCCCTAGTGGACAGAAATCAGTTATTGCAGCTTTAATTCAAACAAAAGGACAAACTGACTCGGAAGACTTGAGCTCTGTGTGTATGACTTCTTTTATTCAGCCATTAAAAACCACTTACACAAGACTGTATTCAGCACATCATTTATCAGAGTTCACATTCCAGCACCATACACACAGATCTTTATAATAATAATTTTATTATGACAAACATTAGAATATGCTCTGTGCACTAAGATGAAAACACTACAAGGCGTCTCATTAACACAGTCCTTACATGTAACATCTGAATTAGAATCACGATAGTATCATTAGGCCACAACAAATCTTAAGATATAAAATCAAAAGGGAGCAGAAGTGTGGAAGCTAAATGCATAAGTATGTACATCGCTACAGTACTAATCATTCATTTATCTATCAGAGAAAAAAAGTTGTTTTAAAGTTAAATATTTTATCATTTTGGAGCGTGTGGGGCTGTAGTGTGTTTTCATATTTACATCATGTTGCGCTCAGACCACCGACCTGTGCCATGAGATTTGATGATTTTTCAGCTGTGGCTACGTTAGGATTTAAATGCCCCAGCAGGATTTGATCTATATACAATATTAATAAAATACAGTATTGGTATTTTTGTGAAAGGCATCAGTCTGTGCGGGGGGAGTGCATTACTTTGCTGGTGAGGAAGTGCGAAAGGCACAGAGCGCGGAAGTTACGGTGCTCTCCGGGACGAGTGAAGTGACCCATCCAGCGACAAACCACTATAAAGATCTACTATTTACAATAACTAAAGACCAATTATGGAATGATTCATATGGAATCTGACTTCTGGGGTTGGATGTGGATCAAAGCCCTCAGATGAACACTTCCATATATATACTCAAAGCTGTGTGCTCAACACAAGACCTAAATAGATATGAACAAATGATACAATTCCACACATTCCCATTTCAGAAACATCAAGTCATCCGTCAGCAGTACTCAAGTCTCTCTTCAGTAACAAAGATTCCACACTGTGAGTATAAAAAACAACAACTGAAACAGCCTCTTCAGTAACAAGGAAGTATTTCTGTGAATAATAAAGTGCTGCTAAACAGATCCTCGGCTTTAAAAAGAGCAAGGTCAACATGTGATACAGCAGTTATAGACGGCGATTTTTACAGCTAGGCAACGTGAGCCAGACTACATAGATCCTTCCACCAGCGACCGTTTATAGTATAGCACAAAGAGAGAAAGCTAACAACACTGCTCCATGACAATTTGTGGCCGTCTCCTTGGACACATAATGGCGATTATCGGGTGCAGGGGACGCTGGGAGTTCCACCCAAACACTTTCAGGTGACATTCATTCGTTCATTCTTTTTATTGTGTCAGATTTCTGAATGTTGCTTCGTAGCACGCAGCATTGCAGCTCCCGTCTGTGTGAAAAGATCCAGACAGCTCTCGGGATAATTCAGCAGACTTTTGGACGCTCCACAGGTGATCTCGACTCAAAAATGCTTAAAGTGAAGATTGTCCGTGGACAGTAGCTGTCGGTACGGATCAGGCCGATCTGACCTGGAACTGCTCCGACGTTATAAGGCTGAGAGGCTGAAGGCAGAGGAGGCTGGATTATTTGATCTTTTTTTCCCCTACAGGCACTTAAACTCACGAATGCTCTGGTTCTGTGAGAGAGATTTTTGGTTTTTGGGGCTGGTGATTGTGAGAGCGTACTTATCTCATGTTGTGGTAAAAAGGGTGGATGATTTATTTATTCAACCTCCCTGCCAGGTTCTGTGGCTGATATGTGCAGATATTGCTCTTCTTGCAAATGTGCTGCTCGAAAGAAATTGTGTAAAAATAAATTGTGAATTCTTTGCGTTGTCAGTTTTGCTTTATGACCACAAATCTTTTGAAACATTTTCTGTAACAATACAAATAGTAAAATATCATCCAGCTGGAGTAAATGAGTAACAATAAAGCATAATATGTTAAGTTTAAAAAGATGTCATATCCTCACAGCACTACACTGACATATTTGTGTACTCAGTAACTTAAAAAGGTAAAAAATAATTTATTCCTTATCAGTGGAGCATTTGGACCTTGTCTAAGGGCAGTGCACCATCTGGTGGAGAAAGACAAAGTATCTACAGTGCTCTACAGTCTACAGTGATACAGCTTTACAGTATGATTGATAAAGACAAGTATTCTGCACAATGAACTGATCTCTACAGCATTATTAAATCAGATAATAATAATAATAAACTGACTGTAACTGGCTACAAAGAACAGAGCATAAGCACACATCAGTAATATATTCAGTGAAAAAAGGGGTTTAAAAAAGGTCTGTTGATTGATGCAGACACACCTTTTCCTCCGTTAGAATATCTTAAAATATTAAAAACCTTCCCCATCTATCCTCGACTCCCCTCTTCACATCCGCCAGGCGACATAGTGCCCATCAAGTTTTCTTTTGTGTGAAATGAGAGGGGCAGCAGATGACGTCATGTTGGAGAATCACACAGGGCTGTTTCTGTGTTTGGAAGTGACGCCCGAAATGTGGTGACAGCGTGAAAATTACTCTACCAAATGGATTTGTCTACTTTCTACTTAGTAGACCCTTCTCGTTCCTCCTCAGGTCTGAGAGAGAGTTTGTTAAAAGTTTAAAAAAAACAAGAAAAAACGGTCACTCAGAGCTGAGAATCAGCTCCCAGGCTGTTGAGCTCCTCCGGCGAGTGCTTCTCTCCGCCAGTGGCAGATGTCTGGCGGAAGCCGGCTGCGATCTCGTCAAACGTCCGACCCCTGGTCTCCGGCACTTTGAAGTAGGTGAAGATGAAGAAGAAGAGCAGCAGGATAGTGAAGATGATGAAGACATAGGGGCCACAGACCTCCTGTGGAGAGGAACAAGAGGAGAGACGACTGTTTAGTGGACTGCGATCTTATAACAGGGGTGTCCTGACACTCTCTTTTGGTTTTTAAGGTCATGATTTGCAATTTTCAATGTAAAGGGGTGCAACAGTTCAACTTTATCCTGTTGGCTTTTTGCAGGTTAGGTTTAGGCAAGTTCAAACAAATATTCACCCAAAATAAAGTTTCTGGTGTTCAACGAGGGATACAAGAATAAACAGCAAAAGATAGATATAAAGTTTGTTAGAAAGTTTGTTTCTCAAATCTGTCCCAAGTTCACAGAGGATCTCAGAAAAAGAGAAAAAAAAACTCAACACTCTTATTTTCTCTTACTCTTACCTCTACATACTGGAAGCCCATTCCCACTATGAAGTTGGCAGTCCAGTTGGTGAAGCCAGCAACAGCGATGGCAGACGGCCTGGGTCCCTGGGAGAACAACTCTGCCACGATGAACCAGGGGATGGGACCCGGTCCGATCTCAAAGAATGCGACAAAGGAAAAAATGGCCACGATGCTCAAATATGACATCCATTTGAGTTTTTCCTAGAAGAAAAGAGGACAGGACGATGGTTAGTGAACGGTAACTCACTCGAAGGAAACGACCACCTCCACCGTTTGTAAGTATAGTCGATACATATCTGTGTTGTTGTGAGGAACCTACCAGCAGAGCCAAGGCGATGGTCATTAATACAGCAGATCCGGCCATTCCCAGCAGCCCCAGCATGTGCAGAGACCGACGTCCAGCACGTTCTACCACAAACAGCTAAAAACATGAAAAGGATGAGGAATAAGGTCAGTACAGCACTACAAGGCAATAACCCATTTACAATCTGAACACAGTTCAACAAAGATTTAATATTTTTTGCTTAAGACAAGAGCGACCTGCCTGAGGAACTATAGCTGGCTACATCAGCGTCCTCATTTTAAAAAGGCGTACTTTTTTCGAAAAGGCCTTCCTACTATTGCACAGCTTTATCCTTGACATTGCACAGCTCTTTTTGAATGTTCCCATGGCTTTTTCAACATTATATATTTGGCATTTTTATTAATTTAATCAGCAATTGTTATTGGTTGTATTTCCCTTTTAATATTGATATGTTATCATTGTGTCTTCATGTTTATTGTGAACCACTGTGTAATGCTGGATTTGATAGATGCTATATAAATTCAAGTATTATTATTTGTCTTGTTGAAAATAATCAACAAGACAAATAATCATTAGTTACAGCCCTACAACAGCAAAGGATCTTGAACATTTCTGAATGAACTATTATTTCTTCTTGTGTGGAGAGATCTTTTACTGTTCTTATCTGCATTTCAGTTCACTGCTGTCACTTCAAAATGTAAAATGTTTACTCACCGACACCACAGTGAAAGCTGTGTTAACTACGCCGGCTCCAATGGTGGCATAGACAGGCTGCTCAACTCCGGCTTTCTCAAAGATACGAGTGGAGTAGTAGAAAATCTAGAAGACATGACAACAACAAGGATCAAACATGAGAGAGTTTTCTTTCTAAACCAAGCTAACATGTAGGTATGTTCCGGATATCTTCTATTTCTGATGTATCTCTGGTGTGAACTAGCATGTGAATGTTTATCCAGAAAGTCAAGAAAAGATTGCTCTTGTCTTTTCTTTAGAATCTCAGTGTCAGTCCTCAGAGTGAACAACATCTAGGCTTTGACACTCACAGCGTTGATGCCGGAGAGCTGCTGGGAGAGCTGCAGGATGACGGCGATCAAGAGGGGCTGGCGGTAGAGGTTTGAACGGAACAGCTCTGGGATGGTCACCTTCTTCTCCCTCATCATCTGCCGGCTCTCCTCCTTCATCTCCTGCATGTCGGCGCTCACGTCTGTGGTGCCTCTGAGCTTCTTCAACACTGGGATGTGCAGAGAAAGAGCAAAGTGTTTACTCTTTAAGCTCCACTTGTTGTTTCCTTTTGATAACATCTTTGGACATATTAGAAGCACAGTGAAATCCGTAACGCCACTTGGAATTTAAGCGTTTCGTTAAATTTCAGATATAATGTGAGGACGCAGCAATTCTGTAAATGCTGTTTGGAAATGACCTCTTGTCAGTGTGTGCGTGTGTGTGTGTGTGTGAACTCACCAGACTTGGCCTTGTTCTCTTCGTTCTTGTTGATGAGCAGGAAACGAGGGCTCTTGGGGCAGAGAGGCAACAGGATGCACTGGATTATGGCAGGAACGAAGATGAAGCCCAACAGGAGCGGCCACAAGTCATCATTGCCCATGACTGCCTCCATTCCAAATACCTGAAATCAACCCGGACACACAGCAGATATATCAACCATCTGTACAGCTTCTTCTGACTTCACCATATTTTTACAGTATCAAAATAAAGCTACTCAAACAAATATCATCTACCAACCTGTGCAACAAGGATGCCCGTGACAATGCCCAGCTGGTGGAGTGTGCCCAATGCTCCTCGTAGGGATGTTGGAGAAACCTCACCAACATACATCGGCACAAAGCCTGTGGAGAGGCCGGAGTAGAGGCCCACTACGAAACGGCCGGCGATCAGCATTTCCCAAGAGCTTGCCATCTTCGAAAAGGCCATCAGAGCGGCTGCGATGAAGGACAAGACGTTGGCCATGAGCATTGAGTTCCTCCTGCAAGCGACACACATTTTTAGCCTTTTTAAACAGACAATCAAGTAATGCTGTCCTGTAGACAATCAAATAGTTCACAAATAGTTAAATGAATAATGGCATTTTTGAGGGAAAGTGTGCAAACTAAATTGGGTTTTTAAATTGCTGTTTAAAAAACACCGATATATCCAATCAAGCTATCTAGTGGAACTACAGATTTTTACTGAAGTGATTCGATGAGTCTAACAATCAAAGCTTGATTTTTTAAAATTCTTCTAATAATCCTAAGGCTACCCTGCTTTTGTATTTAAGGGTCTCATTTCCCGTTTACCTTCCAAAGCGGTTGACAAAGAGTCCGACGGAGAAGGAGCCAAAGATGCCACCAACCGAGAAGATGGACACAGCGATGGACCAGACGGCTGTGAGCTGGCTCCTGCTAATGGGGTCCTGGTAACGTTCAAACCACGTCTCATTGATGAACTTCTCAATGATCTGCCACCGGGGGAAAAAAACAGGACATTTATTAAATGTTTTTGTACAATAGGCAGAGTTGTGCTGAATAGACTGTTAAATCAACATTAGGGGACAAATATTGTTTTTTTAATGCTTGTTTTGGTCTTTTTACTGTTTTTAACATGTATACAGCCATTTGAGTCATGCTTTGCGATATTTAAATGTAATAAACTTTAACTTTACTCCACTTTTACAGACGGTCTAACAGCATCATTAATTACATTTACATGATACTTACTGTATTCACAAATTATATTAATTTAATAAATGTCACAAAATATGACCACAAACATTCAAAGCTTCATTCATGAACCTTCAACTAAAGCTTTGAATTAAAAAAATATATATATTTAATTCAACCCTATAAATAAACAATGATAATATTGTCTGAGCTGGCTTTGGTAACTAAATCAACTAACAGGATCAAGCTTTATCATATTGCATAATGAAACATGACCACAATTTGAACTTATAAACAGAGAATCATCATTACACAAGCTCTTTTAAAGTCATGGTTATGTAAGTTCTTGCGAAAAGTTTGTGTGCTTTATGTTTTCCTTCTTGCTTGAGTGTTTCTGTGTGAACAGCTGGTGGCAGCACCGTATAATCATCACCATTTCCTGACAACCAGGAAGTTTGCCAGTCATGGTTAGGTGTCAAGTTTCTGTTCCCCTCCCCCACTCCATCCTCATCACAGATGACTGTTGACAAACACACCCAGGCAGAGTAGTGACAGGGGTTAAGTGGCAGAACATTGGTCCGCGAATGTCTGCGTCACACTGACACCTCTCATATGATTCAAAAAGGTCACCACCCCGTCTGCAACCTCTCATTACACTGTGACCTCACCAGTATGTCTCTGACCCCCCATCCCCACCACCGTCGTTACTGTTTGTAAGCTCCAGCTCCGTCATGTGCCTCTGCTATAGTGTAACATCACCTGAATGTGTTTGCAAACACTCGACGGGTGATGTAGTGCCACAGCTCTTAACGTACCAGTTGAATATATACTCAGCGATGTTCTCCTGAACAGGTTATGAATAGAAATGCTATCAGGCGCTAAGAGCTGCTTTACGGTGGAGGGGACATATAGGATGACACTCTTGAGACAAGGCTCGGGTCAAACCCACTATTGACTTTCACTCACAAGACCTTGCTTAGTGATATCTCAAGTGTGTCAACATATACAGTCCTGTACACCTGACATTCACGTGCGCCATTTAAAAATAAAGTAAACTTATTATTTTCCTTCAAGGGTGCTCCATTTTCTGCAACTTAATATTTGTACTTCACTAGATTTCAGAGCACATTATCGTATTTTTAACGACACTGCAGGGGTAGCAGAAACAAGTTGTAAACGCATTGATGATACGTCATCACCTTATAGGTTGATATGTTGAACAGTTGGCTTTTTGCACACTCAGCAGGTACTAAACGACGTGATCATCCATTTGGAGTCATGTTTCTGGCCACCTGATAAATATTACGTCCAATATTCACTCTCCTTAAGCTCTGTGTTTGGTCTCCACCAACACTCTTTCAACGATCCACTATGTTCAACAGCTAGTCACTAACTTTGTTTACCTTCAGCATGATGTTAAGCAGTATATGGTGTACAGTCAGTTTAAGGCAATTTTGCTCAGTGTTATTAAATCTGCATTAACATGGATTAAGACAGTAGACAACAAACGGCAGGATTTTGGGGACGAGAGCAGAAAAGTAAAATTTAGGTGAGGCCAGCAGAGTATATTGGCAGCAATGCCGTCCAAAGTTTAAATACTCGTCTATGATGGAAGATGCAATTCTCTGTAAACAACACAACATTTATAAAGCAAAATTTTGGCATGCGTGTTTCATTTTGCTGTCCGGAAGCCGTTGCCTGTCTGCTTGAGTCGATGTGACTGCAGCATATCAGTAAGACTATGGAGCCAAAGTGCCACTTTCACTAACTTAACAGGCTGATCTCGAGAAGTTACACAATTATTGAGCGTTCTCTCTCCAGTCTAACTATCAATACTCCTAACCACCAACTGGTTCTATCCACACAAGCAAACAAGCTGTCTATTCATGCTGTCAGGCTGTCAGCATATGATATTGGAGCTGGTGGTAGCTGAGTCGACAAGGTGTTCATTCAGCACGCAGCACACGGTGAAAATAAACTGACTGCAACAAGTGAAGTGACCTTCTTCAGCGCTTAGGCATTTAAACAAGTGGAAAACCAAGAAGAAGTTTTTCTTGTTTGCTAAAAAATGATCGAGCTCTCAGGAAGCGATAAACAGTTTTAGATCTGTATTGCTACAGGACGAACTGAAGAAACCAACTTCAAACAGAGGAAAGCTGTATCTCATAAAAGTGTAGAGGCCCTAACCTTTAGCACCACAAATGTTCCCAAAAATAAAATAATATAAACAAAACCCTCGATTAGATTTCCAAATTAGGATTTTATTTGCTGTGTTGAACAGGCAGACGTCCTATAGGAGGAGGACAGCAACAGCAGCGAGGCCCTTGAAAGAGCGTATCTAATCAGAGACACTATAACACAAGTGCAAGTCCTACGTCACCGACATCACCGCAGACACGCTTGTAGCACAGAGGGGAGAGGTGCTGCTGATAATCTGAAGTGCTGTTGCCATAAAAAGTTGTATTTGTAAACTTATAGCTGCTTAAGGGGTCATTACCTAATGAAGGATTAAGTGTTGGGTAACTGTTTTTTCTTGCACGTGTGTGTGTGTGTGTGTGTGTGTGTGTGTGTGTGTGTGTGTGTGAGTGTGTGTGTGTGTGTGACTGAGGCAGGGTATTGGAAAGGGGATAACGAGCCAAGGGCAGGTTCACACTAGCCCAGTGTGTAACAGGCCGAATATTTACCACCTCCCTCTCGATCTGCAGCCCCTCAAACAGCCACTCACAAGGCACTCGGTGGCCCCTGAGCTGAGCTCCATCAAGCCAAACACGTGCTACTGGAGGCAAAGCTCTGCTACTCCAACAACTGTAGTGTTGTGGAGGCAGAATATTGGATTGAATACTATGAAATAAGAGTATGTTTTGATTATGTTGGCTAATCTATTAACTATTATATTATTTTTTCACAATAATGCCAAACAATATCTGGTCCCAGCTTCTTAAATGTGAGAATTTGCTGCTATTCCCTACTTGGCATCATTGTAAACTAATTACTTTAAGGTTTTGGACTGTTGTTTGTACAAAACATGACATCTGAAGAAGTCACCTTACACTCTGAAACCTATGAGAGACCTTTCCCATTACTTTTTGACATTTTATAGACCAAATTATCATTATTATTTATCAAAATAATTGTTAGTTGTAGTTGTAGATGGAATGCATCTTTTGTCATGTATAACCAGCTTATAAAACAACACAAAGGCATTTTTTATAATAAGTTTCATTGCACAATACGTGATGATTGCACAAGTTTTGCATACATTTCTCAAGACGTAAAAGTCCCTCCAACACGTGCACGGCCACTTCATCTTCTCTTTATGACAGCAGGAGAAATGAAAGAGATCACATCTTTACCAAGACTCCCTCTTCCGCCTCCTTTGTGTCTGTTTCAACTTTTTTTTTAAACTTTTATTAATGGAATGTCTCCATGTCCTGTTTTTCCTCAGTTTTCAGAGACAACTGATGAAAGCTGTTCTCATTTACAAAGCGTCCTTCACATGAAAGTCCAGCACAGCTTTGACAGTGTGATGATTGTGGACGAGGAGTTCAGATGGAAATCCGGCCGCCCTCAGTGAGAGAACACCGCAAACAGCTGTGACTGCAGATCACAGTGACAGTCTCCACAGCACAGCTCGGACTCTCATATGCCACAGGTAAATAAAAAGAGCAGGCGCAGCTCAAGCCTGTCTGGCGACACACCTGTGACCTTTCAAACAGCTGTGTAGCTACAGGGCGTGTTCAACTGGTATTTACACACCATGCAATACAGACAGTCCCCAGGAAATTACTTAAAACTTACGGTAGATATAGTCAAGGGGGGGTCATGAAAACAGCTTTTATTACTTACGGCATTGTTATGGGGATTGGTGAAAGTCTAGTACCTTCATTTAATTTCCTTGTCTGGCTTCTCCCAGTCTGCTGCTGGTCAGCGGAGGGCCATATTTGGACATGGACACGCTCTTTTACACAGGAATCAGTCGGTGTCTCTTAATACTGATGTCCTTGGGTCTGATAGGCCTGGATGCAGCTATTATTATCTGACCCTTTCACCCAACCCCCCTCCACTTTCTGTCCCGTTCTGTAATCAAACAAGTCTGTGATCTACCATTCACTGTGTGAATGAAAGCATACATGTCCTTCAAGGCCAGTAATGTTGCATCTTGATGGGCTTAAAGAAGCAATAAAAATGTACTCTCTCACTCTCTTTTAAACAATTACAATTCCTGTATTGTCATGTTCGACAAACTTTGGCACATAGCAGCTACAGGGCCTCATATAATAATGGCATTTGAACAGTTTAAAAGAGAGGACCTTGGAGTTTATTTGCGATTATTATGTCTACATGTATGCTTATCCAAAGAGTACCTCAAACAAACTAAATGAGTCCCGAAAGTTTTCTTTCTCATACATTTTTACATCCTAAAAAAATGTTGGAGATACAGTTTGAGGGGCATGTTTGCAGATAGATAACTCACCTTCTGAGGGGCATTGATGACACCGGTGTTGTAGCCGAACTGCAGGGAGCCAATCACGGCTGTTCCAACACTCATCATCAAAGGGAACGTTATTTGCTAAAAGACAAAAGAGAGAAGAGGAAGTTACTGACAGTAGACAGACCAGTTTGGCAAGTGATTCACCATTTTTCCCAGTGGGCAAATGGATTCATTGAACGAGGGCAACTAGTACGATTTACAGTCGTATCATCTTTCTTTTTGACGAGAAACTCCCACACAGATCAGTTTACTAAAGGAATATTAAATCGATGCCAGTTTACGGGATAAAGTATTCACTAACATCACTGCAAAAACTCAAAATCTTATTAGACATAAAGTAATAAAACTCATAAAACCAAGCAGGTTAGAAAAACAAACATAAAAGAAAAATGGAAAAAAATCAGAAAACGCTCTCTGGTAAAAGAAGTAGTTTTGAGAGGGGATTTTAAAGAGATCACTGACTGGAACAACCTGATTTCCTCGGGCTGATCATTCATTTCACTGAGATACAGAAATAGTGTTTTGAGTAAATTTGCTGTATCACTGACGCAAACCTTTTTATACTTGCAGCTGTGCTTCAGCGACCCTGAAAATATCAGCTGTAACAAACTGTTCAGGTTGGTCGGCCTCTAATTTTATCCGTCCTCTGTATTCATAAAAAATACAATGACTGCACTGTTCAGAATATCCTGAAGTGTCTCAGGGAGATGTTTGCTATCACCACATTATGCAACACAGTGAAATTAGACAGACCAAAAAAGTTGCCTTGTGAATTCTACAGGGATGGTTTCAAGAAGAGTGTATATTCAACACTGGGTTCAGGTCTGAGGGGGTTGAGGAGTTATCCAGACATCTGAGTAAACCCGCTTTTTTGGAACAGGTCCAGGTTGGACCCAGGTCTAAATGTCATTGTCTGTGCTCCTGTTCCTGTTATTGTAGACTTCACTTGTAGCTTGATCTCAGTAGAGCCCAGCAGATCAACAGAGATTTTCCTCATACCAAAAAGTTAATAAACCAGAGGGGAGAATGTCGTTGTCTCTTTCCTCATCTCTGACAGGCCTCGAGCTACAATTCACCTTTTGGTTGTTCGCTCAAATCTTCTTCTACTTCAAACTGGTTGTTTTGCAACTGTCAGAGTTTGCCACGGAATGAGAGATTTTCAAACCTAAAAACACGAGCAGGGATACAAGTTTCCACACGTACTACAGATTAATTTAGAAACGAACAGCAGAGGAGTTGCTTGCTATTTCCATCTTTTATATCAGCACGAGTCATCATGTCTGGATGATTAATGTTTTGAGTTTAGTCCTGTGATTCACACGAACCAATCCTCTGCTACAGAGATTCATGTGAGATGGGTTCCATATTATGGCAACAAAGGATTAAACATTCATAAGGGTCGATGTCACCCAAAATTTGCCTTTTTCTTCTTCCTCTAACACTTCAGCATATTTTGAGAAAGATGTTCAGATGCTCTGCAGAGCGGAGGGGAACTGCAGAGTTGAATGGTAAGAATCTGTTGGTTTATCGTTAGGAAGGAAAGGGTGTGACAATTTTAATTGAAAATCAATCAGAACATTCGGTTTTATCAAAGTTAAAAGCAGGATCTGCGATTCTCACTATCCAAAACTTGTGTTCTGTAAATTTTTTACAATTAGTTGAACAATGGCACATTCGTCAGGGCTGAAAAAAACAATGTTTATTTTAAAACTGAATCAGATGGCGACTGAAGGTATGGTATCATGGATTTGGAGATCCATTATTCACATAAAAATATAATCTTCCAAGATTAAGAGTCACTGCTTTTATGCTTCTTTGAACTTCCTTAAGAGTACAGCTCTGATTCAAACCTTGAGGCTGAATCTCAGGAATTTTCATTTAAACTTAGTAAGATAAATACAAGAACCGACCCCACCAGGTTTCATTAAAAGGAGAGTTCTTACAAACAATTTCAAAGGATTGTACATGCTCCTCTGTAATATCACCAAGGTGCTGCAGGCTACTTTTCAATTGCAGTATTCCTGGTGACAGAAGTAGTCTGGGTAACACGGGTCAACAACATTTCTCGTGACGGCCAGAATTTCCCCCCCCCACACGATGAATAGGGAGGAGAGCTCGAAGAAAAGGAACTTCTGTTTGTTTCTGGAGGCAGCCACTCCAGCATGACTAAAGACACTCAAAGTCCCACCTACATTTCTGGGCCAATAGGAACTCTCTGTTATGAGGGTCGTTAGGTCCGTGACAAGGCTGTTTAGGCTCAGAATATAAACAAACTCAGTTTCCAGCACTGTGGGCTGGGCTCTTAAAGGAGCCACGTCGCCAATGAGGAGACCAACGGGAGCTGATGTCACTCTGTAAGCTACAGCTCAACTTGCCTTGAAATTAACAAGAAACAGCTCGAGTTTCTAGTGAACAACAAGCTGCTTTTTTAATATAACAGAGAATTCCTGTCTGGCTCCTGAGTTTAAATCTCACCCCCTCAAGGGACAAGCTGGGATTTTTGCTCCCTTAAATATGGATGTTTGACTCCAGCTGCAAACGACTGCCTAAAAGTGAGGATGGCAGCATGTGCTCAAGTGAAATCAAACACTCCTCTGTGACATCTTTACCTTTAACCTACATACAGTCCCTTAGACTGGCCTCTGTGCACACCAATCCTACATATAGTGATCACACAGTTCTGGGACTTTAGAGGAAGTAATAACGTTTATACCTAAAAAAATTCAGAAATGTTTTACTGTTCATAAATGGATATTTTTTTATGATGACACACATCAAACCTGTCTTCTTCTCTTCTCTCTCGAAAAGTAACCACTTAGTGTGGGTTTGACACTGTTCCTCGTCCCAATAAACTAGAGGCAGCAGAATAATACATGACTTCCTCATTGGGGAAACAATGAAGTCACACCCACAACAAATATGTTCTGATCACAGCCTTCAAATCGCCGTTGGTGACCAGCCCAACTCATTGTGTTGTATCTCTTTTCACCCAACTGCAGGTTTCAGGTTTGTTTACATTTCTAAGTAGAATTCCATATGTTTATTTACTTCTACATAATGACTAAGCTATCCATTCACATGGGCCTGGCATCACACGATGTGCCACGCTAATCTACAAGTAGCCTTAAATCTGATTATAGGAGTAGGAATTCACTCTTGAGAGCTCTAAAAAGGTAAAGTAACAATTCAAAATTCCCCAAAACAGTTCTCAAGAAGAGGGATATTTCTGAATAGCATGTAAAGTAAAGATTCTGAGAAATGTACGAACATTTTCTGTTGTGAATCCGAAGGTTTTAAGTTGTTAGTACTGTCAACAACATGGCAAATTAATTCATTACTTAGGGAATTTGGCCTGTAGACGTCTCAGACTTTTATTCACACTTTCACGAGTTCACCTTCCAACTGGCGATGTCACAAAGAAAAAAAACCCTGACTGGAACTGCCAAAAGGCTGTCTCAATACAGACACTATCAGTTGCCAAAACCCACCAGCATTTGGTGAGTGGGTGCATGGTGGTAATTTCCCACCATCCTTCTGAAAACTTGGCTTCTCCATCCAAACTGAATCAATGCACAGTGGTGCTGCTGGTGCAACTACATTTGTCTGGAAACATTTTGTTGCACCAGCATTGGACTCATGGGGGTAATAACCCTTCTCTCCTCCCACAGCTTTACTTTATTTACATGCTCGAGCAGATTAAAATTCATGCAAATCTGCCCTCGTTGCATGTGACAAGTGAAAACGTCATGATGTCCGGCTGCAGAGAAACTTCTGTCTAGTAATTGCCTTTGTATACAATCAACACTGTTGATAGTAGCTTTGGTTGCTTGGCACGACAGACTGTCTGTTCGTATTGGGTAAACACTGGACTGACAGGGAGCATATTGATAAAAGCACATGATACAGGTTATTAACAGAATGGAAAATGGAGATCGGTGCAAACATTTAATGCTCACACTCTTCCATGCTGTTATTTTCCTCAGTCACGTCCACAAAGCACAGGATCAATGAGAATGAAAGAAGAGGAAATGAAGTAGAGGAACAGTTTCCTCAAAAACGGATATGTGGAACTATAGCCAGTAATATAAACTATCATTTCACTATTTATACTTGAGGCAAACCTCATATGATCTATAACCTCCTATATAAACTTGATCTATAAGATTCATCGAACATATGATATTGAATTCAATCCCTTACCCTAACCATAGATAGATAGTTTACTGATCTATCATTTATCAGTAAAAAAAATTCCACTTTTGCACAAACATACAAAGTCAAACCAGGAAAGAGTAACTCATGCTCTGATAAGCAGAGGCAGCTGACCGGTGGGTTGATGTAAATTCTCTAAAACATGAAGGTACATGAAGGTAAACTTTTTTGGTTTGTTTTTTGTTTGGCACAGCTTCCTTCTCCATTCTCACCTGTAACATTTAAACATAAATTATCCATGCAGGCTCCTTGAAAATATTGGATGGGTGAAACTGGGTTTGGGACTCTAGGAGGGTTGTGCTTTTGTGATTTGTAATAATAATAGTGATGATAATAATAAATCACTGCTAGTTGAGCAAATTCTGTTTAACTTTACATCAGCTTATGATCTTTTTCCTATGAGCAACAGATGTCATCTTGTAGTGTTTTTTAGTGTAGCACTACTGAGTTTGTGACTCATCGGAGCCAGACCCAGTTTCCTCTGAATTAGGTCAGAGACTGTTTTATAGTCTTTAAAAAAAAAAAAAAAAAGGAGAACAGACTATGATGTGGCTCAGTGCACTTCCTACTTCTTCCTGTATTCACAAGATTCTTGGTGGTGGCCTTCGCTGCTACCATCACGTCCCACCACACGTCATCACTACAGTCTCAGATTACACCGCTGTGGAGAATTCGATATGATGCCCGTCCTCGCCTCAACTCCTCTAAGCTCTGTTTAGTTTTTAAAGCCTCCTCACCTGATCTGTGCCGTGTGGACAGTTTCCAAATATTCTGTGTCTGTTTGGGGAACCAAATATGGATTTAATTTCTGCACTTAGCACAGTTCTGACTGTAGGAAATTGCTGTCATTAGAGATAGAATGACTAATTTAGTCTAGCTTAAAATGGTATATGTAGCATATTTAAATACATTTTCTTTAGATTTTACCAGATACTTTAAAAGTTGTTTCCATGTGGTAGCTAAATAACTAAAAATGAATCTACTTCCTTGACTTAGTTTTGTTGTTGTTGTCGCTCTTGTGTGCAAAACAAAACAAAGGCATTTTTTGTCTGATTCACATGCAGCTAAAGACTTCCTCTACAGGGAAGCAGGTCTGACCTTTCCTGTAACCGTACGAGGAAATTCAAGTGAAATATGCAATAATATAGATGTAAATTGCTTGCTTGCCAATAAAAACCTGCATATCAACGTGTTAAGGCAGACTTGAATGTGCCATGTTTTTTGTTGGAGTTTCCTGGTAGTCCTGGTTATGAGTGACCTTTATTCAAGCATTGTGAAACAATGAGAATCATTAAGAAGATTTTATGTTTGTAGGCTTGACACTTGAATTGGTGGCCCAAGAGAGGTCATTATTCTCATTTATCTGGATGTGATGCATATTTTACTAGTAAACACGACTGGGAGTGTTTTATCTTTCAGGGCCGGTGAAATTCCAGCAAGTCACAGTGAGAGCGGATAAAAACTTGTTTACAGTAAGGCTCCATGTTTGGGAACATGAGTGTGGCTAATACAAACAATATGACTGTTGTATAATAGGATTATTTACATATTTAGTGGTGACTGCTTTTACAGTATTTGGTCTGTTTGTCCAGTCCAAGCAGGTTTTGATGCCTGTGAGATCAATATCATTATCACTATCTCAAGGAGGACGAAGGGGACAGAGCGCTCACGATTATCGATTAATCTATTAGAGTTATTTATTTAAGAAAACAAGTCCAAAATCTCTGAGTCCAGTTTCTGGAATGTGAATAATTTCTAGTATCTTTACTCCTCTGTGACACTAAACTGAATATCTTTGAGTTGTGGACAAAACAAGACATTTGACGACGTCAACTTGGGCTTTGGGGGACACTGACCAACATTTTTCACCACTTTCTACAAATAAATTAAGTCGAAAATAGTTGAAAGATTAACTGATAATGAAAATAGTAGTTCGTTCTCGCCCTCAAGTACATACAACGAGATGGACGAAAATGCAACTGCTTTACAACTGCATTAAATGTGAATATTTAATAAGTAGTTTACAGGTCTACAATGTATGTTCCCATGTACCCATCCCAAAATTATTTCATTTTTTTAATTGTGTTGTTTGTTTAATTTTTAACTTTGTCATGTTTACTTTGCTTTGTGTTGCTTTGACTTCTCTGTGCACCACCTTGAATCTACCTTTGTTTATGAAACATGCTTTATTAATAAAACAGTCATGCATTGCCCATGTTCAGACATATTCAGGTCATATTATGCTGCAACAGCCTAAGAACACAGTTCAAATGGATTCTGCAGAACAGTTAATAGGAATAAATTAATATTCGAGGTGAGACCGAATGTTTAGAGGTCAAACATAAGTGAACAACCTTTAAAAGTTCATATTTATTAAACCAAGAATATTTTAATTGAACTGTGAGGTCCAAAGAGACACAGCTAGACCTTAAATGAACCCTTTTTACCAAACCATCTCCTCCCTGTGTACAGTGAGACGTGCAGATCAGTACAGTGCACGCAAAGCCGTCCGGTTTCTCAAGAAAAGTGAATTAAACATGCATTCTCCCTTGCTTGTTCATCTCAATTAAACCCCTCCTAGATCTCTTAATCCCAACTTTTGCAGCAGAGCCTCATTAAACCTCATTAAAACATGGCTGACAATTACACTGTAAGACATACTGAAGGGAGCTAGTCATGCAGATGAAAGTAAATCTATTGGGCTGTCTTAAGGAAGGCAGGAGTTGGCAGAGGACTGAAAGGAAGTGGATGGAGAGGAATTAAGCCTGTGCAATTAATTCTGTACAATGTGAGGCTGTTTTTTTGCTCTGGACTCCCAATCAAAATACCTGTGCTGTCAAGTCTGTCAGGAGTAAAAATGTGTAGGGCTGTTTTGTTCAAAACAGAGCAGGTCAGCTGTATGCATGACCCCAATTACCATTTTTATTCTTTGTTGGAGAAATTAAGAGGACTGAGGTGAGTTTTCAGACCTGAACAAAGCTTCCTGTTGTTGAGAGTGAAGCTCTTAGCGGAAAAAAATGTCAGTCTTGACGTCATTAACTTGGCATGTTTTGATGGAGCAGCCGTGGGATTTGGTTAAATAACTGCATTATTATTAGACTACAGCTGCACTGAAAGAATGAGATTTAAGGCTGAAAGATATGCAAAGAAAAATGTATATTGATATTGTAATTGCAATATGATTTGTAGCTTTTTCATAGATCATGTACTTACATGTACCTACTGCAAAATGGTATGTAGGATGGCTGAGCAATCTATTGGTATTAGTCATTATATCCACATTACTGATGATTATTTATCAAAAATCGTAATTTGACAATATCTTGAGAAAGCACCAAAAGTCATCCCTACCATATTGTTGCAGAATCAATAGCAAGGCATTTGGTCTAAAAAACTGTGTATTTCATTTGGTCCATATCACCCAGCCCTAGCATTTATGAAGTTTCCTTGGAGTAGAAATATCATGATATTTATCATATATGGTGATATAGCCTTAAAATGTAACCGTGCTATTTTAAAGCCAAATCAACCAGCTAATGTTGCAGGAAAATCTATTTTATTAAGGTATACCGTGGTATGAAAATGAGACAACTATCATACATGTACATTTGCTTATCTTACTGGTTTGAATTCTACTGAATTGGTGTTGTTGCTGCAACCCTAAGCCCAGTCTTAGTGTGTTGTCAGACATTTTATCTTGATCAACAATATTTCAACCAGTTGTTCAGCCCTTTTGAGATGTAAAGCTGAGTGAAAACTGCTGAAAATTAGGAGGAGAAATCAGATGAAGTAGTCGATCTCTACAACTACCAGAAACATATCCACTGTTCATTAACCTGGACCAAGCCTACAGCATGAAATCAAAAGGACAACACCTTGCCGGAACTGAAGTTGCCTGGCCAGGTTTCAAAACAAACACTGTGGCATTTAAACTTCCCTGACTGTGTTGCTTCACTGAGAAATCAAACTATAGCTCAACTACTTTCTACGGCTTAAACTGTGAACTACCGCCGCTCGCTGAAGTTGCCACGCACATAATTTAGCACAACATCAGGTCTGAAAATCCTCAACACGAGGTGTTGGTGAGCACATTCTCAACTACTGTTTAACTACAGACACGCTTGAACAGCTCAACACTGCCGGACGTAACAAAACACAAAAGAGGGAGTGAAGTGAACAGCCTGGGAAGGAAAGGGTCAAGGCTTTAACGCTCCGGGGTTGGCCACTGTGTATTCCCTCGGTGGGCTCTCACTCTCTGTAGAAATCTGCTGTGTCTGTGTCACAGTGGAAACTGGGAACACAGAGAACTATTCCCATCACGTCCACAACAAACCCATCCAGCTGACTGTGGAAGTGCAACAGCTAGGGAAACATTTCCTGACCACCATGTCAGACTGGGCTGCTCTACTGGGTTTAACTGGTCTCACATCAATGAGAGAGCGGGAGGGGGGAAGAGAGGGATGTTTTTGGCGTACGTGCTTCACTGCGCTGCACGTCTGTTTATGAGACAGTGCCCACAAGCCACACTTGTGAGAGGCAGACAGCGGTATCAGCCAGCAGATAAGTGCTGTTTACTTTCTGATCATATGAGCGGGTAATAACGGAACCCACAAACCTATAGATAGATGACATAGGTGGTTGTTTATATAAAGTATGTCTAGTCTTAAACCACTTGCAAAATGATGCTTGAAAATTGTTCCTACAAGCTCTTCATGATGTCTCTTAATCACGATTGCATATAAGGCTGAAACTAACAATTGTTATCACCACTGATTAGATCATTTAAGTGTGTCTTAGCCAGCAGTCGATTTTAAGCTGTGTAACACTTTATTTTCTGTTAATTTGTATTTCTACTTACTCCATAACAGTTCAGTATAACGCATATGTTTTCTGCACTATACTGGACAGTTAAAAGTTACTGTGTAGATTAAAAGACATTACATTATGTACTTAAAATGAGCTTCCCCTCCGTCACCTACAACTTAGAAGTGCTTCTTACATGTTAATGCATCAGTAATGATAATATTTTGGAACTTAAACAATGAATTAATCATTTCATGAATGAGAAAATACATTCTTTACGGAAACTAGACAAAAATTAGATAGCTTCAGCTACTTCAACGTGATTTTCTTTGTCTTAAATCTTTATGATCTGAATTGTGACCTGCTGATCGATCGTGACTGATGTATTGACATTTATGGACAATGTAAGAGTTGATTAACCAAGAAAATAAATCTGCAGATTAACTGAGGATGAACTAATTCAACAGTTAGAGGGACTACTTCTACTACTAGGGGAGAGTAATTAACCTTTACGTTTGAAACTATGAGACTAGAACTATTTTGAAAGCATTTCTGCATGTTTAAGCCACATTTCAAACGCATAGACGTTCCTTATAAAGCTGCGTGTGTTTGTATAACTACTTTTATATAAGTGAATACTTCCTTGGCCTACTTATATAAACCGTCTTGGATACAAATAGCTCCTGTCAAACTGTGGCAACGAAGCTTTTTAACCACAACAGGCTCGACTGACATTAATATCAGCATCAGACTCCCAAACAATGTGACAAAGCATTCCTTTCAGTACGTCGCAGTGACGTCAGAGAAACAACTGAACTGAACTGAAAAGCTAGAATGCTAAAAAAAAAAAAAAAAAAAAACGTGCCGGGTAAAACAACATTTTGTATCATGTGAATCACTGTAAAATAATACGTAGCAAATATACGGTTGTTGTTGAGTGTGGAAACGTAGTGGACAACAACAAAAAAGTACAACAAAAGCGCCAACGGTAACTTTAAAAAGACTCGCGAGCGCCTGCTGCCAACAACATTCGAAGCATCGTCGGTTAAAAACGACGCAACCGATAACGTCCATTTTAGCTGCATCATCGCCGTTCTGGCACATGTGGAGGCACCTCATGTTAAAGCACCGTGAACCCGCTGAACTCGCTGGCTGCTGCTGCTGCTCACTGACAGCACGGAGCCGACGAGCCAGCAGCTAACGAGCCGGTTTGACAGGATGTAAAAAACAAAAAAGATGCTGTAGTGAAGTGAGTCACAGATATAAATACCTTTCCCGAGTCCATGGCTGCGCTGCGAGGGAAATATTCGTTCTTCTTATTCTTTTCTCTTTGTCTTCTTCTGTTGTCTTTTGTTTAAGTTGACGGCGATGGAAGAGCTTCCTGAGGGGTCTCCCGCTGCTGGTGGTGGTGCCGTTCAGAAGTCACTCATCTTGAAGTTTTTTGTTGTTGTTGTTGCTCCGCTGAAATGCCTTCAAACTTGAGTTTTTCTTGGGATAAACGCTTCACAAGTCTCTGTTTTTGGGGGGGCTTTTTGTGTTTAAAAGCCCGGCAGCAGCTTGAGATGGAGATCGTGTGCTGTGAGTCTGTCTCTCCTGCGTCGTTTTCCAGTCAGAACTCCGGCAGCTGTAATTTCACAACTTCATGTGTGGATGAGTAAAGTCTTCCAGGATGGAGGTGACAGGCTGCTGAAGTTGTACCGCTGTCCAACTTATTTGGACGGCTAAAACATGCTAATATACGGCTAGCTGACGCAATGATAGTGGGATGGGTCGTGCTGAGAGGCCCAGCCTCCTAGCCAGCCAATGACAGAGCACAGAGGCGTTGACATGGCGCACAGAGCCAGGCAGCCCTGCGGGTACAGCTACTGCCTCCAAACCCATATCTAAGTATAAGCAGCGCTGGAATGTGAGTAAAATACACTTACTCAACTACTTTACAATTTAAGATACTTGTACTTTACATTTACTTCTCCATTGTACTTTCCACCACTACGTTTTAGAGGCAGGTACTTGTGCTCCACTACATGTATTTGATATTTAGTTACTAGTTAGGTACGTTGCAGACTGCACAGAGTTGCACACCTCCTTAATCACATTTTTAAAAAAATCATGTATACATGAATGTTAATACATTTGTAATATACATTTACTTGCACTTTAAATACTAAGTACTTTCAATATAGAATAGAATAGAATAGAATAGAATAGAATAGAATAGAATAGAATTACTTTATTGATGCCAGACTAGGAAATTATTTCGTTACAGCAGCGGTGGATCCGCAAAAAACACTCTATACATAACATAAATAGAAAGTAAGATATACAAACTATACTATAAACAATATTACTATACACAACTATACAAGAAATAGACAATTCCTATGAATGTGCAATAGCAGAACCACAGGTAAAATGAATAGATAAATATACTTAAAAGAATATAGAATATGCAGATGTAAACATGTTACATGAGTAAAAACAATATATTATGTCATAACACATTTATAACAATATATAATTGTGCTTTGTCACATTCACACGACTTACAACACTAAGCATAAGTACAACATTATAAGCTAAATGTACTTAAAGTATCAGAAGTAAAAATCCTCAATATACTTTGATTCAACTACTATTCGTATATTATTGTACACTATATGTAGTTTTGAGGTACTTTAATTGAGTATTTCTATTTTCTGCACTTTTTACTTCCACTCCACTATTTTGAAGGCAAATATTGTACTTGTTACTCCGCTACATTTATTTAATAACTATAGTTAAGAGGTACTTTGCAGATTTCATGCTCCATCAGAGCCATCTGGGAGTTGTATCCGTTACTAATCTGTGCCTGTTACGCTTACAGTAACTCTGTGCACTTGGTTCTGGTTTCCTGAACTTACTGAAGCCAAAAGTGTAGTAATTTGCTGTGTATGTCGCCTTCGTTTATCTATTTGCTTGCACATTACAACACCCATAGCCACATCCTGCTGGCATGAACATCACACATAGCTGACTTTATGGATTTCCACAGCTCGGGCTGTGTACAGTCAATTTAGTCTAGTTTGGTTTGATCTGATTGAATAAATATTTTGTTAAATGTTTACAAATGCGTGGTCTTGTAGTGACGTCATAGGGTTTGTTGATGCTGTAATTTGTGGCAGGTGTGTGGTGGTGAGTCAGTCTGCGGGGTGATAGTGCTTTCTTTAATGTTCAGTAATTATAGAAGTGCAGGTTTATCTTTTACGACCAGCAAACCAATTCATGTTCTGAATGTTTATGTTCATTCAACGGTCTACACTCACATATTAAAGGGATAGATGGCACAGTACATATTGTGTGGCAATACTATCCCAACCCTAATTATCCGAAATTATTTTAATTTATTAATTTATTTTAACGTTAGAAATAATGTGAACAAGGTGTCTCGGCACAGTCCCCAGAATAGAATCTTGGCATACTGATTTCTGTAAACGACAGACACTTGTACCAATTCATACGTATCATATCACCATTTCCACAATATCAGTCATAATACATTCAGACTATATGTGTATGTGAGATGACCTTCATGTCCGGAGGAGGAAGGAATGTGGTAGTGGTGTGGCAGCAAGACGTGATGATTTCCAAACGTGTAGTTTCTAGACGTGTATTAGTTTCTAGAATTCTAGTGTGAAGCCAATTTCTCAGCTGTGTTAGTGGCAACAAAATTGTATCATTTTGATGTCAGTGTGACAAAATTGGATTTTTTTTTTTTGAATAATCTCAAGCCACGTTTATGTTGACAGTAACAGGGTTTATTTTCTAAAGCCAAAACATTTCCTAGCCCTCATCAAGTGTTTTTGTAACCAGATCATAATAACAGCATCATCACAATGAAAGTTGCAACATAAAGAAATGTCAAATTTATACATAGCTGTGGTTTCCAAAATGTGTTTTTACTTCAAATGTATTCTGCCAATTAGAATTGGTTTCTCCCATGTAATTTACAATTTGATTGTCTGTTTTTATCTTCTGCACAATAATGTAAAGCCTACGAAGTCCGAGATGTGATACACAAAGTTTATGTCTGAGGTTCGGCTGCAATTGCAAAGTTGTTTTTAAGAACACTTTTGATTGCTACAATCTATTTTTACAGATGTACTTAAATGGAATGATACAATTATATTTTGTACTAATATCTGTAATCTTATCACTTCTTGCTCTCAGGCTGGTTTTGAATGCATCATCTGTCTGGTTGCCGTCACTTATCAGCCCTGTAACAATGAGTTATTGAATCCATCCACATGTGTGATCTAATGATCTTTCACCGTGACGGTGATATGATGTCTGCCTTCTATTCAACCCCACCGCTGTGATCTGGGATGTTTGTTACCGAAGGCTTGAAAAAACAAATCTTAAAAACCAAAACTAGGCGCTACCTTTTGTTTGGGATTGAGGGGAGATGTCCGGTCTGAGTGTATGTAAAAAAAATTAAGAAAATAATTAGGAGCACTCAAAGGGAAATGCATGTGTTTGCACAGTGCATGAAAGCTCAGACAAAAGGGAGGTTAACGGGTCGGATTTGTCAAAATGTGTTCCTTCCTATTTTATCTACTGCCTTTGAAACCCTGGGAAAACAATAACAGGGAAAAACCGAGGAAAAGTTTGAGTGTGAACCCCAAATGAACTGATTTGGGGTTTTTTTTGTTGTTGTTGCAAAAAATACCTTTAAATGAAGAATTAGAGACAAACACAGCAGTAAGTTTCAGTTCTTCATGTTTCCAGGAATCGCTGTCGTCATTCTCACTAAAACCATTTCCTCTACATCAGTCACACATTTATAGTTATGACAGACAAGACTTTTTTCCATTCCTTTTCAGGCAATAAAATACAAATACATACATTTTATTAAACATGGAGACCAAATTTCTGTGCTAAATCTAAAATTAAGGTTTGCTAAAGTGCTAAAAAATGCACTTTTTTTTGCTCATCCTCTTCCTGTCCGGGACCGCAACATCCAGTACACAAGCAGAGATTAGGTGACATCATCACTTTGCAGATGATGCACATGCCTTTTGTTACAGGTGGCGGGGTGGTATCCGGCTGACGCGTATTGAAACGTAAAGAAAATAATCATAATGGTGGAAGAGGAAGAACGCCTACATTCATACGGCAGCCCCAGCAGGGGTACTACGAGGGGACATCTTGGAGAAAAATGACACATTATGGAGCAGTTTGTTTATGTTTGGTTTTTAACATGCAAATCCTTTGAAAGCCCCCAACAAAAACAATAACAGACATTTTGCGGGAACAAAGACCCGGGCAAATGTTCTGAAGGATGGTATTGTACACTAAATCAAACGCTCAGGATGCCAGTCAGAAGGAGTCCAAGTTTTGTCCTGTTTGGACAAAGCCTTTGCATGAAAATTAATAACTGTTAGAAACGATTCCTCACATTGCAACATATAATTGAGGACTGAAGTCAAGGGGGAAAAAAGCTACCCTGGCTCTGTCTGAAGGGGAAAATAGCCATTAACCAGCACCTCTAAAGCTCATATGACTCTCGAAAAGAGAACAATAAGTGTGTCACACAAGCTGTGAACACCGCACTGAAATAATATAGTGCATTCCATTTGTATTGGGAAGTCAGAGTTTCCCTGTTCCCAGTTGGAAATCTCAACTGGAATGGGTGTTTCAACTTCCAATTCAGAAAGTTGGAAGAACCTAATGAACCCAATGCTCGGAATCCAAGATGGCTGCTCCACACATCCGACGGTAAAGCTGTAGAATATACTGTGTCCCATTAAAACTGAAAGTAGCCTGCAAAGGCTTATATGCAAAAATACCATGTCATCTCCCCAGCAGAGTGAGGTTTAGGCTACTTTGTTTTAGGTTTAGTCACCAAAAGTTACTTGGTTCGATTTGGGAACCAAAACTACTTGGTGAAGTTTAGGAGAAAAAAAGAATACTTGGTTAGGTTAAAGCACAGAAAATATATTAATAGGTATCAAAACTACTCAGTTAAGGCCCCAAATGTAAAACCCAACCTACCACTGCAAACGCTACCCAACTTGGAGTTTTCTTGCTCTTTATACTACTGCACTGGACCAGGCAGCTTTGTTAGGAGGGAGAGCAGACTGATCTTCTCATTCGTCACTATAATTTGTTACTACACTTCCACATTACACATAGTCATCTGATCCATTGTTGCTAAAACCGAATAATGACTATAGCCTCATTGAATGTACAGGTCTTTGATGTTTTATGTAGCTGAGTTCGTGTTGTATGTTGACTTCTCAGTGCACCGCTAACGAAACCCTGGGCTAATTTTCACCTGAGTCAACTGGCAGCTCAAATTCTCCTGTTCACAATGAGAGCCCAGGACTCGGTCTGTGCCCATGTGCACGTAGGCTCCCCTGCCATGTATTCCCACGAGTCAGTGTCCATCACCAGCTTTTGTGTCTCTAATACTCTTCTCAGAACAAGGTAGCAGTGCTTTCTCAGGTTTTCTCTTGATCACTTTTCGATGAATCCTCAGCATGGATCTGCTGTAAAGCAAGTGAGCAACACCAAGTTACAACATAGGTAATCTGATACAGGTTTTGATTATGGCGTACGCAGAAACGGGTGTCTTAGAGCCTTAAATATCATTGGCAAAGCATCAATGCACTTTATCAATTTTTCAAATATACAGTACTAGTTACATTCCTATGAAAACATCACCGTGTGCTAAGTCTGGAACATTCATTCATTTTAAAGAAAGAGTCTGACATTCAGGGGAATGTGCTTGTTGTCTTTCTTGCAGACGGTTGATTCCTGATGTTAATCTTTAATCAGGACCTTCATTCTCAAGCTGACCTTATTTGATCAAACCTGATATTGACAATGTAGTAAGATAAGGGATTCTGTCTATGATCGGAAATGCGACAGCAGGATGCGCGTAACTGTATCCACCTGTTCGACAAACTTTGCATCTTTGATGGAGCTTTTCCGTAAACTGAACATGCAGACGCAATGCGGACACTCCCAAGAGCCTGGGCTTGGGTCTATCAAAAAAACAGTTTTGTTTCCTGTTCTGCACAACCTGGGTTGTGGTCCTGCAAAACACAAATGCATCAAAGGTGTCCTTTTATCGTGGGGTCATAACAGTACAACACTGGTGCCTGTTGTTCCTGACACGGCTGTTGACAGAACATTAAAACCTGAAATGACCCAGATTTGTGAGGTAAATCAGCAATGAAGATGCAGATTACAATTTAAAGCTGTTAAGCTTTGTGGGTCAAGACATATTATATATGAAGGCTTCATGTCAAACATTTGGGGGATTTGATTTATTTTATTTTACTCTCCAGTAAGCAAATCATGAGTGGTCTGTAAAACCAATCAGCTGAAAATGAGGCTAAAACTTCCGTTCTTTGAACAGACACTTGGGGCCATCCCCAATAGAGCCAATCCCCATGGGGCCCCATGTTAGAAATAAACATGCCTACAGCATGTTATAAAATATCATTTTGGTCTCAATACCTAATTTCCCCTTTCATGACAACTGTACAGGGGGTTAGTCTTTATATATCTCACTAAATATCATATTAATGATTAAAGTTAAGCACCCATGCTCCACCTCTTTGCCCGTTTTTGGATTCAGCAGGAGTTAAGCGGAGTAAGGCATTTACAAGATGGCAATAGCCAGAGTCACCACGCTGAGCTTCATAATAGCTCTTCAGAAAACTATAATTGTCTTCATGGGGGCAGTCCATATTTTGTAAAGTCCACAGCGTAAAACAATTAAAATCTTGTGTAAGAGGGAAAGTGAGGATAAAATCCTTGATCCATTCTCTATCCATATCTGCACCAGTGGTTAATGCGATCTATCCTGGGACGAGACCCACCTTCCAAGCAAGTTTCCTGGAAATCCGTTAAGATGTTTTTGTGTAATCCAGCTGACATACCATCAAACGAACAGACAGAAGTGAAAACAAGGTAACAACCTGCTGAAAGATTCTAAAACGGTATAACTGAAGGAAATTTGAGCAATAATTCTCACCACTCAGAGCAAAACCCTTCACATGAGAGTAGTCATTAGATCCATTCTGATAACAAAAATATTGGTTACACTGTAGTAGTTTGAAATCATGCAATAACAACACAACACCAGGGAGTTATTATGATTTTTATAATTTTGATTTAAATGTCTCTGACCCAGATGTGGGGCTTCCACTATTGAGACTATAGTGAACACAGAAGCCCTGTAACACAGCAGTGACCTTCCCAAGGACCTTGTTCTCTGTCACTGCTGGAGAGTTATGGACTTGGGCTCCTGGTTGAAAGTTTTTCCCTTGGCTCATGGCGAACATGTCTGGTAGGCCAAGGCCATAGACTGACCAGTCATTCATCTTTTAAGACATTTGGATTGTAATTGGCCGACATGTCTCATGGCAGGCCTACCAATGGTGGCTGTTAAAATAGTGAGAGATGCGCACGCTCTGAATGGGGTTGTACAGGGTAACCATTTCTCCCACGGGAATTGCTTACAAAACCATGGATACAGCAAATCCAAAGACATGTACTCTGGGGACAAAGGGGATAAACCAGAGAGGACAGCAGATATTCACACCACTCTCTTAGCCACGCTGGCGGCATGGCTGCAAGGAAGGGAAATGTCGGTCAGTCGGTCCACCGTGAAACTGGAGCTGCTGCAGCACAATGCCAGCATGTCTAAAATCGGGACATCTGTTTGGTTAATCTACAAGTACCGTGTCTATCAGCAGGGATCAGTAACCTGGACTGTATGTTCACAAATGCTCACTCAATCCCACTGAAATATCTAATCTGTCATTGTAAAAACGACAAACCTATCCACTGTTTTGTCACATACCTCTCAGATAACACAATAGTCTGTATCTACAATCAACAAGAATAGAAATGATTTTACCTTTGCACAATGCATTCCCCTGCAGCCTCTATTACATGGCAGTGGTACTGAAGCCAGATTTAGAGTCTACAGTCATGTTAGCAGATCTGTGAGGCTGTACATTGGCCACAGTTTTAATCAGCATGCTAACATCAGGATGCTAACATGCTCACAGTGTCATGCTAACATGCTGACAGTCAGCAGGTCGGCCGAATGACCAGAATAAAATGTTGGCATTGTACATTTCTGCAGCAATGGACAGGTTGAATTTGTACTTGTCATGGGTGTCATATTACATTCAGATTGATTATGAAGTATATGAGCTAACTTTCTTGCTGGTGGCCGATAGTTAGGCAAGCGAGTGAGGGACCACTGTTCCAGATTACATTTGCTTTCCACTTCAACCAAGTAACTGAGTATCCTCAGTGAGACCTTTAACATTTCAAAGCCATCTTTGTGGCAACAAAACCAGGTATTTTAATACAAAATATTATCTTTTCCTAACCGTAACCCAGTGGTCTTGTGCCTAAACCTAACCAGACCTTAAAGCTGTTACAATGTAACTCTTAATTAGCTCTATATTTCAACAGTAATCAGTGTTATACAGTGTCAATGTTAAGTTATTAGCCACATGTCTCCCCACATGTAGTCTGCAAATACGGTGATGAAGGGAGGTGGGAGATGATTGCTATCTGAAAAACGGACCGATAGTTAACTGAAATGATGATGACATGCTTACAGCAGCTTTAAGCGCAGCATGCTAGAACATAAAATTGAAAATTCAACATAAAGAAATTACATTTTTCATCATATCTAAGGACACATACAGTACAATGCCAATGGTAAGTAGGTTGAGCAGTTAATAATTATAATGTAGTCCATCTTAGCTTAGCATGTTAGTTTTTTAATTAGCATCAAGCACCAAGTACATCTGAGGCTGATGGGAATGTGTTGAGTTTTGCAGGTATTTGGTTATAAACCAAACTATTGGCTCATTTTGGCATTTTATTCCTTCATTATCTCACTATCAGCAGAGAAGGAAATGGCACCAGCCAAAAACTGTTCCCGAACTCTCGTCCCATGAATTCATCTCTCTATTGTACACCCTCTATTATGGCTGAAAAAAAACCAAAACTTTTTCTTTGAAAAGAAATGACAGAGAAGATAGAGATGTGGAATGACATGACATAACAAAGATCCCTGGTGAACTTGTTCATAGTCAGGTCAGGGTCAGTGCCAGAAGTGAGCTGATACTCTGCTGCTACTCTTGTCTGTCCTCTTCATATCAGGTTATATGGCCATTTCATAATAGCCCTAAATAAACTGCATGATGGTATGCGTCTGCTAGAGTGGGGGCAGGCTCTGCCAACATGCTGCATAAGGTGAGCACTGGGACTTCAAGCACTGGTGAGGGTCACGGTGGAAAAGTATGTGGACTACCAGGTCAGAACGCCTCGTTCTTTGGGGACCATAACTGTCGGAACAAAATTTAAGCCCATCCAAAAGCTGCCAAGATATTGCAGTCCGGACCAGAGTGATGGATGAATCAACAGACTGCCACCTCTGGAGCTGTGCCGCAAGCCTGGCTCAAAAAGGTAATAATGAAGTATCAGCCAGGGGCAACATGAAAGAAAAGTTATGAACCTTTGGTAACGAAGGTTGTTTGACTGACATTTCACTGCAAGGAATGTTGCACAGGTGTTTTCAAATCCAGGCCACCTCCGGTTTGAGGGGCTGCTTCTTTATTACAGCACGTTGGGATCAGGGATTTCCACAAGAGTATTGGAGTGGCCAGCCAATAGGAAAGAGTAGCCAGCTAGGGGGGGTCCAGGGCCACCGAGGAAAATGATGCCTACAAAAGCGGAAATTTGGTGGCTTCAACCAACCAATATGTAGAGCCATCATGAAAAAACAAACATGAAAAGCTTCAGGAAAATCAGGCCTCAATAAAAAGTTAATCCCCAGCACTGAGGATCTGTGCTATCATTGTTTTTTCCAGTTTTTTTAAACACCACATACCTAAATCTGATGCAATATGTATTCGGCGACGACTCATATACACTGAAGTGTGCTTAACGACATCTGACAGGCTGCTGCGTTGATGATCGCTGATAACCTTTTACCCACTGACCTCTGACCTCAGCCTCAGCTGACAGTGTTTGTATGCTTTCACAGATTTTACAATACAAATAATAGGGAAAGAGTTCTCCAAAAAGGCTCTCTTTGATTTAATACCCTATTCTTCCCAGAAGCGCCACAATTGAACCTCTGTTGTGACCATCTAAAGCTCTGGTGAGAAATTCTGAATCCCGCTCAACTGCTTAAAACCGTGGCCCTCTTCCAAGACGCCTTACCCGGCCACCTTAAAGCTGATGCATTTTTTGCATTTCTAAACGGACAACTCTCTCAACACAAAGCACCAACAGGGTTGTTTTGCTTTGTGGCTTGAAGGAGGGAGAGCTGCAGGTTTTCGTCAAGTCTACTGTGCCTGCTTGTTTTCATGTTGGAATTACTGGACTTTCAGGATTAAAACTAAATATGTTACGCAACAGAGGTGGAATTCAGACGTTCAAGAGAACAATCTAAACACACCAGTTTACTGAGCTCCTGCTTGCAGCTACAACATTCAATTTCAGCTGCTTGCATTTTTCAATATCAGCTCTTAGTTTAGAGGTAAATTCATGATAGAAAACTGTTATATTGTTGTAGTTTTCACTTTCTAGTTGTCTTCATTTAACATGCTAGCACATCTGTAATTGAGATAATAGTGTCCTATAGAGGGGATCAGTTAGAGCGCAGACATACATGTCACCAACGAAGAAATTACCAGATTCTTATGACTTGTGCCAAAACAGTGGCTTATGACATAAGAGGGCTAAAGCTGTACTTGGCATACTTATTCCTCTCTCCTTTTTGTTATAAACAAAACAAAGTCTCTGCTGTATTGTCACTGCATTGTCAGATGACTGCCTGGTCATTTGAACAGACTCATATTTTAAGACCAATTATTACACCAGTCAGATTAGCTTGTTTTTTTTTTGTCAAAACTGGGTTGGTAAGATTGGACCAGCAAGAGCGAGCTAGATTTTAAAGTATAGAACCAAAACAATTCCTAGGCCTCCCTCCCAAAACACTCTTCCAAAACACATTAACGCACACTGCCTGATTGCAGCAACTGCACCAGAGCCCGGACCAGCCGGCTGAGAGATGTGTGTAAATGGTGAGTTTTTGGCATTTCACAAGCTCTCTCGGCATCTTTCGTTTGATAAATTCAAAAATGATGTTCACTGCCTGGTCCTGCAGTTGCTGTTCACTGCTGTGGTTGTGTGCTTTGTGCTAATATCACTAGGTTAGCCCATTAAACCTCGGGATGGTAAGACTGTAAAAAAAAGCAAAAGCAAGCTAAATTTTTTAAGTATGGAACCCAAAATATCTCATCTCCTCTCTTCAGAACCAGTCCTCTGAAACACATGAACATTCACTGCCGGACTACAAGGACTGCCCACCAGTTCCTTCTCGTGGTCTTTTGGGAGATGTACGAGTGGCTAGTTTGCTACGTTCAACTCACTCTCTTAGCTTTTTAGACTAATAATTTTATAAATCAACGACTTTGAATGCTGAAATGCCACAGTCATGTAAACACAAGCAAAATAGCCGTTCAAAAAGGACAGTTAGCCTGGGTGTGTGCTTCGTGCTAACATTAGGTGCCAAAGAAGGCTGTTCTGCCGCGTGTGCTGCTACAAGAGTGCGTTCCTGCTGCAGCGGCTCCTTTATTGGGCTCAGGGGCTCGGCGTGCTCTGTGGTACTCGGTTAGCGGTCGAATGATAATCTGTCTCCGTTAATGCTGCGCAGTCATTCTTTTGCTCAGGGGTGATGTGCTTAGTGCTACTGAGTTAGCTAGCTGTGGAAGAGCAGGCTCAGTGGCTGTGTGCTGTGAACTCAGCTCATCGTTGTCTTCACTAACCATACCCAACTACTTCATGCCTCATTGTCACATAAGAAAACACTGATCATTATCCTGATGAATGTAATCAACCAACGTGGCTACTGTTGGTACTTCGCAGCGAGCTACCATGTTAGCAATGTGGATATCTAGGCTGCACTTTCTCTCCCATTCTTGCGCTGATAGCTTCCGCAACATGTCCACAGCACCACATGCAGGCACACATGCTGATGAAAAGCTACATCTGATCTACGAGAGGCGTTGACAAACATGTTGCGATAAGAGCACACCTCGAAAACATTTCTTAAACTTGAAATGCAATCTCACTATAGAATACATAAGACATAATCACAGCATTTTTCTCCGCGTGCACCCAGTAATTGACAAGAACGGATTGATGATTCATTGTTTAAATTGTTCCTGCATATCAGTTGCTGTAATTCAGCTTAGTTTGAAGAGCAGGTTGGAGTGACGACCATATTCATGTGATAACACACGGGCATTGTTTCTGTATTTGTTTACTCCAAGTCTGCTAATCTCTTATTTCACTAACACAAACAAAGTCTTTGTCCTCATACATTCGTTAGAGTTTTTAAATAACTTTGTTTGAGATCTCTCTACACTTCCTGATGGTGCTAAATGGTCCGTATTAGATGCAATGAGGGTAAAACTGACACTTCGATAGTGTAGAGGACCAGGAAGTTATCTTTTGTTTTTGTAAAGAATGTGTAAAATATTTTTCCTTATGGCCAAGAAACCTGCTGTGCAGGAGAGACTCAGAGTTCACCTTTTGTCACCAGCACAGGGAGTTTTTCAGGAAATGGTGCAGTGACTGTCCAGCTTACTTGCCAAACAACATTACTCGATGCAAGGTAAGAAAATAGTGCTTTTTTTCGTCTTAAGTCGAATATTATTAACATATCGTGATGCTTTTTTTCAGACCTGCAAATCTTCCAATACATTTTTGCTGCAATTGTGTAGATTATTGTAAGGTTCCTGATAAGGTACTGTAATGGAGACATATTAATCTCAATTTGAGATTTACATGCTTTCTTTATAAACATACTGTCCACATCTGCAGCAGTGTATTTCCCCTCTGTCTAAGACACTGTTTTAGAATACCCTGTCTCCTCTGATTGGTCAGCTCACACACGCCTGAGCCAAGAAAGCTTACAACAACAGAGCTAAATCAATCTTACCTGCCAAACTAACCACAGGGCATGCACTAAAGCAACTGTGTTGCATGGTGATGTCACAGAGTCCCAGAATTAAAGGCGGGGCTACCGACGAGACGTTTGAGGAGCAGGGTTTTCTGTGGGGGAGATAAGTTACTGTTGGTGTGGCCTTTGACCTTTTAAACTTTCAGGATCTTTTAAAAGACATATATTAAACACTTCAGAAAACAGAAAAAAACTAAAGAAAAATAATAGGTCTCCTTTAAACAACCTTACTATTCCCTTGTGAATCACGATATTATTTGAAAATAAGTCTTTTTGAAGGTAAAATGTCTGTACCTAAGGAGTATAGTTAAAGTTCCCTCTTGACATCTCAAATAAATAATATTAACAGGGCTGCAGTACTGCCATCGATGCTCTTTCTGTCTCAAGCTTGGGAAATTACACGGAAATGTGGCAATAATCTTCACTTTAAAAACTTAGATGTGCCCATGGCCCTAAACTGCCGTATAGTACCTGAATGTGTCATGTAATTTGCTAAAAGGCAAAACATGTCTCGTCAAACAGGTTCTAAGAGATGCAGCTCATGTGAAAAATGAGGTGCGGTAAACATTCAGCGCACAGACAGTAAATAACATCAACATTCACCAGGGCAACAGACACCAGAGCGGTGCAGCATGCCAAAGTGCGTGATGGCCTTTAACAGAGTTGGCGTGTCAAATGTGGTTACTAAAGCTTTCTCAATCTCATTCATTCACTTCACCCTTTGCCTTAAAGGTTGCGAAACCAAAAGATAAAGCACAGTCGCTAACAAAAGATTATGCATGGCCAAAAGTGGACTTTAAGTGAGCCTTTCAATCGTATCATTATTTTATTTTGCTCCTTATCCGTTGTCAGATTTCTTTCCACTGGTGCTTCAGATTTTAATTCCATTCACCTTGTCATCCGTTATGCTCAAGACAGATGTTAAAATGGTAAATCACTGTAGATTTGAAATTGTTGGCCTTTTTTTCTTCATATGAGACAGGTGCATTCATTCCAACTAAGTCAAAGTGTTGACCGAATATGAAGTATTTAATCTCTTGGAGAACACAAAAGACTCTGGTGAGTAATTTGAAACATTCAGAAAATGTTGCACTAATTTCAAAACAGGAAAAGCCTGAATTAATTAATGGATAATCTTGTTTGCTGCGTGTTTTTTAACAAACAAGCCGCAGCACGAGTTACACACACAATGTATTATTTCAGTGTGTATTGCAGATTTATAGCAACAAACACAGTATATCAGTAGGTGGAGGGGACGATGGTGGAGTTATAGGTGCCTGCAGGTGCCTGGAGTAACATAAATGGATGTTTTGAAGTTAGACCTGAGGACATTTTCCAGCCGTGTTAAGGTAAAAAACTGAAGGAGGTTGGGCCAGTTGTGTTAGTGGCAAGAAATGCATTTGTGATGACAAAAACATGTATTTTAAGCCAAAACACAATGTTTTCCTAACCTTAACCAAGACAGAATGAAAACTGGACCCCCCCCCAAAAAAATGCTAAGTTTGAACCTATAGCAGCCAGGATCGGTGTATCTGTGCATCTTGCAAAATCAGCACTCAGTATCTGTAGAATTACAGACATATTTTTAATAAGATTCAAAATTAAACCAAACAGCTTGTCATTTGGGATAATAACAGGGTGCTTCATGGTTTACCCAAGAGGAGATTTAATTCTGAAGACTCATCACTTCTCTCTGCCAACATACTACCAACCGGACCATGTGGAAGAGCTCAGAGAACAAATGGATTCAAACATCTTCTTCCACTGTGCTCACTGAGTACAAACCAAAACCCAACCGGAATGAACCAGCTGGGTCTGAAGCAGCCCAGGACAGGGACTAAATGCCCATTCTTATCCTCTCCGCCTTGCCTCATCGATCTTCGCGAGCTCACCTCGAGTCCAACAAGGTCTTGATTCACTGTAACCGGCCCTGTCACTCTGCCCGGTGCCCCTGCAGAACCTCAGTTGACCAACCGGCGGGCAAGAAGCCAAACAAGGCTGTAACTCTCCACTAAATCGCTGACACACTCCTTTCCTTTCTTTGCTGGGCCCACAAAGGCTGCACTCCCGGTGCCACGGGGCCCCCTAAGTCCATCCCGATTAAGACGCCCATGAGGTGCGTGAAGGGAGGGGAGAGGGAGCCGAGCAAGAGCTAAATGTGTCTAATCCCACAGTAATTAAACAAGCAGAAACAAAAGGAAGGAAGAATGAAATATTAGACTTTAATGTAAATTTTCAGAGGTAAACTTTCCCATGACCCCTTCACCATTGTGCGTCTCTGTCTGTAACTTACATCACCAAAAGTTATTGGTTAATGCATTTAAGTTTTTGTACACCCATTCGGTGAGCTAAGAGTTATTAGAGTCGCTGTCAAAGGAAGGCTGTCGATGGAGGACCCGCTGGTATTTAACGCATGAGGTCAGGTCGCCACTATTACACACAAGGTTCAAGGTTAATGGTTCGTCAAGATTTGTCACACACCCAAAGTATTTAATACAATGTGCAGTGAAATGCACGTCCAAGATTAGCTTAAAGTTTAAAGGTTTAAAAATAGTAGTCAGACGTAAAGATGAAAATTAAGGTCCGAGATAAAGATAAACGCTTCAAAAACGTACATGAGCAAAACCATACACACATTTTAGTACTAATAGTAAAAGTAGTAATATATAGGAATGAAACATTCTGTATCCTTACATTCAATGGGAAATGGAATTCATTTTTTACACCATTTATTACAGCAGTCGATTGAGCTTCCTGTTTTTTGTTGCAGCAGGAGCAAAGGCCAAAGACTTCCTGGAAAACACAAGGTGGTCTCAGGTACAAGTAAGTGAAGAAAAGAAGACACAGCGACGTGAGTTTATGATCTACGTGTGTGCAGTAGATCAGTAGATTTGTGGTGTGTATAAACCTGGGCTCTATATTGACATGATTTAGGGTGTAAATGATCGATTGATTCAGCCTGCAGCGGTGTAGTGTAATCCTTTGGGGCAATACGACTGTCAAAGTTGCGTCCACTAAAGTGCTTGTTTTGCCACTGATGTTGTCGTTCTGTCTGACAACATTACGGAAACGATTCCTGCAGAGAGAGATCCTTTTTTGTCAAATAATAATGTCCTTTCTGTCACCACAAACACAAGTCATTCTCACAGAGAGGCAGGGCTAAGTATCAAAGTTCAATACTTTTGTGGCATGGTCCGAACCGCCTCGATAATACCGAGTATCGAAAGATGTCGTGTCATTCGATACCAAATTTCAGTGCCTAAGGACTTAATCTCATCAATGTCAGTGAGCTGAAAAGCATGCAGCATACTCGTGCCAAGATCTAATAGTGCTGGTGGCGGGTTCACTCGAAGCTTGCTGGAAAAACACCAGGTTACGCCCAGAATATGTGTAATATGATCCTTTGTCAAAACGGACCCGTATTGCCGCTGGTACCAAATTCTTTTAATGATGCCCAGCCCTATGGAGAAGCTATTAGCTCATGACTTTGGAAATAAATTCCACTGGAACCAGATTTTTGCTTTCTGGTTCTAAAAAGGATTTTATTTTCTGACAAAAAAAAGTTCTATGTCTGTCACAACCACAGCCTGTCTGTGGCGAACACAAGCACTTTGAGGTGAGCTACCTTTGACAGTCGTAGTTGCCCCAAAAGATCTCATTGCAGTGTTGCAGCTGCAAGTTGAGGCGATCTGCAGGACCAATTCTAAAACTTTTGTTAAGTATGAATCATTTACACCCCAAAAACATGCTGATATAGAGCCCAGCTTCAGAAATACCATTCAGATTTCCATGCAGCCGATGCGATATTAGATCAGTATCATAATTCTTCTGCTTTAATGTGCTATCAAGGAGTTAAAACTTGCACATTGTCCCTCATAAAAAAAAGTGAAATGAGCACATTGTGAGCTCAAACAGGGAGCCCACCTCCCTCTCTCCTCATCATTATGTCAAATTAGAGAAATGTCACTCCCACTGCCTCCACAACCGTGCAAAATAGAAAAACAGATGTCACATGGCATTAGCGCTGTGCGGCGGTGTTTGCTGAAATTCACTGGAGCATCTCTGAGGTCTCCAGCCGGAGCCAAATGAGGTAAGAGAGGACTGGAGCCAGCGAGAGGAAAAGCCAGTGAGCCTGCTGCTGTCTTCTTGAGAAACCCTTTTTTGAACCATAGGTGTGTCATCACTGCTCCTAAGGCAAGATCATTTTACCATAAACACCTCTTACAGGCTCCAAAGGATACTGTGTTTGACCATCATCTCTCCGCTACTGACATATCAACTTCTGACAAGACGTTTGGCAGCATCGATGTGGGAATAATTATCTTAACTCAGAATACAGTATATAAATGTGTTTTGCAATTAATACCATGCGAATGTGAGTAAACTAAGTTTTTCTTTGTTTGTTTTTGATGTCAAGGCTCAGTGTTATTGTCATGTTAACAACATATTCAGGCTTTAAAATACTGAACTGAAATAATAAAACAGAGATGATTCGTCATTCTTTTAAAACTTCACCGAACCAGTGGAGAGAAGCTAAAAAATGTCAAATTATTCCTCCAGGAAAGATCAGACGTTCACTGAAAGACGCTTGGATGATTATTACCGGTAGCGGTTACGATCTGGTGCCTTGACCGATAATTACTCGAGGATTTAACGTAGCATTTAACCACCTGATAACAGAACAGGAACACTGACTGGTTTCAGGCCAGTATGCATCACCGGAATGACGTTGTACGATATGAATGGATGGTATTTCATGACATGTGGGGCGCGGTGGAGAAAAATTACTATTAAAACCACATGGGATGCTTCTTTTGTTTTCGACAAGTAAAACTGGTTGTTTCAGACTTGGGATTTGAGTCAACAACAGTGGTGCTGCATTCAGAAACTGTACGAGCACCAAATCACACAAAATGCCAATTTCTACACAATGTTGCTTTAATAACCCTTAACCACCTGGACTGTGTGCCTAATCCTAACTAGATCCTGAGCACGGTGTTGTCCAAAGATTCAATTCAAATTTTGACCTATAAGAAACGTAAAGTTTCGAGATATAGACAGGTGAAGGTTCAACATGTCCACGGTTTGCAGAAACGCACATTGGGAGCATTTAATCTAATGACTGGGTTGATGGAGCGACCGGCTGACATCACCACCTCTTTCGGCCCTTGCTCTAATGATGCAATGCAAGGTGGTTAGCTCGAGAATACCCGGAGGAAACCTGAGGCTGGCTTTTGTTTTCAGGAAGATGATGCATTATTAACACACTGCGAGAAGGGAGGGACTGTTGGCAGCAGCCAACACATTCAGGATTATACTGGTTCTGCCTCCCTCACTGGCATGAGACCATGACTTGTCACAAGCGCACTCTGTTACTCTCCCTCGCTCTCTCCCTTCTTCTGTTACATCCAGGCGTCACAAAGGCAGCGCAGACAGTCGGCCGGTTCAGTCATTAAAATAAAGTGAAAAATGCTTGAATGTTTTTTCCATCAGTATTCATTACACTTTGAGAGGAGCTTTGTCGTTGTGCACCTCAAAACAGCCACTGCGACTATCACTTATAGTCCTGTTTTATGCAGTTATGCCTCCGACACTTGTCACACACTCGTCTCCACCCAAACCTTTCTTTCCTTTTCATATTTAAATGCATACTTAAGTTTAGTTCAACCAGTTTTCAAGCAACTCGATGCCAGCTAGACTTCAACACAAAGGAGGAGCAACACGTGTGCCACAACGCCTGAACTTGGCGAGGTTGAATGATTTTGTGGTGTGTGTGTGTGTGTGTGTGTGTGTGTGTGTGTGTGTGTGTGTGTGTGTGTGTGTGTGTGTTTGTGTGTGGTTACAGGTGTAGCTCCACCTCCAGTCATTGTGCAGCCATTCTCCAGCGTTGACAGGTGTCTTCCTCAGCTCAGCTCACCTGTTCAGTTTGTATCAGGTCCTTCTGCCTGTGGATTTATGACATTATAATGATTATTGTGACGCGTGTTTACAAAGTTGTTTTATTCATGAATGACATCTAATTCTGATGACACGGCAGTTTTTTTCTCTCTCAGACATCCATGGCGTACGTGCCCTCCATCTCACAGACGCTCTCTCGTTCTCACTCATTCTTCCTGTCTGAGTCACAGCCGACGACCTAACACTTAAAACTTTCTGCCTCTTCACAGCTCACAGGCCCCTGTGGTTTGTGCCCTCAACACTCACTCTCTTGACAGACTGGAAATAGAAATTGTGTGCGTGCACACAGGCACACGCTCACAAACCTGCAGCAGGCTGCCACATTTAACCTTACTGTAAACTCACCACGTGTCATGCAGCAGAAAGACCTGGTGAACCATGGTTCTGAAGAACCTGGACAGGCTTGTAAAATAAAAAAAATTAAAAAGAGCATCGAAGTAGGTCAAACCACAACATCGTGTTCTGCAGCAAAGAGGTGCGCTCATGTCCCGCCTACATGGTTCCTGTGGTGTTACCTCGTTTAACCTCGAATGCTCACAAACACACAAACACACAAACACATGCATGAAAAGAGAGCAAAAAGCAGTTTGTGTGTAATAATAATGTACATTTTTGGCTTGTGCAACCACGGTCAGATGTTGTCTTCCATATTTGGTTTATGTCAACTTAAATCCCTAAAAATGAAAAAAAAATAAAAAAACATCTGAATCCTGCACTTGGCTTGTAAAGCAAATGAGTGGAACCTTTATGCACAGACACAAACACTAAAATAACCACACGCAGAGTAAAATATTCAGGCTTTCAGAGAGAGTTTTAATCAACCTATATGTTTGTTTTAATCAGCGTTGACGCATGAGGATGCTTTTGATTAAGATCATTTCCTGCGCTTTTACTCATCCGATCACTTCTTAGAAAATTTCTCAGTGCGACACCAACCTGAGGAGCCTAAAAATAAGCTCTTTCTGCTTCCTGCTCTAATTTCCAACTAACTTAAACACCGCCGCTTTCTGTAGAATTCAGAGAGAGATAAGCCAGGCCTGCGTCGTCTGATAAGAGGAAATGAGCTTATGTGGTGCATGCAAATTGCAGGCTGCCTAAACAATCCATTTTCGGTTAATCATTATAATATATGGTGATTGGTGGTATATGTGTTGATGTTTTTTCATTAGAAAACTGTTTTTAACCACTGACATGACCGTAGAGTACACAAAACATAAAGGGAACTCACTGCAAAACGGATATGAAGCATTCTCCTAAACAACACAAGCAGTCCATGGGGTTTGGGTTTTAATACATAAAAATATATATTTATAAATGGCTTCATACAGCTCGCCCGGTGTACTCCAAGTCTGCCGAGATCCCAAATTGATTGACAAGATGTTATTTGCATACTTTTTTTGAAAGCTGACATCAGCTGTGAATGTAGCTGCTGAGCTAAAAGCGTTAGCATGGACCCTGTCTGAAGTTGGTGCACAAGCTTGACCACTCATCAGGGGCGTAAATAAGATCTTTTGGATTCGATTTTGTATCTCGGGGCATCGCAAGACTTGGATTTTGTAGATGAGCTGTGTTGCATTGTTGTTTTTTTCTACTTTGTAAAACTCTATTTTGGAGAATGCTACAGGTTTTCATGCTGTGAAGCACCAGAATAAAGTTCTGTGGACTTATCCGACTCTCCATCAGCGCAGTTTTTACATTTTTAACGGTGATTAATAGATTGATAATTAATCTTTACGATCCATTATTCGCAGTTCTTGATTTTCTTTCCTTACTTCTTGTTTTCTTTGTCGTTATAGGAAGGACTTTCATGGCTTGCAGAGCAGATGAGAGAAAAGTTTACAAGCTGTGAAGACCAACTATTTACAATCAAATAGCAAAATGACATGAAATCTATAAACAAAATCACATGGACATATTCAAATCCTGTCACATTTTCTTCAGCTGGTATTTATGTCTGTGCAGCCTTTGATTGACCTTCTTTGCGTTTCCAGGGCAACCGCTGTAACTGGTTTCTACAAATTTCATCATTTTAGTTCAGCGGTGAGACACCAAATTGAGAACTGAGAGTAAAATGCAAATCAACAACCCGAGCACAATGCCTACACTAATATAACTGCTTTTTACTTAGCAAAAATCTGAACTGTCAGGAGTTACACCGATCAGGCATAACATTATGACCACCTGCCTAATAGTGTGATGGTTCCCCTTGTGCAGCCAAAACAGCTCTGACCTGTCAAGTCTTGGACTTAGGACCTCTGAGGGTGTCCTGTTGTGTCTGGCACCAGGGCGTTTTATAGTGAATCCTCTGGGTCCCTTATTGTTTGGGAGGTGGGGCCTCCATGGATCAGACCTGCTCAGCAGGTTTACAGATGCTTGATCAGATTGGGATCTGGGGAATTTGGAGGCCCGGCCAACACCTTGGGCGCTTTATTATGTTCCTCGAGCTCTTCCTGAGCAGTGTTTCGTGTGTATCAGGGCACACTGTCCTGCTGGGGGGCCACTGCCATCGGGTAGTGTTGTTGTTATGAGGGGCTGTACTTGGTCCACAACAGTGTTTGGATGGGTGGTGCGTGTCAAGTGGCATTCACATGAATGCCAGCAAGGTTTCCCAGCAGAACATCGCATTGTGATGAGATGATCGATGTTTTTTACGTCACCTGTCAGTGGTTTTAATGTTATGGCTGATCAAAGATTGAAGTTTATTTGTACAGCAATTCAGACACACCATGCAACTCGAAGTGCTTTACAGGTAGAGGGGGGTGGGGGAAGGGGGGGGGGGGGGGGGGGGGGGGGGGGGGGGGGGGGGGGGTGGAAAGGGAAAGAATATATTTTGAGGGGGGGGGGTTGGTATTTTATTTTTGGTGTGGTTTTGGGGGGGGTTGTGGGGTGGGTGTTGGGGGGGGGGGGTTTGTTTTTTGGAAGTTTTTATTGGGTTTTTGTGGTTTTTTTGAGGTGTGTTTGTTGGGTTTGTTTTTATGTATTTTTTGTTTGATGTGATAGGTTTAAGGTTTAGAATTGGTATAGGGATTTATTGGGGATAAGGGTGAGTTGTGGTGAGGGGGTTTATAAGGATAGGGAGTGGGGGGGGAATGGTGGAGATGTGTTAGTTAAGAGGAGAAGGGGGTGGGGTAGAAAAGGGTAAGGTTTATTTAAGGATAAGGTATAATATTGGAGTGGGATTTATGGGTTTAATATGTGGGAGTGGGAAATGTTACGTGATGGATGTTGTTTAACTTATAAGTGGGGTTTGAGGGGAGAGGGTATGTATTAAATGTTTGTTCTAAGAGCCGGAGTGATGTGATCTACTTTTTTGGTTCCTGTTAGAAACTCGAGCAGCAGCGTTCTGAATCAGCCGCAGCTGTCTGATGGATGTTTTAGAGAGAACGTTTTTCCTAATCCTGCAGAAACACAAGTCCTTTTATCCTGGATATATTCTTGAAGTGATAGTAGGCTGACTTTATAATAGTCTTAAAAACACATAGAACACAACCTTCAAACGTATTCACAGATGCAGGGCGGTACGGGTTGCGATCAGGAACCTTGACGGATAATTACTCGAGGGATTTAATGTGAACCTGCCAACAGATCAGGAACACTGACAGGTTTTGAGACCAGTTTGCGTCACTGGAATGAAGTTGTACGTCGACATGAATGGCTGGTATTTAACAGGTGGGGAGCAAGGGAGGAGGCAGTGGTGAAAAGTTGCTATTATAACCACATGGAATAATTCTTTTGTTGTGGACAGGTTAGTGTTACGCAGCTGAGAGTAACACGCCAACATCTTGTTATGTTTTATATTGTTGTGTGAATCATCTCACTGTTTCTGCGGGAACTGATATGATGTTCATTTATCTCTTGTTTGATTTACTGACAAGCCAAAAGGAAGAGGATGACAGTAAGCCGAGCCAAGGGGCAAAAAAAAAAAAAAAAAAGGCCCGGGCGTTCACAGTACACAAACAGTTGCATGGGCCATTCATCAGCAATGAAACACCCTGTAAAAACACACTGAATCCTTGTTCTTCCACACACATCGCCACACACTGCCCGTCCTGTTGTGATTCTGATGGCAAGGATCCTTATTATTATGATCGGCTGCAAGCAAATTGAAGTAATGAGGGTTCTTCGATGTATTCGGATGTTCAGGTGGGGGCACTTTAAGCTGCTATAGTCACGGCTCTTTAAAGAACCACATAGCCTGAGCAAGAATGAATACAAGGAAAAGGTGAGGCAGCTCAGATACAGATATGTGCGAGCAGACAAGCATGTGATGCAGAGGACACTTCTCAGGATTTTCCAGGATGCCACTAAGGAGTCTTAAGTCATCTTGACATGTGAGGAGCAACAACTGGAAAAGTCAAAAGGTCTTAGTTAACCCTCCAAGACCAGGAACCTAGACCTGTATTTATTACTGTATGTTTTTCCGATCCTTTTCTAACAGTCAGCATCTAGTGCCACTCATCATTTGAAACAGGAGACTCCTAAGTTTCAGTCTGGCTCATTCAAAGTCCCAGTTTTAATGTGGCTTTGTCTGAGAGTGGATGAAAGAAGCTTGATCTAGAAAATAGAATGCCAGCCAAAAAATATTTGAGTTTTTTACTATAAACTCAGACAGAAACTGAAAAGATTTTTTTTTTATCACATTATTTATTGAACATGTAGATGAGTCCGAAGTTAAATCAGCAAGTCTCCCAACCCAGTCTCACTTCAAAACACATAATAACTATGTTGGTCCACAACACAAAGTTGTAGTTTCACAGTAATGGCTGACTGGCTTTGAAATGGTAGTTGAGAGACATGGGTAATTTCAGCCTTCTGCTGTCCAAAAATGACCAAACAAAACTGTCTTCATCACACAAACACAATGATTTAAACGAGGAGACTACACTGTTTCAGTAGGTCCGTGGCAACAGAAAATGTTGCAATTTAACAACTTTTTGTTTAAAATCTTCTTAATAACCAATAAGATAAAGATCCTACACATTCACAGAGAGAAGATCATGAAAAATAAAACACATATTTCTTACTTAAAATATAATCAAAATGTATTCCAACAAACTATCTTAAGTCTCCCCCACCCAGTCTCACTAGTCTAATAAAGTATAATGAACAAAATGTCCACCATGTTTTTTTTGTTTCACAGACCGAAACACGTGACATGGACGAAGGACAGCAGAAAAGAAAATGCAGAATAAAATGTCGGTTACTCACAATTTTAGAGCAATTACTGTGAAACTGCTACATTTTGTGGTTTGGACCAACGTAGCAATTAAACATTTTGATGTCAGACTGGCTTAACAGAGGATATTGAAGCAAAAGTGACTTCTTTAAGATAAATATATTACCCGCTGAACATGAACAACAAAAGTTGCACGGCTGCAAATCCTCGAAAGAATCAACGCTACAGAACTTGATGGTGTCCGGTCTCTACAGAATCCCTGAATGCCCAAACAAAGCTGGTGTGATGCCACCGAAAAGCTGATGAGTTTTCAAAGCTTATGAGTGGGATTAGCGGTTCAGAGGTTGTGAAACATTCAGAACAGTGGCTTGTTTTGCTGCCACCGGCTGTCTGGATCTGTGAGGGTTAAGTCATCAGTCAGTGAAAGTGGGCAGAAAGTCAAATTCCTGTTAATGTGCAATGAAGGCTCGACAGTTCCTTATCACTACTCATAAATAAGTGTAAATATTGGCAACGGTGGTGCAACCGCACCGTGATTAACTGTCCAACACAGGGGTCAACATACAGGATGCCTCCTGTCCCCGAACCTTATTTGTAGAGTCTGTCTTATGCAGCAGGGAGGGGATGTCTGCTGGGGCTGAATCAGACTAAATATCCTTCCTCACAATAGTCATCCCTGCTGTACAAACACCGAGTGAGACAAATCGGAGAACTACAAAACAATGAAGAGAAATCTGAGTAATTCTTGAACTAATAAGCAAACTTTGATGCTGGAGGCCACTCTATCGTCATTCCCAAGCTCTTTCAAGCAGAAAACAAAAAAAAAGAAAGAAAAACAGTTCAAACAGGCATCAAGGTGGTGGTTTAGTCTTTCTTTGAAGAAAATAATAAAAGCAAACACAACAGGACTGAGCAGAGAGGAAGCAAACCGCGCACAGCCTTTGACTTCAGGAATTTTCATTGTTTCAAGGGAACAATTATTCCCGTTCCTGGTTGCTATTTTAAACACCTTTTACTCGACTGAATGATGACAGCCGAGAACAGAATTCTCACAAGCAGTTACCAACATCAGACGAGACTTTACCTTTTTTCAAATGAGTATCATGGAATAAAAAATTCTCCAGAGAAATCTGTCTTGGTTGGAATTGTTTGTGTCGTTAAGTGACTGATGATGAAGTCTGTTTACGTGATGCCTTTTCTTCATTAGAGATGTTTTTCTTGCACCGATTTGTCCGAGAGAGTGTGAATAGCCTGAATAATGGAAAGGAAGTCATTTAAAGACGTTTAGTCATAAAAGACTGGTAACATGATGGCTCCCCCTTGTGGATGACAGATGTAATAACATAACGCCTCTATGAATATAGCATCCGATTCATGAAATGAGTAATTGTGCTCACCTTTAATAAGACATAGTCAGTGCTGTATTGTTTGCTCTGGAGTTGCGTGGTCTGTGATAATAAATGCATCAGTTTGGATGATTCCCAGCACTGATTATGACTCACTGAAACGTCACCATGCTTCACTCCCTGGGTGATTGAAACCATGGTGCAACCTAAAAAAACAAGTAACTGCCGCAGAGTACTTCCCATGTGTGTATTACTCAGTCTGGTAGGACAAAGGTTTTCTCCACTACACATATTTATTAGCATTATATCATAGAAATGTATCCATATATAACAACTGTAATTCAACCTATCTGTGTAATATGTATCCGTATTTATTAGATTCGCCATCTTTAACAAAGTCCTAACAAATGCACCTCTCTGTCTTAAATTGCAGTCGTTGATTATTTTTTTGCATTATTTATTTAACAAATATCGTGGAGTTTTTAAGGAAAGTAAATCTATTGGAAACTGATGTTCATACTGTTGATGTGCATTAAATTCCAACCTGAGACTTATATTGAGATTTATTTTGTTTTTGAATAGTGTTGACGATCTTGGTTGCTTGTTTTTTGTTTTTTTTTACCATTTTTATTTATTTTGGCTGAGGTCATCATGTCATTAAAGCCTGTACAGTTTTCTTCCACATTCTCAGACTTGTATTTTTATTACTTTTAATGCCCTCATGTGTTTTCATATTTATGCTTGTGCAACAGATAAACAATAGTTAGAAGGATCATATTTAACCAGTGGATAAACCTTTAAAAAAAAATGCTATTTTCACCATGAAGTTCTACTTCAGGTTTAAAGGGATAACTGTCCAAAGATTTACTGTACACACGATAACTATACACAAGCTATTCACGTGGAAAAGCCAGAACGGTCGAGAACAATCGATCTGCTGTGTTGCATCATAAACGCCTTTGTCAAACTGTTTGCACAAAGTTGCGACACATCTCGTATAAAGTGAGTCATCGGGGGGCTGGAATGATGCTTTACTGTCACAACAAGGTCAAAGATTTCGCTGACAAATTGTGACTCTGAATTTCAATTTCAGTGTGTGTCATCAGCACTACAAGGAAAAAGCAGTAAAACGGTCATACTCAATAAACATGTCAAGATATAACCTGATAGTTATAGTGATCGTTAATCGTTAATCCCATTCTGCTTATCCTGATTACATGTTAAAGGTTCACCCACCAATTATATACTTTTTTACTAATTACACAAAATAATCATCAGACCTCATTGTGAGTAGTTTCATGTAGGAACTTGCAGTCTACTGAACTACACCCGAACCTACCGATTTATTGATGACAGGCTGTGACTAATAGCATGCAGGTTGTTGGGATACGTATAAGTAACCCAAGAAAATAGTTCCGACATGAGTTCACAACTAATTTTTGCTTACTGATTTCTGGAAAGAGATATTACTGTTGAGGGGGGTTTTGGACATGTTGAACACACTAGTTCCATCTAGTTCCATTATATTAGAGAGAAGGCCGACATCTCTACATCTCTATAACATCTTTATAAATAACACTAAACTTGAGAGGAACAATAGGTACTTTTGATTTTGGGGGTGAACTGTCCCTTTAATTTCACCACCAGATTCAACCTGAGACTGAAGGCCACTCCTAACTCCACCAATAAGAGAGTAAACTCTTCCTCAGAATCTGCCAGACTCCAGTAATTATCTCCTAAAACTCAGCAAACATCGGTGACACATCAGAGTGAGTTAAGGATCTAAAATGCCGGATCATCATGTTTCAGATGATGAGAACAACACTGGGTGCACAGTCTGTCTTTAACCACCAAATACAAGACCAATTTCTACTTGAGGAAAGTGTAAAAATACGCATCCTGTTTGCACTTTATGTCAATAACATACATGAGATATTTGTTTACTATTTGTAGAGGAATTTGCAACAAATCCACTCTTTGACTGGGGTATGGATGTTTTTGTAAGTTTGCCTAATCTACGGTATATATTGCCTATAAAAAGAAAAAACAAACAAACATGCAAAAAGATGTTGCTGACTTGGGTCTCATGGGGTAAAAATCCATGTTGTGTAATATTTTTTTAAACAACTGCATCTCTGTTGCAGCGTTTAGTCACAGACAGTTTACTGATGGCTTAAAGTGTCCTCTTCCCCTTCTCTGTTTACTCTGTTTGAATCCATCTCAGAGAAGAGTCACATCATGGAGTTTTAAGGCTGTTTTTTGTCCAACATAAACACACTCAATGAAGCCTCAAGTGATAACTTTAGCTTTAAGCTGCTGCCTGTTCAAACATCCAACAATAAACTATGAAAGGTGGTGTTGTTTTAAAGGTGCGCTGTGGGAAGACATTTAATGAGAGGAGAAAGATCTTCATGGACTGATTTTTACACCTAAACGAACTAAATAAACAATCTTTTTTTGTTTTCATGACTAAATAAACAAACTGACCTTAAAGGACAACACAGTTTCATACTGCTTCACTTTGATTATATGTGGCGGACCCTGCCACCTTTCTTGCTTCAAACAGTGTTCCGGGGACCTTATTTTCCTCAGAGAACAGCTTGTTTATTCACGTATGGAGAAAAATAGAAGAATTTCTGAGTTAGTACCTCATTAATAATTAATTTGAATTCCTTCTTCAAAACTACATAGTGCCCCTTTAATAAAGATTTGCTGTCGTGCCTTCATGTACAGCGAATCTTGACTGTTGTGAAAAATTTGCTCTGGCCTTTTCAGTGTGATAGTTGTACGAAGACATAACATTTCAGAAGGCTGCATTTTTTTTTTTATCTATTTGGTTCACAATATAAAATCACAACATGTCATGAAACAGTTTCATTACTTACGAATAGATGCCAGAGAGCTTTAATTTTTGAAAAAAAATTTCATTGAACATCATAACCTTAAAGGGGCACTACGTAGATTTAGAGAAGAAATTCAAACTCAGAATTCTAACTTTTACAATACTAATGAGGTGATGATATAAAACTTATTTTTTCCAAAACTGAAGAAACAAACTGTTCTCAGAGGAACATAAGGTTCCCAGAACACTGTTTGTAGTTGGAAAGTTGGCAGGGTCCGCCACATATAAACAGTGAGTAAGTAGGTAAGTAAAAGCATATGAAATTGTGTTGTCCTTTGAGATTAATTTCTCTTTTATTTATCTTTTCAGTTAATTCATTCATGAAATCTAATCTAGATAATCCAAAAAGATTACTTAACATTACACGATCATAAAGTAACTGTATATATACATTTGTTCCATTTATGTGGAACATAAAACTATCCTATGTGTTTATTCCGCATGTTTTGTGTGACTCTGGTGATGTTGGCTGCCCAGTCACCATTTCACCACTGTTGGAAGGTGGGGGTGAAGGTGATGGAGTTACAGGCAAGAAACAACTGGATGTTTTTAAAGAGAGGCCAGGAAAAAAAAACTCCAGCCATGTTTGTGGTGATCTAAACAGGCATTTTAAGCCAAAACATGATGTTTTGCCAACCCTCAACACGTAGGTTTTAGTTCCTTACCCTAATTAGTGCATCAAGACAACATTTTTTACAAGATAAAACAAAAGATTCAATGTGAAGTTGCAATGTCAAGAAATCCAGCGGTGGCTGTGGCAACAAAACCAGATGTTTTTGAGGAGATCTTGTGAGAAGGATGTTTGTGCTGACCAAAACATGTATTTGAAGCCAAACCATGATATTTTCCTGACCTCAAAGTGTAACTTTGTGCCAAAACCTAAGTAGAGCACACGCACAACATGAAATAGAAACAGAATCTCACAAAATATAATGTATCATCATAAATAAATTTGAAGTTTCAACATATCCCTAGTTTACAGAAATGTAGATTTTGTTCTGGCAACTGGGTTGGACAGAACTGGGTTAGACTGCTACCACATGACCAGAGAGGCAGAGAGGTTTGGTATGGTGAAACACATTCAAAAATGTCCTTTGATAAGCATCACTTTTTAAAGTTTTGAGTAACCTAATGTCTCTTTGTCTATGGGTTTGGTATAAAATGGTAAAAGGTCTGCCCTGTATTTGTGCATTTTGGGCCAAAAGCCTCCACTACCAACTCCAGTGCCAAAAATCTTTTTCACAGTGAGACACTTTCTTCTTTTATGCTGTTTTATTTGGTGAGCAGCACCGTGGAAACAGGGACGGGGAACATACGGCTCCATCCTCAGACTTTGTTGAGACGGAGGATCAACCAAGCTGAACGGGGAGACCGCATAAATATTCCATTAAGATGCTCATGCATTATCTACACACCATTACATCTGGCCCGTGACATTGTGTAAACACCACTTTGAAGGTATGCTCCGGCCCAGCGCTTTTTGAACTCAGTGATACGTCCACTACTACATTAATATCACATAATGGGCCTGGCTGCCAGCCCCGTAACGTGTCTGTGGGGATTAACCAAGTTACTGAAATGATACTGTGTTCATGCTGATGCTGCAAGCAAGGTATCAAGGGAGCAATGAAAGACCAGATAATTAACTCAGGGGCCAACCAAATAAGTCATATTATGATCAATTATTCAGTATTTGCAGGCTGAATGCACTCCTGCTCATATTGCAGGCAACACAAAAGCGGCTCACTAAAACATTAGTAATTCATTGCGGTTCATTTTATTACCATGCTCGGCCATTTCCATCCGGACACGCTGTTCATAGTGGACACTGCTGTGTAGCACATTTTAGAAAAGGTGATGGACAGTGAAGACCAGCACAACTGAAACAGGAGAGTAATTTTCAACATAACTATAAAATATTAACAGAGAGACAGATTTCTTCTATGTGAACAGGGAAGATTGTGTTTATAGGAAATTACACTAATGAATTATGCAAATCTTTGTCTAGTGATTTGTGATTAAAAGCTCATTAATGAATCTTTTTTCACCAGAAAATATCATGCACATTTGTATAAATATTACAAGAGTCTGAGTTAGATATGCAAAATATGCAAACGATACTGAAAATACAAACTTATAATTGCATCATTAAATATTAATAACACATTTAGATTTCCTTTTTTTGTTTTCTTTGTCAGAATTTAAAAATGCACCATATATACTTACTGAAAACTGACTAACTAGGGGTAGGTATTGGTGGCAGGGTATTTAATACTTCAGTTGTTTTGTTGCAGGCCACTGGTCTGAGGAAAATGTAAATGTATTATGATATATCACATGTTTACTCCATTAGAAAAAAGAAGAAAATAATTAGGTTTTCCCATGTGTTTGTGAAGTTTAGTTTAGTGAGGTCAATTTTATTTATAAAGCCCAAAATCAAGATTTTCAAGAAGTTCAGATGAGGAAAAAGTCCCTTTAAAGGGGCACTGCATAACTTAAAAACCACACCATTAAGCATCTTACTACACAATGAATATACACGTTTTCTTTAAATTGATCAATGTACAAGTCGTAAAGTTTTAAGACAGGTAAGTGAGATATCATTTAATTGTTGGACATTAAATTATGTATTTTATGTTGTAGAACAAAAAATGTAAACATCTTACGCCTGTTGTAACCACAGACCTTATTTCAGTTATTTAATTGAAAACCGATTCAGAAAATCAATTGACTCTGAGACGAGGGAACCGGATGTGATCAAAAAAAATGCTGATTTCCTGGTTTTAAGACTACAAACTACACGCCTCTATAGAGTGTCACATTCCTTTAAGATTTGTGGCCATTCTTTAGCACTATTAAGTATCTATATTAATCATTATTAGTCCCTGGGCTGTGTTTTGTAGTTTAAACCACAACTTTAGCGAAGTTTCAGTGCAGACAGACCACAACGTCAGGGTTAAAGCTCTTTTGTTGCCATGGAGATCAAGACAGCGGTCGCCACCTGACAGGCGCACGGGGGAAGAGGGGGCGGAGGGAGAGGAGCGGCTGTTGATTGACAGCAAATGGGGCGGGGTTTAAGCCCCATGCTGTGTTCTCATTGGTCAGAATCGGGTCACGTTATCCGTTCGGAATGCAAATGAAAAGAGTTGCCTCGGCCCGCCCCTGCTCTGCTCTTTCGCTGCCGCTGGTCTGCTCCGAGCTCAGCCTGACGGATACTGCGAGCCACCAGCCAGCAATGGTGTAGAATATCAGGAAAAACAGCGAGCGAGTGCGGCCAGAGAGAGGAGCCAGACTACGAGGGTCTACGTTTAACGGTAAGGCGACGTCCAGCTCGCTCCCTGGCACGGGGTGTCACGGTGGGCACGAGGGGTCGGTCACCGTGTGTGTTTGTGTTGTGTGTCGGAACGCGTGAGGTTACTCGGTCGCACTAGCTAACGTCCTCTCGGGGCCCCAAAACAGCAGCAAAGACAGCAGCGCTTGTCTGTAGCCTCGCTGCTTGCTAATGTTGACGTTAGTTCAACGGCTAACTTTAGCTTGCAGAGCCCCCTGTATGCTAGTGAAGAAAACAGCAGCAGCATGGTGACGAATAACAAACCCCAAGTTAGCGCTAATGTTAGCCAGTGTTGCAACGGAATCCATGAAAAATTAGCTATGAATGGAAATCAGTGCATGAGAAATTCGTGTTAATTGAATGTTCTGGACAGTAATGGCTTCTTCGTTTGCCCCGTCTTTGCCTCTGCACTTTTTAAAAAAAAGTGTTGGCCAAAGTTAGCTAAGTATTTTCTTTAGGAACTCTGGTCCCCACAGGTCACGACCTTAAGCACAGAGGAGGAGTTATTTTGACAAGTGTAGGTCGTCACTGAGGACAGCAGCACCTCTCCACTCCACTGGAGTCTGAGGCCAATGTCCCTCCAGTGACCCGAATGTGTTCAAAACAACGCCATAGTTTAAAGCTAATCCCTCCAACAATGTCTGTCTTTATGGTTGTATTTGTATGTTGGTGACTGCCACAAAAAAATGCTGTCCTTTATCTGCCAGTTTTGTCTTTGAGCTTGCAGTTAAAAATCATGACATTGTTTACATTTTCAAAGATGTCAGATCGTCTCTTTTGACAGTACTTTTGCTGATAGCAGTGCTGTTAGTCTGTCTTTAGCAGATTCTGTATCTGTTGAAGTTACTTCACTGTCTCTCAGGAAACTAAAATCGATGTGTTGATCTTCTGATGGTGTTGTCACTTTGGGTCTGCCTGCGCTGCCCCCTGAGAAACCTTTAGTGTAGACATCATTTGATGCTGAGATAGGCAATCTTAGCTCAGAATAACGATTGTGCTTTACGACCACCTAAGTCCACCTACTTTCCAGATCCTCAAACTTTCTGAGTAGTTTAAGAGGCAATATTAGACAATATTAGTCAATGTTGTGTCAGACTTTTGAACCTTAACTGTATGTTAAAGAAGACAAGAAAGATTAACTTTTCACAAATGAATCAACTAATTTTATCACCATCATATTAGTATTTTATATTGTTCTTGCCCGATTAACAACTGCACAAAGACTGTCACAGAAATATATAATGTAATGTTTATATGAATATCTGCTGCTTTTATTGGGATAATACCACTTCCACCTACACATGCCAACCTTATACCCACATCCTCAGATATGGGATTTAATCAGGCATCAACGTCAATGCAACCCTTAGGCATATTTCATTCAGACAAACTCACAATGCCGCTATTCTTCACCATAAGTCAATTCAGTCCCAGCTCCCAGGCATCTACATTTGTTGCCTATGGTACACACCTCTTCCTCATATTATCTGCACTCTCAAAAGGGTCAGATCATGCCCAGTAATTTGCTTATTTCAAGAAGAAAAAACGGCAACACCCTCAGTGAAGAAGCTAATAGATTTCCTTCAAGGCTACTCGGGTTAATGCAGGTGGATGCTCGCTTTGTCCACTTAAAAGCATGGCATGCTGTTATTATCGAGTAGACGGACTCCTTTTAAACCCGAGATCACACAGCCAGAAAAATGTGCACATCTATTCTTAGCTGACACCTGGTGTAGTGCAGTAGGCTGTTATTCAAACGAATTGTTCTGTGCTATTAATGTGAGTGTTATGAAAATGTTAATTTGTTTGTTTCAGGAGAGGTGAGAGCCACACATCAGTATCATGTTTTGTTTAGACATATGATGATTTACATGCGATATGGCCCCAATGCTCCCTCATATGTAGCACATTCACTTGCTTTTTGCACTGCAGCTGTTGGATCTAATCGTGATCTGAATCAGAGAGGCTTGACGTGTTCGGTCAACCGAAATAGTTGGACTGAACTTTTTCTTGAGTGAAAGCAGCATACCTGGGCATGCTTGCATTGGCAAGATTCTCACCGTGATACTCCTGTATGTGCAAGCTGCCAGTTTCAGTCACAGCAGCAGCCAGTGTTTCCATTTGTGGTCGCATTAAGGTTGTCAGTAATGTGCATGGCGTCAGGTTGCTAAGATTCTGAGTATCAGGCTCCTTTATATAAAAAAGAAGGCTTGATAATGTTGTGGCCAAGTTTTATAAGTCGACAGCCAATTTTCAATTACAAGTGCAAGTGTGTTCATCTATTTATGTTTAAATGTGACACTGCCAGCTTTGTCAAGTCAACATCCAACTGTGCACCAATTGTGATGACTGAAGGGAGCAGAAATGCCCTTTGTTGCATAAATAGCTTGATGTCAGTAAACCATTTGCAGTCAGCATGATACAGAGACACTTTTCAAAGGTCCACCTGCAGAAAAGATGTAATAACAGAGACGTTTGGAAATATTTTACTGAACAAATATCATGTTTTCTGCTCTTATGATGAAATAATCTGTGCTAATCCTGTCAAGGCATTGCAGGCCCTTTCAAAACTGTTGTGTTTATCTTCAATATATTTAAAAATAAAGCAGTGAAGTGAATCAGCTTTAAAATAATACATGACATTTATGCATTAGAATATCAAAAGACCTTGCTGGAATTTGTACCTACATTATCCCACATTTTTTCCAGCAATGTTCAAACCCAGAGTAATCCATAAATTTACTTGAATTGAGGGTGCGTTTCATTTGGTCGCTTGTCGCTATAACTTGTGTGTGAGTGAGGAAAGAAGTCTGAATGAGATTAGATGTAATGTGAATAAAACTAAAACATTGCCTCGTCTGTGAACAATGCATCAGATAGATTTACATCAGTTGTGGTGTTTTGTGTAGTGGGTTTTTGCCCCTACCAGCCAGATAACAATACTGTATATCAGTAGTGAGCTAGTGAGCAATGCCATGCACTGAGGGTGTGTCTATGTGTTTTGAATTCAGGTCAACCACTCACTAAAGACAGCACTCACCAAAGACTCCAGTTCTCTCTCTTCTTTTTTTCCTCTTCCCTTTGTAACCTGTTGATGTAGTAAAGTTAATTTCCCCTCCCGTCAACATTGCAGTACATAAAATACCTGAAAACGGAGATCAGCTCCGCGGATCGCTGCTGCAGTCAGGTTGAGAAGCAGGAGTGAAGATAAAGCCATTTCTTAATCACAAAAGTTCAAATGTATTTTCTGAGCCCCAAATCCGAGTAGAAACCAATGTGTGGGTGTTTATTCCTTTAGAGCTGGCTGGCTCTGAGCAGAGGCTATGCTCCCCACTCCCGACGGCACTCGGCAATCATCTTTTGTTTTTTGTTGTCTCTTCGGGAGAAATGACATATTGTGTGTTTATATGCATCTGCAACAAGCAGCACAGTGACAGTCATCGTGGGATTACATTGAATTAGAGAATATATTGATCAGCACAAAGGATCATCCACTAATTAGTGTCAGTCAAAGATCTTTAATTATTTCAAAGGCTTTAGGTATTGCAGTAAACGGAATAGCACAACACATCTACAAAATGTCACATCAGGTCTAAGACGACTCTGACCCAGTGATGACCTTTGTATGCTTCTCTGGGTATAAATGTACAGATTATGAGATTGACCTCTGCATCTGCTTTAATGTGATGTAACAGACTCAGCAGTGAGGTCAGGATCAGGACCCACTATCAGGATGTACCATAGAAATACTATTTGTGCAGATGAGAAGAAAGCCTTTCATCAGGGGAAAAGAGAGAATTTAAGTGACTCCATTTTAACCCCATTAAATAGCAAGATTATGTCACGCTGGGCACAGTCATCTAGTCCATAAAAAGGTAATAAAGGCATACATCCTTGCAGATCTTACAATTAGTTTCTCTGAGCTGCTTGAAAGTTATGGGTCTCCAGTGACCCAGAGGCTTCTCTGTTATCCTTCTGGATTATATTAACTTTTTGATGTCTGGCTGGTCCACTGCTGCTGTTGATAGAAATTTGAAGCACTTGTTTCTGATGAAAGCAGCAAAGCACTACATTTTTCTGTGCTGCTGCTCATCTCGGCTCATACCTGACCTATTTTTTTTTACTCTTGGTGTGATCGAATCCTGAGAGTGATGCCTCAGAGACTGCTTTGACAGAAGAGGCTGGATTGAAGTGCCTTGCTAATCTGTAGGCTTTGCCAGAACTATTTCACTGTGGTATTTATAGATCAGAAGGAGAATCTTTAATTTATCTGTCATTCTGCTCCCCCCTCTCAGTCTGTCACTGTGTGTTTCTCTGTCTACTTCTCCTGTGTTTATTTCTAAAGTCAATAACCAAACTCATTTTAGCATGAATAAATCTGAGCAGAAAAAGACCACAGTCTGCTGGGGAGAGGCAAGTGAAAGTGTTTTGCATCTTCACAGCACGAGTCTGTGTGTGCTGGTATGGCTCACACACGATCAGCACACTTAACCTGGAAAGCAGCCAGGGTCGCTTTGTGCTGGTCTACTCAGCTGTGGAAAGCAAGGTCCGTCTGAGTCAGATGGCTCAATTACGGCTACCCGACCAATCTTGCCTCGGGATCAGAGGGTATCTCTGTCTTACATACCCTAACAAAGGCAGTGCCCTGCTTACTCTGTTTGGACAAGACCCATCAGCCGCCATCACCCTCAGGGGATGACCCCAGCATCGCCAAGGAAATGCTGCTTTTGTAGGGCACAAGATGGGAAAGCTGATTTTTACCATTAAGATTTATTGGTCAGATTTAGCTTTGGGTAGCTCAGCATGATTTCTACAATGAACCTAAGCTATTAATTATTCTATCAGGCCTGCGGTCTGACAATTAGATTGTCAATTTAAAAAGCGTGTTTATTAAAATACCAAAAATTGGATTTGAGTTGCTTGTTTTGCCCATGAAACAGTTAAAAATTACATAAAGTTACATAAAATATTTTTGAAAATGGCAACTCCTCACATTTAAGGGGTTAGGACCAATTAGTAGCTATTAATTAAAATGTTCTGTCCATTATTTAATTGTTTTGGTTTCGGATGGGCACAGTTATTTTTGCATGTACGTAGAGGTTGCTATCACAACTGATTTGGCGATTAGATTCCGATTTAATTCAATAGCGAGTCACTTAGGGATATTTCATTTGCAATACTAACGAAACTTGGAAATGAGAGATATTCTGAGAAAAATAATGTCAACCCTGTAACATTGTGCATTAAAAATATTGCATAAAGAATTGAATTCAATGGTTCCAGAGATGTGATCCAGGGTTTATACTGAAATATCTATTTCAGAATGTTATTAATAGATGTTGGACCATTCAAATGAAGATTTGAACCAGAAAATCTTTTTTTTTTTTTTTTTTAAATCAAGTTAATTCAAACATTGCAGAAATGACAGCCTCCTTCACGGACTGTCAGAATCAGTAATATGTTGTTGATCCCTGAGGGTAAATGGGTTTGCTTATAGTAGCTCCTTTTTTAGAATAGAAATAGTGCACTTTAGAAACACTGAATAAAGCAGGTTTATGAAAAATAAAATAGTAACATATTAAATAACTTTTTGAAACTGTATGTAAATGTTCATTAATTAATAAAAGGTCTGGGCTAGGGCTGAAAAATTTATTAAAATATAATTAAAACCAAATTATGGCCAAATGCAGTATTCCAAATCACTGAAGCTGCAATTTTTCGTTAAAGGTAAAATGTGGGACAAAGCAGAATTATAATGAAGTACTGTAGTGCTTAAAACATTTCAGCCATCTTAAGCACAAAATCTGGCAGGAAGGTTGCTCCGTTTCTCCTGTGTGATAAAAAATAGGCACCAAAAATAATTTAAAACAGTACAAATGCATCCAATGAATATATTCAGTCCCATAAAAGATTAAAAAAAACATTTTATTTCTGTTCTTTGGTGACTCATGTCAATTAAAATAACTTGTGTTTATTTTAAACTTTTCAGATTAATCTTAATGAGTATGGAGTTGGTATATTTTCATGCAAACTTTTTAGTGCACTGGTTGGCAATGTCTTTGATGTTGGAATCTAAAAGCAGGGCTCATATGGTGCCTAGATCATTTATTTTTATACCTCTCCCCAGAAGAGCTTGTTAGGCATCAACATTTTTTGTTATTGATAATGAGCTTGAATGCCCTTCAAACGAAAGGCGGGGTTTGTTTGTTTTTAAGCCCCTCGCTGGACCACCCCTCATGCCTCACTTATGTGTGCCCGCTCTCTGTTTATTCTAGTATCTCATGGCAGTTTGGCAGTATTGGTTTTCAGATGTTGAGGTCCATCATCAAGAAGCTCATATTAAACTAAGCCACCCTGTTCCTTTTCCTATTTTGACCCCCATCTGCTGCACACCTCTGTTAGCCAAGTGTGAGACGGGAGGCTTGCTTTTTTTGGCTCCTTCACCAGCTAATCTATATGCTAATGTGAAGATAATAATCAATGAGGTTCACGCATGGTTGGCCCCAATCAATACCACATTGCGCCAGCAAACGATTCATATGGCAACATTTCATACAGCCAGACAGTTGGGTGGCGTGTTAATGTGGTGGGGCAGACCATAAGCATGCCATTATCATCTGGTTTTATCTTCCCTATTCCACATAAATGAATCCTGTTGTCATTAAGGAGAGGTTTGAATTCAACTGCAAACCTATCCCATTTCACTTTTATGACTGGCTCGCAATTTTCCAATCCTATTGTTTTGCATTTAATTTCCATAACTGCTATAAATAGGTGGTTGGATGCTTTCCTAGCCCCTCAAATTCTGATTTATGCAATTAGTTGAGTTGGGGCTTTAATGACGCAGTTTTAGCAAGATTAGGGCAAATTGTGGTAAAGATTTAATCTACCAGGGCTTCTCATAACAGGCAGTCACTGGGTAATGAGTGTCTTGATGGATTTTTTACTCTCTAACTGCAGTGTCACAAAATTGATGATGATACTGTCCTGCTAGTAAGATAATGGGTTAGATGTTCAGTCTGGGCACATGGTCCTTAGCTGAATGTCATGATACAAAATTGGGCCACTCAGAGCTGCCAGTTATTGGTGAAAATGGTGCTATCTTTCAAATTGAGGCACTGAAATTGAAATGTAGCCTTCAGCTTTCAACTGTTCGGACTTAGACTAAAATAATAAAGAGATTGTCTGAGCTGTCATTTTAATGAATGACCTCACTAGCACAAAATAAAAAGATACAGGTTATGATTACAGCCCACCTTATTTTGGAGGGTCTATGCATCCTTAAAAAAATTCAGTATTCAGGCAGCAGCAGAGGGGGAGGGGAGAGACGGAGTAAAATCATTACCATCATCTTCATTAGAGGGGATCCTGTTGTCCAATCAGCGCGCCGCTCTGCACGGGGATTCCATAGGCACCCCGTTGGCTGTCGCTAGGATACCACATAATCAGGAGGCAGGCCGCGGCCTGGTTGGTGGAGTGGGGTGTTGATGCTGGGACGACAAGCTCGCCTTGAGTTGGGGGTAGACAAGAGGGGCTGGGGGTTTGGATATAGCACAGAAACACGCTCGCACACGCTCACTCATTCAGTCAGTCAGCAAACCAGCCAGCCACTCAGTGAGGCAGACAAAGAAGAGCAACATCCTGCAGGAGGACAGCACGCTCCCGGGGGATGGGGCATCATACCCCTGCATCGCGTTGGGGGGGCCGGAGGAGGTAGGAGCATCAGGGTTAGGGGGCTTTGTCTCAGCAGCGGAGTACCTCTCCACACACACACACACACACAAACATACATCTCTCTGTGGGCTCTTAGAGCCATTATCACACATCAATCGATTTGTGCAGCTGACACGTGCGTTCTTGTGGTATTTTTTTAATGTGGGTCATCAGAGTTTTCCTATGTGCAGACTAACGGATGGACACTGATGGAGGCTCCGGCACTCTCTCATAGTGATCTAAGCTCTGTAGAGACAGCCAGTCTGTCTGACAGTCTCTTAACAGCTCTCATCTTCCTGCGGGCTATGCAAATCCTCTAGACACAAATCTGACGGTCGGATCTTGCGGTCTTGTAATGCCAGCTGAGTCGATGAATATGCTCTCCTTTGAGCAGTGCAAATAGTTGAAATTGTGTTGTTATGTTGTTGACCAGCTCTTTGCGATGTATTACAGGCTGCTGGCGCTGCTTTGATGTGCTCTCAAACACACTGGCTCCACCACTTTTCATGGGTACCACGTTTTTTTCTCCAAATCAAATCGGAGCTTATAGATGTGAAAGTGGGGTTAAGGATTTGAGTGGGGGGTGATCCCATTCGCACCCCCTTCACTGATGGATGGGTTGCTCCTCTCAGAAAGACATGGTCTGAAGGCATCATTACCAGAGGGGATTCCCTCCCCTCTCCACACATGAGGTGAAGGAGACTCTGGGATGTAGGCTAATGACTGCATACAGGCAGGCAGGCTTTGGCAGCGGCGGTGCTTTGTTTACAACCAGAAAACCACTCTGCATGACAAAATTTCCGCTTTTTCACAGCCGCAATTATGTAGAGATGAAATTTTAAAATTCACCACAGGCATTGCAGAATGCAAATGTGTGGTTCCCTTGTTTTGGAACATTTACAATTCCTATGTTTTTGCTAAATTTAATAATGTCTCTTAGTCTCCCTTTACAGGGATTTTCTAGCTTGGTTTGGTGTTTCATGTTTTATTTAGATTGCTTTCATATAATTAATGACCCCAGACAATCCTGCTTAGAGAATACTGTCCACAAGTTTCGTTCTGTTGTGCATGTCAGTGCATTTTAACTGAAATACAAAGAATGAACTAGGACTGGGAAATATATTGATATTATATAATTGTCTTCTCAGATTTTGGATATCCTTATATGTTGTAATATGACTTAACAGTTGTCTTGTCCTGGTTTTCAAGGCTGCATTACAGTGTTTTCTGAATTTACAAGGCCGTTCGACTTGTTCTAATAAATGCTTTTACCAACTTTGTCATAATATCCACAAATTTAAGTAGCAAAAGTCATCCATGGAATATTGATGTAATGTCGATCTCAAGGTATTTGGTCAAGCATATCCTGATAGTTGATTTTGTCGCCCCTGTTCTGACATTTAAAAGTTCAACAAGAGAAGATTTCACAACAACAAAATATCCTTTGTATCACCGAAAATATTGCTTTATTATTTTAAGGCTATATCACCCAGTTCTGTGACGTCTAACTGCCTTATTCATAGCATCTAAAGCACATGGAGTCCTTTTTCCATCCTTTTTTCTCATTCAGTGACTGATTTGTTTACTCAGATATTTATTGCACTTCTGCTTTTGCCATTTCAAGGAGCAGCATATGGTTTAGTCAGATTGCAGTTTGTTTCCAAGCCTGCTTTGGAGCATAAGTGGGCTATAGAGCTGTGCTTTGGCCCCTAATCCGTTCAAAAGAATAATGAGGAGGAGGAGGAAATAGCTTAACAATTGCGGCATGGCAGCAGCTTCGCTTCTTATTTAATTACTTCCATCAAACCCTCTTTCCACACCAAGCTGTTTGAAATCCTCAACCTGCTCACTCGCCCCTTCACCCCTCGCTCGTTCTTGTCCCCTTCCAGCCCACTCCCCCTCTATAACTTAATGCACACACCTCTAACCTCAAGGCTAGAAATTCCATCCTCCCCATTTTGGCCTCTCTTTTCAGCTCTGTTTCATCAGCTTTCATGCCGTTTGAATCCCACCCCCTCCTCTACACAACCAGCTTCTCAAGTTCTCAATGTTCTTCTATTAGAGCTCTGCTTCGTCAGTGGCTTCTGAACTTTCTTCGTTATTCTTTCAACAAAACTTCACAGAGAAAGCATCCTGTCTCTCCTCTCTTCCTCATCTCATCTTATCACCTGTCATGCTGAGGGCCCCCTCCATCTCATCTGCCTGGAGAGCCTTGAACCTTCCTCCGTCTGTGCTAATGGATAGTAGAGCACCAGGGGACCATCATTAAAACAGCTTTTACTGAAGGGGGCTTAATCATTCGCTCTTTTCTCTTCCATGCTCATGACTGATGCAAAAAATTTTTACCGGTAGTCAGAAGTCTGAGATGCTGTATGTCACACAAACATGGCTTTTGACACAGTACTTATCCACTAGCTGATCGTTATAAGTAGAAGAAGACTGATTAGAGTTTGGGCAATAATTAAGCTGATTCTCATGTTAAATTCATTGATGTGTTTGTATCAGAGTCTGGGACGTTTCAGTCATATTTAGAACAGCCTCTGTGCTGCCTTCCCAATTCACTTTCAACAAATGCGAGTTTTCTTGTTTATATGAAACACTCCAGTGTGTAAGATATAATTTAGGGTTGTTAGCCAGCAGACACTGCGCCTTTTTTATGCAAAACTCACTGGATTTCATTAACTTTATGAATAGCATTTTCATATGCCTCTCTAACCAGCTTTGTTCTGCCATGCCTCACTTTTTGTTTTTGAAAGAATGAAGTCAGACTCGTTCGTATTATGTTTCTGTTCCGCCTGTGTTCTCGGAACAGTGCAGGGGTAGTTTATTTGAATAGGCGCCTGAATTTAGATGATAATAATTCTGTGTATGCAAAATAAACAAACTTCAAAAGAATCATTTATTTTCCCAGCTGATCCTACTGAGTCCCACTGCAGATTTGTGTAATGCAGAACTTTGCACATTCACAGCAATGAGTTTGCATTTAACATTTATTAAATGCGTGAATACTCATAAAGTCCAATCTTTGGACAGAAAGACACAAAATGCTTCTGTCTATTAAAAAAACTAAACAAGGACATTGCTATATTATAACATGACCCAACAACAACAAAATGTAGATGGCAGTTATGCTACAAAACACACAGATTTCACCTCCTTCAGATCATGGTTGTGTGCCGGTGTGGGAGGACACAACTGGGAGAGAATCATCATTTCAGCCTTGAACTCCGCCTGGATAGCACCTGGTTTCTTTCAGTCGTAGGAGCAAATACTCTTTTGCAGTCTCCTGGCAGCACGATGTTGTTTGAGGCACCATGAAGCATAATAGAAACTCAGAGCAATTAAGTGGACTGCTGAATTTTTCTGCACGTGTCTGTCTTTCTTTGTCTTGTATGACAACGTCTATTTTATGTGTCACTGCGAATCCTGATTTGGTCTGAATAAGGCTTCGAGGTATTTCCGTGTTGTTCAAAGAGCAGAAATGGAAGCTTTGTTTGCTTGGCCAGACTGATTTTCTGAGCCTGGAAAAAAAAGGCTGAACTTGACATTGAATTAGTGGTCGTTTTTAGTAATTTTTCAAGCAAAAAAAGCAAAACACTCTCTGATTCCAGCTTCCCAAATGAGTAGACTCAATGCTTCCCTTTGTTATATATGATGTTAAACTGGATATCTTTTGATGGTCAAATCAGACCATCAGCAGATTCATTGATGATGAAAATAATCTTCAGTTGCAGTTCCTATAGATGTTTTATCTCTGACATACTCGCACTCACTTCCTCTTCCATTATGATTTCACTATCACATCAGATGAATTGATGTGTTGCTGTACTCACATGTCCTTGAAGTTGAGCTGTACATTATTTTGCATCTCCTACAGATGTTTCTTTCCTTGACTGTTGGAGTTTCTTGAGAGAAACCTTTTATTTTCTTTGGTTTGGGGTAAAGAAGGGGGTTATTGTGCTCTTTTTTGTTTCTCATGTGCTCTCCTTCTTCCCTCTTCAGGCACAGGAGAGCCATTCAGAAGAGCCGCGGGTCAAAGGTGAGAAGAGCAGAGGGCACCATGGAGAGCGAGCCGGGGGCCCCTGCCTCCACGGCTAACAGTACCGGGACCACCACCACCACCTCCTCCACCTCCAGCACCACAGCTGCCAGCAGTAGTAGTACCTCTAATGCTACTACTACTACTGCTACCACTTCTGCTATCGGTGGTCATAGCAGTAGCAGCAGCAGTGGTGGTAGTAACACTAGCAGTACTACGAGTAGCACAACAACAGGAAGACAGGCAGTGCCTCAGATATCTGTTTACAGTGGGATACCTGACCGACAAACAGTGCAGGTGAGTCGGCTTGATGTAAAGCTGGAGCATTAATACATGCAGGCACACTTAAACCACATGCATAATCTTCATGCTCAGAAGTTGAGTTACTTTATGTTTCACTGCTGCCCTCTGTTGGTGTGAATAAAGCAACATACAGGCCTTGGTTGTTCTTATAAACTTGTGCTGAATGAATAATTTGCTTAGTAAATGAGTGGAATAAAAGGCGTTCGTCTTCCTGAGCTAAATACCGATGGAGGAAACTCAAGTATAAATGGTCAATACACACAGGGTGTGTCTGATTTGAAGGAAGGAATGTTTTCTGTGCTTTAGTGCTCTTGACCCTTTGACCCGGGGATAAGCCTCTACACAGGCTTAACCTCTCCCTGAATAAGGTCCACGCAACCTTCAGCGCTGATGCTTTGACAGCAGGGTTTTTGTTACATTCAGCTCCTCTTTTCTTCAACTCAGCCGGCTGACACTTTAAAGGCAAACAGTATTGTCACCAGGCTTAAAGGGCCACTGGTCATTGATGGTCAATAAGAGCTGAATGCATGTTTGCGGTGCGTCTCTGCTAATTTCACCCTCATTCCAAGAGGTGTGGGTCTGGATGGTTCTGTGACACCACGAACCACAGGTCAACATCCTCTCTGGTTACCTGGCAACAAGGCTTAGGGCACTTTCAGAGGTGAAGGGTGAGGACCGTCATTTTAAATGGATTGGAGGTGTAGCTCTGTTATAATTGGGTCAAGGAATTGTTGACTTTTGTTGCAGGCAATGAGTGAGGGACTGGTTTTATATATACTAATGTATATGATACTTAGGTAGATTAACAGTTGATGAACTATTACAAACATGATCCAGTTTAATTTGTAATGATACAAAGCTTATTTCAACCAGCTGTGATTAGGATTTGATTATGTTACTTGTTATCGAATCAAATTGAATGATACATTAAATGCATAAAAATAAATAAATGGCCCCTTCAATTTGCATTTAATATGAATCAGAAAAATGCTAAAAAAATTGTGTCTCCTGCAATAAAAACTATAGTGAACACAGGCAGTCATTCTCTAACCCTGATGAAGACGACTTTGCCTCTAAAATTCTGCTGGCTTGATATGATTTCTTTCAGTTCCTGGATCAGTGCTATCCTTCTCAAATGACTGTTTTCATTAATGCTGTATAGGCGCAAACAAAACATTTTGCTTCAATGACATTTAGAGGCGTTTGTGCTATTAAGCAGGAGCAATAGCTGCTAGTGTTGCTCTTTGTCTTGTGATCAACAAAATGCATTCCTGGAGAGATGTTTTCTTAGTACGAAACAGTTTTGAGTATTTCACCAGATGTTTATATTACTGTCAGCCTGTGGACAGTTTTTTGTCAGCTAAACAGCAAGATACTGTGAGGAAATATTATAGATGTCTAGCTGAGCTAAAGAATAAAGGCTGGTGTGATCTGACCCATATGTACTGAGCACTAATGTAATGTGTAATGACTACTGTGTAGTCATGGGTTGCAATGTCAACGTGTTGACGAACATTGCAGCTGGTGTGATTCAAACACAAAATGGTCTCTAGATAATTTTTGTTATATTTTTACTCCAAATTCATTTTAACAAAACACGGTTAAAATGGCAAAACAAACACAAACTCAAAACCTAGTGGTGTCCCCCCTCCAGTGGAGATCTGTCATTTAAGAACAGCACAGTGGGAGAGCATGGCGCAGCAACATCCAGTACACTTAAGAGCAGCACAGACATCACCCAAAAATAGCCCCATATCCTTGTATTCCCAATACATATGCCTGTAAGAGCTGCGAGTGTTACTTTGTGTTCACTGCTCCTCTCTGTAACTTCAGTGTGAGCTCACATTTTGCCTTTTCATATGAGGAGTGAGGTTTGAGGTGCCACCAGCAAATCTTCTACTGTTGGACGTTTTGAAGACAGCATTGCAATATGAAGAATAAGGCAGTGTCGGCGTGCTACCCTGACATCTTTTTTTAGTGTGGGAGTGAAGCAGGTGTGTTTCGATGATGAAGAGAGAGGCGGGGAACTGTATTAATGTTTCATGCAGGATTTAGACCTGTGACCTGTGGTTGTTCATCAGTGTAACTGAATCTCTGAATTTCTTTGAGTTCTTCTGACGAAATTTAATTTATGTAAACTCAACCCACTCTGTGTGTGTCTGTTACTATGTGTAGGTATTCCAGCAGGCGTTACACAGACAGCCCAACACAGCAGCACAGTACCTGCAGCAGATGTATGCAGCTCAGCAACAGCATCTGATGCTGCAAACTGCAGCCCTCCAGCAGCAGCACAGCCTCAGCACCGCTCAGCTTCAGAGCCTGGCTGCTGTACAGCAGGTCAGCAAACGGCCATCACATGAAAGAATCATTTTCACAGTGTTAAGTTGATTCTGTTATGGCTGACCTCCTGCAAGACATGTTTGAGGAAATGTTAAAATTCTCTCACTCTTCCACCTCTCTCTCTTTCTCGCCTCGAGACAGGCCAGTATCGCAGCTGGCCGGCAAAGCTCTTCACAGAATGGCACTTCATCCCAGCAAACAGGATCTACTCAGGCTACGGTAAGTGCAGTTTTGAGTGTTTGGTCTGTCTCCCAAGAGCCTGTAGAGTTTAAGTTATCTTTGTCCATTAGATTATCATGGAACTAAGTTGATTTCAGCACCAGGATGCTTTGGGGAAACTAGGCGCCACACTAGCAGCTCTGTGCTCTCTCTCTTTTTTTTTTTTTTTGGGCTAAAAAATAGAGGTTCAGTTTTTTTTTTACAGATCATAAATATATTTTATTTTACGTGTTTTTTAAGGTTACTGAAGTAATGACATCAAAAATGTATTTAACCTTATAATCCTGTTAATCTTCTCCCCGTAGATCAACCTGACCACGTCCCCAGCGGCGGCTCAGCTGATCAGCCGGGCCCAGAGTATTAGTTCCACCCCCACCAGTATATCCCAGCAGGCTGTTCTGCTGGGCAGCCCATCCAGCCCCACTCTCACAGCCAGCCAGGCACAGATGTACCTGCGTGCACAGATGGTGAGACTGTAGACACAAGGAGCATAGCCACTGGCACATTTACACGAATGTGCATATATGCATAAATACAATCTCACACACATACTGCTTGAATAAATAAGCACATTCTAAATGTGTGTTCTGGGATTGGATGCGTGCGTTATATGTGTGTGTGCATGCTCTGCCATAGTAAATGGCAAGGGAGGAGGTGGTCAAGATAATTTCTCTGTTCCCAGAGGGCTGATTGCAAACACAGAAGGGAATGTCTTGAATGTGTGTGAATGCTCAGGAAACATTTCTGGGAGGTCACAGGTAATCTTAAGTTGTTTTCAAACGGACGAGAGTCTTTATTAGTCTATTTTGATGCAGCTGGTTGTGGGCAACTTGTCAGCTGTAATTTGCCATCCATCGTGCAGCTGGCACACAGACTGTTCCTGCCACCTCGTTATGAGCAAGTACAAAGCATTGTCAGATTTGTGTGATGCTTCTGGCGCACTGTAAAACACATTTGTCAGTATGGATTGCCATGGCTTTTATTTGTGGCATAGTCCTCTCACTTGTTATTTCTACACATATCCCAATTAGAAGTTTAAAAGAATGAGAACTGTAGCACAAGTTTGTTTTGTTCTAAAGAAGGAGATTCAAAAGATAAATGTCATGGGAAGAAAAGGGATCAAACTCATTGTACATTCTGTCAGAAACACATGGGAATAGGATCATTTTAGTTTGAAATAATTCACAGAATCGTTTGTGTGCTTGATGGTTCCCTTGAGCATAATTTTCTATGTTTTTGTACTCTTTATTTCTTTTATCAGTATGTTGCCTTTTATTGGAGATGACAGAGGTACCCTATCCCAAAAGCATTTCCTGACTGACTGTGTGTGTGATGTGCTTTTCCAGGCCCAGCAGAGTAACCTGGTGCAGGTGGCCAGGAGCCTGGGCCGGGCTGTTCCTCTGTCCCCACAGCTCATCTTCACCCCAACAGCCACAGTGACGGCTGTCCAGTCCGAGAGCTCCACACAGTCTTCCTCACAGGTAGGTTACAGGAAGACATTCTCAATTAAAGGCAAATAGAATTACAACTAGAAATCCAATGCAATCAACGGCTAAAAATGATTTGTTCTTACTTTACTGCCCTGATATTAACAGTATAATCCTAGCGATTAATTTGTTTCCTATTGAAAGCCTTGGATAAGACAAAAAGTGACTCAATATTCGTTTATTTTGTAATAAACACAGCTCTGACCCACTTGTGAATCTCCTTGTGTCAGTAATCTCCAATCATTCCACCTCTCTCAGAATCAGGTCCAGAATCTGGCCATCCGTGGCCAGCAGGTGGCGACCACGTCCTCCTCTCAGACCCTGCAGGCTCTCAGCCTGAAGCAGAGCCCTGTGCCCATCCAGCCTGCCTCACTGATCAAGAATCCCAGCCAAGGAACGCAGGCATCCGCAGGAGGGAAGGCCGGCTCCTCCGACATTTCGTCTGAAGGAGGGAAGAAGGGGGACAGCGTGGTAGTCACAGAAGTCCGAGCTATAAACATGAGCCGCAGTGTCACAGCTGTCAGTACTCAGCCCCTGATCGCTCCAGGTAAGTGGAGTCTACAACCACACCGACTGAAAAGATCAAATAATGTTAATGTCCAGTTCTCTTACATGTGAAGTGGATCCTGGCAGTGCTTGCATCAGTGCCCAGACCACCACAGAAACAAACTCTCTCATAAAGGCGTTTAGTTTTTGGTCTGTGCAATAATAATTTGCTTCTATTTGCTGCTTGTTTGATAGTAAGCTGAATTTTTTTGTATTTTGGACTGTAGGTCAAACAAAACAAGCGATTCAAAGACATCACATTGAAAGTGTAAAAGACACAAACTAATTTTATAGAATAATCAATTGATATAATACTAATAAGTATTCGTAGTTGATCCCCTAAAATGTATCAAACATGAATACCAAGAGCTGCTACAAACAATTGATTAGTTGTCAAATTTTAAATGAATTCCAGTTATGTTGATGATTGATTTAGAGGTTTGAATAATTTTTCAAGGGTAAAATAATTGCCAGATTGTTCAATAAGTAAAATAAATAGGTTCACCCTTACGGAGCACTCACCATCTTTGCATGCAGCATTAAGTTTTGACAGGTTTCACAAACTAAAAAACGGCATTTAATGCTTGTTTAAATACTTGACTACATAATCGAACATATTCGTTGATCAGTTATTCCAGCGATTGGTTGATCAGCAACAAAATACACAGAATTAAAAGTGTAATCTTTAGTTTCACTTTAAGACAACATATCCACTTTGTGCTCCCTTAATATTAAATATTGCTTAAATATTTTAAGCGATGGTCTGATGATTGGTCCATACCTTTGATCCAGACTGAACTATCTCAACCATTATTAAATGGATTGCCGTGACATTTTTTAACAGACATTCATGGTGCCCCGAGGACAGACTCTTTTGACTTTCATAATATCCCCTGATTTTTTCTTCATCTCCGTCACATCATCATTAGACCAAATTCCATGCTGATGGTTCGCACAATGCTGCTTTGAGGTAAATGCTAAGTTCAGCCTCACAGAGTTGCTAGTATGTTTGAAGATTCTTACTCTGGTTTTCACAGACAGAGAGTCTACAGGAAGCATGTTAAATGTAAACGGTTTGCCTTTTTTAAAGCCTCCGTGTTATTTCTGTACAGACACTGATATTCAATATACCACAGCTTGTTTGTTTTCATTTTTGTGGGCAGATAAATTCAGTTCAAACCTTAAGATAGACTTTGGGCTACAGGCAGCTGTCATACACTGTATACAGTAGAAATGTGCTCTCGTGGTCACTGTAAGATTAGATAAGGAAATAGTTTTTTACACTTGGCATTTTTAGTATCTTTCTCTGGGCTGTGAGTGTGACATGTCAGGGCTTGCATCGGCAACCCATTCAGTCACTGTCGGGGTGAAACCAGCCGTACTAAAGACAGTGTGTTGGCCTGTGTCTGAAACCGTCGAGCTGCTTTGTGAATTAGAAGCTGTGAAAAGCTCGCTGCCACGCAAGAGTCTTTCTAAACCACTTACTGTGTAATTGAAAGTCAGCAGCTGTTTTTTTTTTTTTTTTCCCCTTTTGAGTGTGAATGGTTGTGAATATGCCAGAAGTACAAGCTGATTAAATCAAATTAAGTCCAGTTTGTTTGCAGGATAAGCTCTTCAGTTTCATTATCTCATTTTCAAGAAGGTCTACGTGATAACGTTTCCTGAAATAGTTTATTTGAGAAAGACCCTAAAACTATGTGTATGCATGTAACATATGCATTTATATGTATTAGGAGTGTGTACATGACTGGAAATCTTACATACACTACAGTACACACTGTTGTTTGTATCTGCCTGTTCAGATGAGCGTGTGTGTGTGTGTGTGTGTGTGTGTGTGTGTGTGTGTGTGTGAGAGAGTCTGGGTAAGTGAGGGGGGGGAGTAGGGATTATCTGAGCGTGTCAGTGCACAACTGTGTCTTGCTTTGTTGCAGTAATGGATTCACATAAAATGAAAGGGAGGATGGAAGCTGAAAATCTGGTTGCATGCTGCCTGAAAAAAATTAACGTGGGTTGCCATAGCAGCAGGCCATGAGGGACAGGTGTTCACATGAGATGCTGGGGAGTTAATTCACTGTGGATCAGGAGAAGGAGAGGCTGGCTGATGGGACTCAGGCTGGGTTAAGAGCTTGGATTCAACTTGACTGTGACTGGGTTATTGTCTACTTTTGATTTCCAGCATAAAATCAGAGAAAACTTTTTGTCCTGACAAGCCACTGTCTCTTGAAAAAAAACCAACTAAATTATCCAGCTTTGTACATGATTGATGTTCAGTGGCTTGTTATGGCCAGTAGAAGAGACAATTTAGCGTCAGGAAACCACAGATTTCACTGGTGATAAGTGTTTTATGGTAATTTCTTAACCCTAACCACCATCAATAACCTTGGCTTTAAGTAGATGGTAAATATAATTTGGCTGTCTCTAACAAATCTGTATTTGTGGCATTGTTAAAGGTTAGGTTCACTCAAAAATGTATATTCAGTCATTATCTACTCACCCTCATGGAAAGTTTCATAGTCCACAAACCATTTCTGGCGCTTAACAGCAAAACATTGTTGCAGCATTCTCCTGAACAACTACAGCAGATATGTACTTGTTTAAAAACGTGAAGGAAAAAACAAAAGACTCCATGCAGCTCCAGAAGCATAACTAAGTCTCCGGAAGCCTTCCGATCCCAAATTGTTTTGAAGAGCTTTTTATTTACACCTTTTTGAAAGCCAAAATCTTTAGTGTAGCTGCCAAGTTGAAAGCTTTACGCATATGCTTCTGGCTTCATGTTCCGTGTGTGGCGGCTGTGTTGCTGAGCTGCTGTGGTTCATGCTTGCTCCATCTTTACATGGAGGTTGCCTTTTATGATTTAGCAATAAATATGATGACCTGATTTTCATTTACCTCCATTGAAAAAGTCCTTAGGAAGTAGAGCCATCAGTTATCACCTTGTAGTTACATTACGTCTGTGCTACATTACTTTCTTGCTCTCGATCATCAGTGGAATGCTAGGTTCACATTTCTCGGTATAATTGTAGCCTAAGCCAGAATTACCAAACAAAAATGAATAAATAATGACAGAATTTGACAGTTCTGACACGACTTGGAGGCAAGATGAAAGTTTGACGGATGACGTGCCAGTGGAGAGGTTAGAGGTTCTGCGACTGTGTCAGTAACTATATTGCAGCAACTGTAATTGTATTGCAATTCAAACACACCTTTCTTTGCAAGTGTTGAACTTGACTGAACAGAAATCAGTCTGTCCTGATCTGAGAGAACAGAACAGTAGAGGAGGCATGCTGCATTGTTTCTGCTATTTTTGGTCAACAGTTTTCATCTCGGATGGCAGATCATTTCAGAGCAATGTCTCTGTTACTGCGAACATGACAGACGCTAAGAGTCACTTTCCCTTGAATAGAATTTGGGCTGGAAACAAATGTTAGGCCGTCTGGCATGTTGCAGTAAGCGTTTGTCATCACCAGTTCTTGGCAGGAAACAGCCTGCACCTTACTATAAAAAACACAGCAGGGAATCCCCAGAAGCACCATTCTTGCAGATTAAAGGAGGGGATCTGCGCACAGCCTGTGTCTTGGCAAATTTAAGTAGCTGATAGCAGCAGCATCGGTTGCCAATTTCTCTTGAATTTAAAAAAAACTTTGGTGGAACCGGATTTTTTAAATGAAAACCCGTACTTCAACTTGACTCAACTACAAGAAATCTGCCTGATTGTCTTTTGGGATTACATTTAAATGACAGTTACTGTAGTGTTTCAGTGTACAACTGCTAAAATACTCAGATGTTTGGAAAATATTTGGTTTTCTTCCCGACAGCCTGCCACTGTGTTTCCTTTAGCACATGATGCAACAGTTGAGACTCCTGCTTAATTTAGCTTGTGCTGCCTTATTGCATACATGATAAAATATCGCCAAACCTAATTATTTTTTTTTTTAAAGTGAGGAAATATGGTGTAAGGCGTGCTGTTGCTCTGTTGTTTTAAGTTGGAATGTGCTTCATGAAACTAAAGTGGCAGCCAATGAGAATGTGGAAACTCAGGGATTTTCCAGAGGCTTGCTGCTACAAACTCATCAGGAACGTCTACTGTCGTCAACCTCGGGGAGATTGTGCAACAGCACTCAAGAGTAAGAAGTCCTCTGGGTTATAACTCAGGGGAAGAGAAGTGAGTGGAGGCCACGATTGCATTTGTGTGTGTGTGTATATATATGTGTGTGGGCGGGGGGGTCTGAGTCATTCAGTCCATAATCCAAGACATCGAGGGGGGATAGCATTCACATAAATTCCCCTGTCTGCCCCCTGTCTTCCAAAACTTCTCTCTGTTCCTCATTAAGGTCTTGAGAAAGTTGTCAGGATTCACAGAGAGGGCTGGTTGTATCCGGTGTGCACGGATTTAGAAATCCCCCTCCTTCACTCAGACTGGGGCTGAGAATCTCTTGCTACCTCATGGTTAAAGCTGCTACTGTTCGATTAAAAGGCAATTCTTGATGCACTGTGACTCTCATGTTGCAATTGTTCTAGTTTTAAGATGACATTCACAACAGTGTAATCATTTATCCACCATAAGCACCAGGTGAATTTGCTTTAATTACCATTTTGAGTGTAGATAATGCTGCAATCAGTGTGTTTTTGTTTGTTTGAATGTGGATTATGTTGAACAAAAAGCAGTTTTCAGGGACTAACTTAGTTAACGACTTACATTCATTTTCATTATCTACTAATCTATTGATCATTTTATTCTCCACAAAATGGTGAAAAATGTTGATCAGTGTTTCCCAAAATCTTAGATGACGTCCTCAGATGTCTCGTTTTGTCCACAACTCTGAGATATTCACTTTACTGTCATAGAGGAGACACCAGAAAATATTTGCATTTGAAAAGCTAGAATCTAAGAATTGGGACCGTTTTCTTCAAAATCAAACAACCGAAATAAAATACTGAGAAAAACAAATCTCTTATTTATGGCCATTCATTTGATAGTTAACACCTAATCCATTAACCGACTTCTCATTACAACTCTAAAACTTTGACTAAATAACGACTTTAGATTAGTTTATTCATCACTTTGATTTACGACTGTCCCCATCAGCCTCAGCTGCACCTGGTGCTCATTATTAAAATACTAGCAGATTATTTTTCTGTCAATTAATGAGTGACTAATTGTTTCAGGTGTTCTACCAAGGTCATTTACCAGGGTTCTTTTTATGTCTCTTCGTCCTAAATATTGTGTTTTCTGCCGTACATAACCTTCAATTTAAAGAAAATAGTTTTTTCAAAGAACTGCTTTAAAATTCAGATGAAGGAAGTTTTGCGCATTGATGCTGAATTTTTCAAGAAGGGAAATCGTGATGCATCTAATAATCAATTCTTTTTGCCACCCCTAGGCGTAGCTGCTGAACTGATGGAGGCTATTATCCCTTGAAGTGTCTGTTTAAATTGCATTTCAAGCATGAGCCATCTTGCAGGCGAACATCTTTGATTATCATGCTGCTCGCCGTGTCCACCCACTCAAGCCTGATATCCATCCCGCTCTGAACACTGTAAATACTAAATGAAGGAAGGTCTTCCCGTGTACGCCAGCGCTAACCAAATGTTCTTCTGGTGTGTTGCTCCGTGTCTCAGCATGTGAAAAAGAAAGCACTTTTTAGCGGCTCCTGTAGCATTAAATGAACTAATGACGTGACAACCCTGCTGGATAGAAATGTCTATATATTCCACAGCAGGGTACAGACTGTGGTTAGTGCCTCACAGGGAAACTTTGAAACCAGATGGAGCCTATCCCACACAAAAAATCATGAAAAGAACAGGAGGAGGAGGAGGGTGGGGGCAAGGGGGATTTGAGACAAATGCTGATGTACTTGGCAGTTCATTTGGGGGGTTTATTAAATCACCGAACACACCTCAATGTTCACAAGGCTCATGTAGCAGAAGCAACTGTGGTGCAGGAGCAACTAATTTCCCGTTTGGGTTTCAGTAAAAAGAACGAACCAATTAGTTCTTATTGTTTCCTGGTAGGGTTGTTAGAGATCAAGGAGGCTGTAGAGGGGCTTCGACAGGCTGACTCACCATTAACTCTATAAAAAGTGTCATGGACGGTTGGCTCTGCATGCTCGTTCCTCAGGCATTTCTAATATTAGACTAGCCTCAGGCTGCTTCCGCTGAACACTCTCCCACTCGCACATGATCTCACAATACAAGATTGATGTTCTGTGTCCTGGGCTTCGGGGCAAGTTATGAGCTCAGGATGTCTTTTTACCCAACACAGCGCTGACAGGTGGTGACAGGCCATTTTGAAACGATTTGTGAGTAATGGTCAGACCAGAACTGCAACACTGGGCCTCCCTGTGCACCTTTCAACAAGCTGTTAATGTTACATCCTGTCAACAAAGGGGCACACAGGTGAAGGGAACACTATAAAACAAAGTCTTTCGTGCAGGCATCTACATTTCTCAGTGCCCCTGATAAACACTGAGAGTAGACAGTTGTGAGAACACATGAAATAAATATTGCTTGTGGTTTCTAGCAACTGTGGTCTGTTAAGATGTTTCTGAATTACCTTATTAAAGGGATGAATGCCTGATTAAAACGTGGCACACAATGTGTATTGTGTAATCTCTGTTAAACACTAGACCTGTATAATCTGAATGATTTCCCTAATAACAGGGACATGTATGTAGGATTTTTAATTATTATGGATCCCACTGGTTTCATGCAAGACCCTCTTCATTACCAACACCCCAACACAATTAACGAAGGCAAACAATCAAGAAAAGCAGGGAAGCGATCTGCCTCCATAGAGTCCACCATGTTGCTATAGTAGCCCAGAACACACAAACCTGGCTCCACAGAGAGCCTTTCATGTTTTAGGGGCCACCATAGCAAAGGGTGAGGCAAGGTCCCATAGGCTGTGATGTCATCACAATTTGGCTTGCTTTGGTCCAATCAACAGTCTGAAGATATTAAAGAAAAGTAAAGAAATGCAGTAAAGACTCCAATCAAAGAAGCAGGAACAAAATAATTTAGATTTTATTAATGTGAAAATAAAAGCATCATGTAATTGTCACTAAAGTCAGTAAAGTAAAAAGATAAAACACTGATGTTTGTTCACTGTCTGTGGCCACAGCGACATAGATATTCAGAGATGAGAAGACAAGCTAGTCATCTTTTGTAGTCAGTGGCTCCTGAATTTAGGACACAACAGGAGCGTCTGTGGTTGGTGAAGACAGCAGTTGGTTACTGTCTCTGAATTAAAAATTAAATGTTCTCATTTCAGCGTACACGCAGATTCAGCCTCACTCCCTGGTTCAGCAGCACAAGCAGCAGCAGCAGCAGCAGTTTGTGGTTCATCAGAGTCAAGCTTCCCAAAGGACGACGGGCCAGCTGCTGCAGACGGCCTCCATTCAACCGTCACAGCACCCTGTCCCTGTACTGCCCAAACCTGCTCCACACCAACCCTCCACGCCCAGCCAGCAGGCCACCATCTTCCACTCTACCATCAGCCCCCATGCCCTCCACTCCTCCCTCAACCATGCCAAAGCTCAGCCTGTCCAACTCACTGCCATCAACCTACAAATACAGCCAACGGTGAGTACAGCTACACACAACAAGGTATTAAACAAATGACTTAAAAAGTATTGCTGATGTTAGCGTTCAGAACTCCGCACAGACTAAGAGTCTTGTTTGAAATGCTTGGAAAAATAAACTTGGAACTTGTCTCATACATTTAGTGCAGGGTGGCACTCATTTTGTGTGTTTTTTAAATATGAAGGATTCCTAATTGTTGTTATTTTTCATAATCTGAGCACGCCAGGCAGAGTGACTCTTTGCACAGGAAGTCAATAAAGAAAGCTCAGGATCCTGATATCATTTTACATCTTAACAATACAATATGGTGCATTAGGTGCTTCCTTTTGGCCTGTTTTCCCCCTCCGAAGGAAAAAGGTACTTAGGAGGTATTTGCAGTAAAATATTAGCCATTCTGTGTATTTCCCGAATTGTGTAACTGATGTGATTATTTCAGTCTGTCCTCCATTTGTTTCTAATAGGACACGACTCTCTGCCCTACTTAAAATCCTGACTCTTTGTTTTGTAAGCAGTCTTCAAGTGGTAACCAGCAAAACAAAAACTGCGGTTTCAAAAACACCCACTGAATCCATTTCCACTCCAAGACATACATGTTGAAAAAACCCAGGAATCCTCGGAGTTTGGGATTCCTGCTGTTATATTTTTCCACTGGTGTGATATTTTCCAAGCCTAATGGTCTTCACTTTTTGAGTCACTGACATTAAAAATACTAACATGCCCTGATCTGTCTTTTAAATATGGCCTCCGATGCAGTTTTGTCACGTTCTCTCTTCTACTTTTTGTTTCCCTAACGCACATCATAGGCCGCTCGACTGCTTCAGGACTGTAAAGACAAGCCTACGTCACTGGTGGTCAGAGAGACGTGTCAAACCCCCAACACGCAGCAACAGCAGCCACAACAGCAGCAACCTGCACCTTTGCCATCACAACCCGCCAAGCCTGTAGAGCAGCCCAAAGTTGACCCAGTGCCGCCAGCTGTGCAACCACAAGGTAATGATTCAGCATGATTTTTATAAATTAAATTACTCTCTGTAGAGCCCTCGCACATTTTGCTAAACACATTCTTAACCATTTAGCCACTGAGTCTGGTACCAGTTTAAAAACTGAGTCGCAACTTTTCCCCCTTGACTCAGAACACGGATCATCATATCTGCTCTGTTCTCCTTGAAATAAACAACTTGTCAGTGGAGAAAAGGAAAAATCAATGTTTGTTTACTTGTAATTCAGAGCACATTGTGTCTGCAGCACATTTAGTTTCACTTTTCTTTGTCTCTTATTGCTTTGTTGTGTTCTCTGTGGTGTCCCTGTGCTGTGGCCAATAAGCTCACCCGATACCAACGATTCACACGGTGCTTTGTTGTGCACAAACATTTAAACCCAAAACACTTAAAGATGAGTAAGATTCTACTGTAAGAAAATGGAGGAATTATCAGATGAATACAGTAATGTAACCATACTCATAGAAATGTATTGTTGTTATTATGATGATAATACAACACTGCATTTTACATTAACATATGGTCTATCCCTAGATTACCATCTTTCACATTTACATATTCTGTGGTCAATACTCGGCACCTTCCTGCAAATGTTTTAAAGTACTTTTTCATATCGCTATCTTATCTCAGTGCACCAGAACACCTAGGCAAATTTCAAGTAAGTGGAAACCATCAACAAAGATGAAGATGGGTGATTCGTCTCCACTTCCTCTCAATGTATACAAATGAAACCAGAATATTGCTGGTAGGAGCGCTGGCATATTGTGCTCCTGTCATCATTTGATGCCAGAGTCTGTGTGGTACTGACGGGGCAGTGGATCCGCTGTATCGAGTGAGCGTTCATGCTCTACATTTATATCCACTACATTTTCATAGCATAAAATGACTAATTTCTGTTCATCTTACGAGAGGAATGAACTACCCAAGAAGACAGAAACCATCTTTGGGAGAAATGTGTTTGAGTTGAATTACTTTTTTTGCTGTCTTGTTGTCCATCTTTACATACATTCGATGATGAAAACCTGATTCTGGCTTTGTTGCCGGTGATTATAGCTGGGACATTTTGGCACACGCTGTTATGGTTGTATGATAAGGCTAATAAACAGGTAAGTAAATTTATTTTTAAATAGCACATGAGTTTTAACCTTAGACATAAACTACTTGCAGGGATGAAACTTGCTGCTTTTCCATCTCAGACCAGCTTTGGTTCATTAGACAATATCTGAGGAATGCGTGTGTCGTACGCTGCAATGACTGTAGCTGGGGAGATTCAAAAGTTTCTAAACTTTGGACAAACTATTTTGATTTGTGGCTAGACTTTAAAGTGCATCTTGCAAATGTAATCCAGTTAAAAAGCTTTTAGCTGCTTCTATCAATGAAATCCCAGGAATATTGCTTTGTCAGTAACTTGTGTTTTCATATCGCTACATTTTGTGCTTGTTGTGCACGTTCTGTCAGCCAGGTGATTTAGATGAAAGGGATCCGTCGGGTTCTGATAAGTGATTTGACTCATGGTCAGTAGCTTAAAATGCACGATGCAGCAGCTGAGCAGAAACGCATCTGGGCTGCACTTTATAAATGTTGACATGAATCAGTTTCTATGGTGATATATTTCTCCTCAATGGTTGGAAATAGTGCTAATGCTGTGTTTCTTGTAAAATGAAACATTCTGCAAGACCACAAATTGCTGTTTATGGCTGGTGAGTTGGGTGTGATGTGCAGTGGAGGTGCACTGCTCAGCCACCAGAGCAGGAAAATATTTCTGTAATCCCCCCTGATGAAGATCAGTTCCTGCTCTTTCACTTTAGGAGAATGTAACATTTTAAGAGAAGAGCATCCAGAGAAAAGCTATTATTCAGTCAAACTGGCTTATTGACTATAAAAAAAGGTTACCAGCTCAAAAGTTTACATGCTGTGAATATCTTCAGCTTTGCTCCCTAATAGGAATTTGGAGAAGCTGTCACTTCTCTGTGTAGCATTTAAATAGGAGTGTATGCAGAGAGAGGCCATCACATTGATGAACACCACAGAATATAAAAACTGCAGCCCACCAGAGGATCGAGGACCCTGAGGTCATGTTGTTTGTATTTATGAGAAGGCTGATAAAGTGATGAAGTCCCAAAGTTGTAGAAAACACTACATCCTCTGGGAAAGTTTTGCACATTTCAAATGTTTTATAGATGTGTGTGTATATATAAAGATGTTCTCTTGGGATAATGCGTTTTACATACTAGAGCTGATGCAGTACTGATGGATGCATCAATTTATTTATCTCAGTGGCCTCAGGGACAAATGGACAGCAAGGTTGAGTAGCAGCAGCGCTCTTAATGTGGCCATGACTTTAAATGCACAGTGTTTCCCTGGAAGTAAAATAAACTAGAGGGGTTAAATGGGATGTGACCAAGTCCCCAGGATGGGCACCAGGATTTGAATCCATTTTGACACAGTGGCCAAACCTTGTAAATACAGAGTCACATGAGGCCCAAAAAGACTTTTTCCCATAAGCTTACATTTTTAGATAACGGGCTGTAAAACGGTAAATTAGAGCCGCACAATGAAAATTAAAATCAGCCAAGGGGCTAAACCGGAAATGGGCTGACTCAGCTGGACCCTAAAATGTAGAAGATTCTGGCCTTTTTATACCCGAGAAGTCAAACTTTAAAGGCCTCAAATGAAACGCAAAGTTACCTTGAATAAAATAACGTTTCTGGCGCCCCCTTCATTCCTTTGAACGCTGCTCAGTGGCGCTTTGAAGCCCAAATAGCTCGACTTCCCGGTTATAAATATACTGTCCTGTTGGGCCCATATAGTGTACGCACTGGAGACTTCTGCCCAACAATCTGGCTAACTTCTGGTTTAGTGCTCGGCGAGCTGACGCTCCAAAAAATGTTATCCACCATTTTACAGACACTTGTTTGACAATGTAAGCTTATTGAGAAATGTCTTTTTGGGGCCCCAGTGAATCATGTGGCGATGTAATAACCAACAAAAGCATAAAAACATAAATATTTAAATAGAATTTAAAGTGACTACAAGGAATTTTTGAGAGTTTTTACGAAAGAGTCTCATGATTCCTCCGATGATTATAAATGAACAGCAAACGAGACAGTCATCATTTTTTATATTGTTATTATTAATGCCTCTTCTGTGGTCTGATCACATATATCAGATTTAAGATCACCTCCACATAAATAAGAACTATGATTAGATTAGATGATTAACTATTTCTGTTGTGTGGTTGAGGTTTTCTTTGGGGGGGCACACATATGAGGGGGACTCGGGACCTACAGTGTCTTTGCCCGGCCCTGCTGAAAACATGCACACATGTTTATTATTCGCTTTCCTGGTCTGTAGTTTGATTACAGTCCAATAAATAAAATTTAAAAAACACATTTTGAGTGTCGGCTCAAGCAGGAGACAGTGTTCTTGCGTCAGGTTCATGGTGAGACGTGTGTTCATGCAGCAGCAGCAGCCGGAGGAGACGAGCCTCTGTGGGAGGAAACGGGGAGGCGGGTCCTGGTTTTAAAAGGCTTTTCTTTGACGGTCTGAAGCGGCGCTGCACATTAAAACCAGCTCTCGGTGTGAAACAGCAGCGGCGGCGGCAGGTCGACGTGTTGTTGGATCCTAACAGCGAAAAACACACAGCAACAAAAAACCGCACGTTTTCTCTGTGAAGGCGGCGGTAAGAACAACTTTCCTCTCGCAGCACCGCTGGCTTTTTGTTTACTTTCGCTTTGTGGGGCTTCAGCTGAGACGTGTTGTGATGGCCGGAGACAGACGCGATGGATTTACTGTTTGTTATCGATCTACGGTGTGCCAGTAGGTCAAATGTGAGGTTATTATTAGACCGTCGACAGCTGAAAAAGTTATTTAGAATCAGCGGCTGATCAGTGGATGTGACTGGATACTGATTTGCATGTAGATGGCTGCTGTGTTGATGTTGTTATCATGAGTCTGGTGTTATTATTTGTGATTATATAAAGATAACAAACACGATATGTAACTCGGTAAATAACACATAAAAAGATATTTGTTAAAACTTTAAGTCAGAAGTTTAAATGATGTAAATCAACTCTTAAATATAAACCATAAAAGTGAATATAATGAGTTTGCAAGCCTCCATGTTGCTGCTATAAGTGCAATTAATTATTATTCCCTTGTTGATTCATCTGCTGATTGGTCTTTTGATCAGTTGTTGGATCTATAAGAAGCAAGAAAATACTGATAAGTGGCCATCACAGATTTTTCAAGTGCAATTATTCACATTTGAGAAGCTGAGATCAGAAAATTTGGTCCATTTTTAATTAAAAATTGAATCATATAATTAATCCAGAGCTGCTTTATTCTTTTGTATTACTTTCTTCGTTAGTTAATGGATTGTTTTGCCTCTAAAATGTCACAAAACTGAAACATTTTAGTGCATTTCTGTGTCTCTGTACAGCACTTTGAATACTTGTGTCTAATTGGCAATATAAAATAAACTTGCCTCATCCAAAGCCCATTTCCAGGAGGCTTTTTAAAGTCTGACCCACATGCCAAAATCCATAAATATTCAATACATCATAACATCTGACAAGAAACAACCATCACATCCTCATTCAAGACGATGTAACAAGAGAATGTTTGTCATTCTTCCCCTGAAACATGACAGGAATGATTAATCACCTCCTTTCTTTCAGCTCTAATGTCATTCAGACTCACTCCGCTGGTAACCGGCTCTCACATGCTCTCCTGTATTAACTGGCTGGTGCTGTATTCATTTGTTTTTCTGATCAGGAGGGGGCACAACCAAGAGGCCGAGCGCTGCACCTGGGACCCCACCTCCAGCCATGACCTCAGGAAATGAGAACGAGGCGCCCACCGTGACGGGCACCACGCCGCAGAACGGAGAGAACAAACCGCCCCAGGCCATCGTCAAGCCCCAGGTCCTCACGCATGTCATCGAAGGCTTTGTCATCCAGGAGGGAGCCGAGCCGTTCCCCGTGTGTGTAAGTGCCCCCATATCGGCTTTACTAGCAACGCGAAGTGATAAACAACCCACAAGCCACCTCACTCTCCAGAGTGTAGTCGCCTGCGGGGAGCCGTCAGACGGAAACACACACACCCTGTGTTACTACTACTAGTGGAAGCTCACAGCTTCTGTCTGATTCAGTCATTAATTATAGTGAGGTGAGACTCTGTCGCTGAAAGAGTGCAGATGGATGAAGGGGGGTGTGTGTGTAATGAGCTGCATATTGAAGCATCTCAAGGCAGAAAAAAATCCCTCCTGTAATCTGTCATGTCCTGTAAAATAGATGTTGTAATATCTGATATTGTTTATCTGGTGTATCTGTAAGCCTGTGGTTGACATTTCTTCATTCATCACTGAAGCCTTTTGTTACAGCAACATAATTACATGTGCTTATTGTGATTTCTATGCTTTGAGCTCACTGCCTCCTACTGGACATTTGGTGAAAATGCCCAGTTTATTTACATACATGTGAGCTGAACAAGCCCAATGAATTCATGTTGTTATACAGCATGAAGCATGAAGTGTTTATATTTATATCATGTATTCATCCAGAACTGCAGTTACTTTTCTCTATTATTGATAGTTTGTTAGCGTTTATTTTTTTTAATGTGTTCATTCTATGAAATGTAAAAAATGTCAATACAAGATGAAAGAGGCTGAAACAACGTCTTCAAATGACTAAATCTGTCTGAGCAACAGTCCGAAAACCTCAAAGATATTTAATTTAAACCCTCACCCTGATGCAGTTTAACCATACTGTCAGTTACAGTTATCATACCTGTTGTTTCTTATTCCTGCAGAGTGTCAGGTTTCATTTTGGTAGATTTGTTAATATCTTCCTTCTTCCTGTCTTCAGGTGGAGCGTCTTCCCATTCTCATCGACAGCCCAAAGAAGCACGACCACCAGCTCTCCTCAGACCCTGACAAAACCCCGGTCAGCAACGCAGCGAACAGCGACTCCGAGCCCGAGGACATGAGCCAGCCAGGTGAGACAAAAAGCATCAGACAGGTACAGCAGGCTGTGTGTATCAGTGTGTGTCACACAGTACCAGTGCTCGTGAAACCGATCCGATTTCTCTCTGAAGCTTGTGAAAATCTTAGTCATACTGCTGGAGAAGGTTTATGATGCACAAACCTTATAATGATCGGACCACCATCATTTTCCTAACACTCAGTACCTGCATTAAGATTACTGTAGTCAAGAATGATACAGGCCTTACAAACAGCCCCGAGCTGCTGTGATAAACGATGACAGGATCCGGCGCTGCACTCACCGTCCTGTGTCATCAGAGAAAAGGATGCTCTCAGCGTAATCACATGCTCCTGCGTGTCTCCACTGACTCACTTGACCTGCGGGTGGCTCCGTCTTTTCTGACAGTCAGAAAACCAACCCACTACATGTTGTAGCTCCTCCAGTATTGTTCTTAGACTGCAGTTATTAAAGGGTTGTCATTGATAAAAAATGTTACAACACTGTAAAAGTCATTAGTATCATGTTTGGTTCCACAGTAATGACCTATTTCTGTTTTGACATTCAAGTGAAACACATGCAGGAAGTGGATCAGTGACATTTGGCTGATAGCTAATCTGCTCATGACTGCGTTCAGACCGACTGGAGCCTCTCATTTATTTGAATGGTCAATTAATGCTTTCGCTGTGTAAAACGATACAATACTTCAATACATCCTAATGTTAATTTTGTTAATTTTGGTTGCATTAAGAGTAAACTAGACGATGAAGCGGGGTGTGCTTTAGGGCGTGGCTACCTTGTGAGGTCGCTACCACGTGTATCCTCACACTAAGATTCAATTAAGATATCGTTCCCAGCTCTCGTCCAAATATGGTCACTTCAGGCTAAAAAGTTATCGTAACGGTGACTGCCGTGATGTCAAACTCAAGGCTTCAAGAAGCTAGTCCAGAAACAATGAGTGCCGTCACGGTGGGTTTACACCAAGCCCCCTCGAAGAGCTCCAGGCTGAGGCCCAAAGAGACTGAGAAAGAAGCGTCTGTAAAACGGCGGAGAATTTTTTTGAGTTCATGACTATTCTAGTATTTTTCTAAGTTTTTTGTTTTATTTCGCTGATCACAGTCTTGTGGTCTGTACAGAAGAAAAGCTAATTTATCATCCGTCTCGTGTTTCCCTTCTAATAGAAAAAGATCAAGAACCGAAGCTGACGTGTGAATACTGCGGCTGGGTCGACTTCGCCTACACGTTCAAAGGCTCGAAAAGATTCTGCTCCGTGGTTTGTGCAAAGAGGCAAGACACCTTTTTGATTTTACATTTCTTCTTATTTAACAAATAATTTAGAAGATTAGTGACATCATGTGAAAAAGCTCTAATGAAGGACTTCTCTGGACAGGTACAACGTGGGCTGTACGAAGCGGATCGGCCTCTTCCATCCAGAGAGGAGTAAACCGACCAGTCGCTGGCGCCGAAGATCTCAGGGCCGCCCGACTATAGAGGCGAAGAAGCAGGTGCGTGACCCGCGCTCACACACGTTCCCTCGCCGCTGTGAAACTTCCTCATCAACACTTTACCGCTCGCTCATCACATACTGCCTCCACTGCACATTTTATGCTCTGCACTTTTCACGCCCCATGCTCTTTAATGAATTTGGGCCATGATTTGTGTCCGTGCCTGATTATGTCCCTCTGTCTTTAAAGGATCATTAAGTGCTCTATGATCTTTGTCATCGTTTATTGGTGACCAGTAGGAATAGAAAAGCATTAGTAGAGATTTTCTGCCTCCTGGGCAAGTTATACAGACGTCAAGAAACAACTCGACTCATTTGAAGCCTTTTAATGACAAAGTAAAGTCACATTTTTCCAAAGGGGACGAGTCATTAAGATGATGAAGGCATACATTCTTCAGAAATGTACAGATAACACAGTATATCACAGGATTTAATGCTGAAGAATCTTTTTTTCCCTTGGCTCAAGAACAATCATTTCAGGGTTTTATCGCAAGTGATGTAACGCCTCGAGGGTCTTGAACCTCCAGTGGGGGGTGCTTTTGTTTCATGTTTGGACCGGGAACTGAGTTTCATAATCCAGAGGGTTCAGCACCTGACAAAGTAATTTTCGAGCCGTTGGTATCGATCCAACAACCCCATCATCTCCCTGCAGGTGTATTATACTCGTATACTGAAGCCGTTGTACAGTATAAATCTTACTTATTGCCCTTTTAATCTCTGCCGTGTCTTCATACTACGTCCCAGCGGTGTTTTACTGATGAGCCATCAATATCTCCTTGACGTCACGCCTGCCTGATTCCATTTTCAGAAGCTGTCCCCCACACCGCAGCAGACTCAAGGCGGTTCCATATCCTCGCCACATCCCTCGCAGCCCAGTCAGGAGGAGTCCAGCCCATGTTCGGACATGTCCAGCTACGAGGAGCCGCCGTCTCCCTTGTCGGCAGCCAGCTCGGGACCTCCCGCTCCCGCTCCGGCCCCAGCTCAGGTCCCCGTCCACCGGCATCTGAGCAGGGCCTCGGACCACGAGGGCTGCGCCGGGAGGGACGCGCCGTCACTCTGTCAGCGCTTCTTACCAAACGACCCCACCAGGTGGAACGTAGAGGAGGTTTACGAGTTCATCCGTTCGCTGCCAGGTGAGTGGAGTAAACAGAGACCCCTCATAATGCATCACACACACACACGTTTCGCTTATGAATGCTGTTTTAAAGCGTGACTAACTGCAGCGTGTGTGTCGTCCTCTGCTGTTCCCGCAGGTTGTCAGGAGATAGCAGACGAGTTTCGCTCTCAGGAGATTGATGGACAGGCGCTGCTCCTGTTAAAAGAGGACCACCTCATGAGCACCATGAACATTAAACTGGGACCTGCACTCAAGATCTTTGCACGCATCAACATGCTCAAAGACTCTTAGCAGTAAAGGATGTTTGTGTGCTGCGCGTTGCTCTCAGTGTGTGTTTGTGTGTCCATGTGTTTGTAAGTGTGTGACAGAGCAGCGAGAGTGAGAGAGAGTGTGAAACTTTGGCACAGGGAAAATGATGTCATCGTAGCACTGACAACAGGCTGACTGCACTATGACCTCGCCTTCACCTCACAACTGGACTAAATCTCATGTTAGCTGGAGCTTATATTCACCTGCATCTGCTCAATAACCATGTGACCATGTGAACCAGGGGTTGACCCACATAGTTTTTCAGAGCGGAAACAGATAACCGATATACATTTGCAGTCAAAACGTACAATTTTAGATATTTTACTCAAGTATTTCCATTTTCTACATCTTCATACTCCCATTTATTTGATAACTTAAGTTTCTTCTTACTCTGTGGATTTAGATTATTCAGTGTTGATTGGCTGTTACCTGTGACGTGTAACCAATCTGATTGTGTCCACAGAACCAAAGTAGTGCATTTTTAATTCATTCATTGACTTTGTGATGAATATCGGACGGGCCGATTATCAATTTATCCCGAATGTGAACTTTGTCATTCACAGGAATCATGGTACGTGTATTTATTGCTAACTCGAAAGCTTCTATCGAAATGTTGCATCTGCTGCACTGAAAAAGAGGCAAAAAGACCGATAAAGAACACAAGACATGGAGCTCCTCTGTGGCGTTTAAGTAGTCTCAAAACCATCGAGGGAGCATTTCTCTACTTGCTCCTAAGACTACAGGGGGTTTTACCGGAATTCTCGCAACCGCTCAACGACATGCAACTCGAGCACTTGAAGCCATTCGTCTTTTATTAACGTACACTCAAAGGGCTTACGAATGTCTTTGCTAGTTGGAAGCTATGTGAGCTTCAATTAAATCGGGGGCCACAGTGACATCTGCGCCTAATTACAAAAGTTGATTCGAAGTCGATACCTACCGAAAGGTAGGAGACCTCGTGCAACAAAAGGGGAAAAAGAGGAAGGAAAAAAAACGCCGGGCCTGTTGAAAGATCGATCTACGTCAAGCTGCCTGTTAGAAAGCTACTTATCTCTTTTCTGCTGCATTTTGAGAGGACAAGAGTGCTTATTAATACCAGGTGTTGAGGTAAAGACCTTGTATCAAATGTCATTATCCAGATAACACATCTACAGATAACGTGATAGCAGCAGGTGTAGATCAGGTCTCAGATTTGGACCGAGGAGAAAGAAAAAAAATAGAAGTTTAGGGTAAAAACAGGGAATGAAATAAAGTGACTTCCTGTTCAGTTGTGCCCAGGTTGAGTCATACTGCAGCACAGTCGTCACCGAATTGAGGCATCAACACAAACATGAGTGAAGTCTGATTTATTATTATATTATTATATTATTATAATTAGAGATGTTTTTTGTACAGTTTTGTTAGCATGTGAATGAAAGAGAAACGTGTGTGTGTCTGGGAACAGAAGATTGCATTCATTAATTTTCTCATTTTCATTCAGTAGATGCTCCTTTGCCCTTTTTTTCTCACAATAAGACTCTCACAGCTCTGAATACAAAGCATGAATGCAGAGAAAACGCTCGTGACATTGATTTCCCTTTCATCAGGAACTCGCCAGCTTCTCTCCTGTAGATTTAAACTGCTTGCAAATGATTTTTTTCTTCTTCTTTTTTTTAGCATCTTTGTCAAAAATGATTTACTTAAATACGTCATCGATTTCTCGTCTCTGTTTCATAGGAGGACACTAAGTTATGGAAGGTACAAGTCGGGTGCGCTGCCCTGCTTTTGGCACTTATTTTCTTGCTGGTTTGCTCGAATGCTGTGAGACGCTCCACCTAAAGTGAGAGTGGCGTCTGTGCAGCGAGTTTATACAGTTTGTACATAGCAGCTCCAGTGAGGAAGAAAAAAGACTTAAACTGAGTGTTTTTTTTTTTTAAGTTATCCTTGTTATTTTAAAGACAGAAATGTAATTATGTTATTTTGAAATATGCAAATGTATAAATATCATGGCCTAGGAGTTGTTTTTGTAATGTTTTTAATTTTTATCTTCATTTCTAATGAAAATATGATCATATCTATTTGTGTTTTGTGGCTGTGATGGAAGGTCAACTTTTCTAGATGAGGCTTTGTCAAATGCTTGTATTTATCAAAACAGTTTGTTACACAACATTTTGCAGTTATAAATAATTTGCAATACACTTCTGTCTTTGGCCATTTTTGTGTGTGTGTGTGTGTGATTACCTGTGTGAGTACCTGTAACCATTCATTGATCGTATAATACAATGCAGCGCATCGTCAGGCTTTGTTTCATCTGCATCTCTTTATTGTGCCTTGAAGTTGCAGTACAGTCTATCTTTCTCAGACAGCCCAGACTCGGAGGAATTAAAAGTTCCTGGTTTGTTGGAAACTAACATTCAGTTCCATTTATTAGTATTTCTCGGGGGATAGGGGATGGACCCGGTTCGTTTCATCCACTCATGAATAGCGAAATGACAGTTTTTGGTTGTTTTGATTCAGGACCATCGTCGAGGCTGTAGATTCTAATAAACATCAGTCAGATGAAGGAGCGATGAGTCAGACAGAAAAGATCAACAGAGACGTCTGAACCCCTCCGTCTCTGCTCTGTGGAGAAAGCGGGGGGATGCATTGGGGCGACTGCGGCTCAGGTGGTAGAGCGGGTTGGCCAATGTTCGGAGGGTCGGTGGTTCGATCCCCGCACTTGTGTCATGGTCGTTGTGTCCTCAGGCAAGACACTTCTTCTGTCTTGAAAAAAGCGCCATACAAATCCAATTTTGATCATTTTGCTAACAAAGTGGGTGACATCCTCCCTTACCCCTCTTCAAATCACACTCTGTCAGCAGTTTTTATAATTACATTTTTTTATGTGCAAACTACTGTTGGCAGGTTAAAAAGGGGGCATGCATTTCCACCCTTTTTCAATTTCCTGACTGTCAACTATCGTTTGTAACTCATCTGAGATTTTACAACTATATGGAAGCGAGCAAAGCAGCACATTGTACAATTTTTTGTTTTGGAAAGAACTGAAACAATTTCGCTGTCATCAGAGTTTCTCTTTTGATTTGTTTTATGTTGGTCATCAAATTGAGAAGCAACATCTGCACTAATAATAATAATCAAATAAGATAAGATGATCTTTTAATGAATCTCATGTTAAAAATTAGGAATAAAAACTACAAAAACTGAGTCTTTATATACATTTTAAAATAACAGCTGATCCACAGTGCTGTTCTGAGGAGCTCACAATGATTTGGGGGATATTGGGATATTTTAGTGTTTCACTTACTCTGTCACCGGTCTGAACATGACAAATAAAAAATATACATGACATAAACAGGTGTGTTGTTTAAAAACACATCAGTAGTCTGTGTTGAGTGGGCTGGAGGATGTTCTGTTGTGTGTCATCACTCTGTATCTGGGTCTCTGGGCCTTCTCGAAGTTCCTCGTTAACAGGAAACGCGACATTTCCAGCTGCGTGTCTCAAACAATGGACCGTTCAAACAATCACAGCGGCCGCTTTCCATTTTGTTTCCACTGAATTACAGCAGAGGCACAAAGAAGAGGCAGGTACGGTGAGTGACAGCTGCTCTGCAGAGGCAGAGGCAGAGTGGGCGGGGCGCAGCGGCACCATACAGTAAGGACACGCCCACTGTTTTGATTTGAGAGTGGACCGTACCAAAGGAAGTAGTCCTTGTTTTTTGTTTTAATATATAAATTAATAAAAGTGAAATCAGTACATGCGTTAAAACCACATGTTATGTCAGTATACAGTCGCACATACACGTTTTAATCACGTGTTGAAACGGTAACAACGTGTTCTATCAAGCCGACCACCCCCCATATCTCTGTTGGAGTGGTTCAGTCCAGATTTAAACTTGAACGTTCGTGTTTTGATGTTTGTGGATTTTAAACGTCACATGAAGAGTTTGAACGCGTCAGCAGGTTTGTTTTACATTTTTCATCTGTGGAAGTTTTTCATCAAAACACCAACAACAGGTAAGTTATCTCACACAAAGCGTCTTGTTGTCGTTACATTGTTATTTGACGTTTATTGTCCAGTTGTGTTTGTTTTTGTATCCTAACTAATCTTCTTAGCTTTTCTTTAGTGGTGGAAAGTAACGAGCAGGGTCAGGTACATTTACTTAATTACTGTAAATTAACTTAAGTACAATTCTAAGGTAACCTTTTCCCAGTTGTTTACTACTTTACTTCACTTGTAACATTACTCCACTACAATTATTGTACTTTTTACTCCGCATTTGTTTTGATATCTTACTTAATTACTAATGTTAACTAGTAACTTTGTCTGATCAGTAACACTAAACACTGTCAAATGTCAACAGGTAAACTCTGACGCATTGTGTATTGAAGTGATCAACCAATCTGTCTTTTCAAGGCTGGTATGATACTTATTATTATTAATCAATCAATCAAACTTTATGTATCACCTTTCAAACAAATCAAAATGCAATCTAAAGTGCTTACAAGTGAGAAAAAATTGTTTAAAAATAGATTTGGAGACTAAATTAATGCACACCAATTGCAATAATATGATTAGTTAAAATAATAAAATAAAATATTGCATGTCAAATTGTATTTAAAAAAAATGTTAATATATATATAATATAATAATTATAATAATTATAATAATACCAACAGTAAAATATCAATAAAATCCAGGACTGTGATAATAAAACAAAATTAATAAAATAATTATAAACATTAAATCATTAGTGATCAATGAGACAGTACATTTGCAGTAAAAATAAAACATCTTTGTGTCAAAATTGAGAATAACCAGTGACAGAATGTAACTAACTTCAATTTACTCAACTACTTTATATGAGCACAGTCACTAGAGGCATCAGGTCACATGCAGCTTCTTCTGGAGCCACAAAAAGCTCTAAATTCCTTTTTTTCACAGATGTATGAAGTACTAATACTCCCCAAGACCTGTGAACACACATTAATATGTAAAGTTGGTGGAGTTACCCTTTAAGAAACAGATCTAGTCATCTTCCTTCACTGCCTATTTAACTCTTAAATCATATTTAAGTGCCATTATATTAATTTTCTGGCTGCAGTTTACAACTATGTACATTGTTGATTAGTTTTTACATTATTTTCTCAACTGTGGGCCACAAAAGTGTCCCACAGCTGAATTAGATGTAGCTAAATACCTTGTTTTCTCTGACCAACAGACCAAAACCAAAAGAAATGATGTTCATTATCATATATAACATCTGGAAGCCTTGAATGTTTGACGAACGATTAATCAATTACCAAATTGGCTGCAGATGAATGTTTCTGCTGATTGAGTAATTGCTTAATCTACTAATAACTGCAGCGCTTAATATTTTCCCTTTACACGCAACGAGAAACAAAATGACCGATGTCACCGAGCTGTGTTGTTGATTATTAACCGACTCATTTAAATGTCCAGACTGTTGCTGAAATGCAGAATCACAGAGACGAGGCCGCGGACGATTCCCCCGCTGACCTCCCCTGTCTGGAAAAACTTGACTCTCCTACGGGTACGAAGCTTTATTATGGCAGTTATTGTTTTCAGGCACGTTCAGGGAGCATTAGTAATTGAATTATTACCACCATGGCAGTTTTAATTATCTGTGGGTGTGTGTGTCCTGTCTGCGGTGTCAGGGAGCCCACCCACCGCCTCATTATCCAGTCTGATGGAGCTGGAAAATTGCGTCTCCAACCTGAGCCTCGCACACGAGATCGTGGTGAACAGAGACTTCTGCTTCAAACCCCAGAGCCCTCCTGCAGACAGGCAAGAGAAAACACTCCACCGCAGCTCAAGTGACCTTGGGTTTACTCCTATTTCCAAAATTAATTGAGAGTTTAGTCTCCGTTGAGCTCTTTTATTTAACTTGTTTTTCCCTCCTGTAGCCTGGAGGGCAGAGTGACGGAGATTGTTCACCGGGCGTTTTGGGACTGTCTTCAAGAGGAGCTGAACAGCCATCCGCCAATCTACGATCACGCTGTCGTTCTGCTCCAGGAAGTCAAGACCGTAAGTGTGTACGGCATCGAATCAGACACATTAGCAGCAGGAGGGTCGACTGAGGCCTCTGACCCCGTTCATTCGCACACGCTTTGAAGATCAGAACCAGAGTGTAGACAGTCCGGACAAATGACACAGAGACAGAAACACGGTGACAGAGGAACCTCTGATGTCCCGCTTCATTAGCGTCATCTGCTTCTCACAGAGATGATAATAATACTCACGCTGATGAAAGAACACAATATATCGTCAAGATTGTTCATTATTAATAAAAAGGTAACTTATCTGTCATTATACAAGACGGGGTTGTGTAACGACACATAGCGTAAGAACAGTAGTTTTTATATTGTGTGTATGAAAACATGAACCTAAGGAACCTTTAAAAGATGTTTTATCTATTGTAAGTTCTTGTATCCATCTTATTCCGAGCACCCACGATACTTTAAACCAGCGTTTTCCACAGAGACAGGACACTTATCCTTGTTCTTAGAACGACTGGTACACCATTTCATTCATTCATTCATGAAGATCTAGGTCAGCGACTTTATCCAGTGAATATTACAGACCTGCCGTGGTGTTAAAGGGTGTTATTTGCCAAACTATTTCTGGGCCAGTCACTTCCTGGAATCTCCAGTGTTTACCTGGTAACCTCACGATGACTCCAGCAGTGTCGGTCTTCTCAACTCACTTGAAAAGAATCTGAAGAAGTGTATTTTCTAAAATGTCAAACTATTCTTTTGATCTACTGACTAGAATTCGACTGACACAGGGTTTTCTACCAATATCTGTCCCTTTAATACTTACTTGATTATAGTCAAACCATCACTTTTTTTAGGTGAGTTACTGAATTTTTCTCAACTAAATGCAGCCTTATATTTAAATCTCCTGTTAGATGCTTCAGTCGCTGCTGCTGCCGGCTCACGTCAGACTGAGGTCTCAGATGGACGAGGTACTGGACATGGAGCTGATCCAGCAGGAAGTCAATCACGGAGCTCTGGATCTCCACAGACTGGCAGGATACGTCATCAACACCATGGCATCTTTATGTGCACCGGTCCGCGACCCAGAGGTCAGAGCACTGAAGGAGCTCAAGGACCCCGTGGAGCTCCTGAGGTTAAGACTCTTACAGACAGCTTGGACGAAACACCCACTAACATATAGATTTTGTCTTGAATTTAAATGGGTACATTTTGTGAAAAGCTATTTTCTTTGGGTGGTTTATAGCTTTTTTTTTTTCTCTCTTTTCTTTCTTTCTCCATCCTCGTCTTCTTCCTGTAGAGCACGTTTTCTGTGTTCAGAAGTGCTTTATAAATAAAGTAAAAGCTGCTTCACCTGCACCTTATTCCCCCTCTGTTGCCGCAGGGGCATCTTCCGAGTCTTGGGCCTGATGAAGACGGACATGGTTAACTTCACCATCCAGAGCCTGAGGCCTCACCTCCTGCAGCAGGCTGTGCAGTACGAGAGAGCCAAATTCCAGCAGATCCTGGACCAGCAGCCAGGTGAGACCGCCCCCGCCACACAGCGTGAGTGACGGACGGCGAAGGTGACTTTGTGCCTGCGAAGTTTACGGTCACTGCATATTTCACTTTTCAATTACACTGATTTTTTGACCTCTGTCGCTCTAAAGCACCGTCCTGCCATTTTTCAGCTTCTCGCAGATTGGAGCCGGACAGCCAATCAGTGAACTCTGTTCTGTCTAAGTGCAGCCGGCTAATCAGAGTCATTGGCAGAGCGACAGGATCCTCAGTGCTGACAGAGTCATAGTCATGCTCGCTGTTGGATTAAAGTCTTTTTCTCCCTTTTCTTTATTAAAGATGAAAATCCTACAAAATTCATTTTGTTAGCAAATTATTTAATGAGGTTAATAAGTAAGATGATCGTCCATTTTTCATACCAGCTGCGAGTTTTTTTATAGCTCTGAGTGTAGATGTAATTTTCTCATCTAGGTACGGACACTATTAATTGATGATTTGAGAGTAAAGCAAATGTACTGCAACGTCATTTCACCTGGTTTTAGTTCCCGTTCCCCCTGAACAGAGACTTCCATCCACTGTCTGTATTGCTGAAAACCTTTGGCGTGCACAGACTTTTTGAAGGGCAGGGGCGAAAAGAAGGGCACTTTAGCGCGCGTTTTGCCTCCCAAGAGGGCAGTTTATCATGTTTTAACCAGCCAAGGGGGCAGTTTAGTGTGTTTTGCCAACCAAGAGGGCACTTTGGCACGCTTTTTTGGCTCTCAGGAGGGCACTTTAGCGCGTTTTTCAACAATAGGGCCACGAGGGGGGGGCGACTGCCCCCCAGCCCCCCCCCCCTTGTGCACATCACTGTGAATCCTAATAATTCAGTGTCACTGTCTTCTACCTGCATCATGCATTTCACTGTTCTTCCTCAGCTTCTCTGGACAACACGGCGGCTTGGCTTCAGGCAGCAGCGTCAGAAGAGGCGTCAGCTGTCAGAGCTCGGTCTGACTCTTCTGGTCCTGACAGTCCGGTTCATCTCAGCGCCACTGCTGTCCTCAACCGGGCCTACATGTGTCTGCTACACTGGGACCCGCGGGACCAGAAATATCCCGAGGTCAGCTTGCAGCCTGTGAAAAAAATTACGTCACACTGCACTCCGGCTTTCATTCGAGTAATATTTTATTGATTATCAGGGAATCTTCATTCTCCCGACACACTCCTCCTCACCCTGCAGCTTGTTAAAGAATGTGACAACACGTAAGAGCTCACGTAGGGCTGTCGAGCAGTGGCTCTCTTTGTCTGATGTAACCACGGTCCTGTCAGAGGAACTCAAGTAACCCTCCGTCAGCATCACCCATCATCTTCCAAATGATTCATTTGAACTGATTTAAACGTATTGAACACTTTAGCCCGCAATTATGTTTGAAACATAATTGAATGTGTTGGGGGTTTGATCAAATTTGCATCTGTATTGTTGCAGCTGAAGGTTTAAAACATTTATTCAATGCTTTTAGCTTTTAATTGAGTCTTTATACATTTAACTACTATTAGCTTCTTCAACACTTTATCCATTATTTCAAGCTAACAATTCCATGTTGTATCTTAATTTTAACTATTTTAACTGTTTATTACTTTAAGCTATCTATTTTAGCTACTTCAACACTTTATCCTTCAACTGAAACTGATTATTTAATACATATATGTATAACTTATAGCTGACAATTTTAGCTAATTATATTTAATCTGTTAATCATTTTTAACCGCATTTATACATTTAACTACTAAGATAATCAAACACTTAATCCATTATTTTTAGCTAACTGTTTCAATCTATTTTTGCTACAGTACTTTCATCTCATAATTTCAACATCATATAACAATTTAATCATTTATCTATTAATTTTAGCAAACAATTTCCATTATTTTAGCCATCTACATGAACTGTTTATGTCTTTAAGCTGTTTACAATAAGCCAATTTTAGCAAGAAATGTATGTATTCCTTTAACAATCCTAAAAAACTATTTGAACTGTTTATTAATTACTTTTAGCATCTCTTTTAGCTACCTCTATCTATCTAGTTGAATGCCAACAATCATAAGTGCTTATTACGTTTAGCTATTTATTTTAACTGCTTACAAAATCTTGTACCTGACAATTTCAACCATTTATGTTACTTTAGCTAAACATGGTAACTGTTTAGTTATTAAAATTGAGAGTGAATGAAAAGTCGTTTTCAAGCACACAGAAATTCTCTGTGCGCTTGAAAACTACTTTTCATTCACTCTCAATTTTTATTACAACATAATTTCCTTTCCTTTTTTCAATCAGTTAAGCTGCTCTACAATCTTTCCATGTATCTTCTAGCAACTGCAAAAGTTCTCCCTCTGGCACACAGCTGTACACTGTTAGAATATCCACTGCAGCTTTTTGTACCAAGTGTTTTTCCTTCAGACATCTGCGTCTCATATTTATGCTGAAGATCCCCTGTAAGTAACCTCCTGACACCTGACCCTTCCCTGACCTCCACAAACAGACCGCGCTGATGGACCGAGCCCGCCTGGACGCTCTGGGCCAGCAGCTCCAGATTCTGGTCCTGGAGGCATCCGTGCTGCTGCTGACCAACGCTCAGTGTGGGGGCGCCGTTTTCTCTCTGCAGGGGTTTGTAGGTAAACTCAGGCAGTCCGTCGCTGCCCTGCTGGAGGGCAGTCACACCAGGTAAGAGGAGGATTTGGTGATGCATGTACCGGCTGTCATGGGGAACAGGTATCGTATGAGAAGGAAACCAATGGAGGTGACAGCAGCCAACTAGCTTGTCAGAACAGATCCAGCTAACCTCATTCTTTCTGTTTAAGAGACGCCCCGTCATGATTAGTGGATAAATGTGGAACAGCAGCTTGTGATATGCGAGAGCTGCTCACACGCTGGTCCGAGCTGCAATAATATGTAGCACAGGGCATTTCTTACACTTAAACACCTTTAATAAGATTCCACTTTATTTCATCTGAATCTCATTTCAGAACCTAGTTGTTACTAAAGACTTGTATTTAGTGTCTTCCACAATCCTGTGAGTTAATCCACATCTAATGAAACCTGCTGGTTATTGGTGTAATTCTGGTTTCTGGTGCTGCAGGGAAGCTGACCTGAAGGGTGCGCTGCTGGGGCTCGGGGAGACGGTACTGCAGCAGGTGACAGATGCTTTGAGCGGCCAGGGAGGAGGAGCAGCGCTGCCTCGGGAGAACCTGGATCTGCTGAAGGGACAAATATCTGAGCTGTGGAAGCACAACAACCCCGTCCGCACACTCATAGGTCAGGCTGAACACGAGAGTCCTAGATAAATGATTAATTGAGGTACAAATAGGTGAGAAATCCAAATTAGATGCAGAGTTTATACTGCTGAGTATAGGAGGTTATGGTTGTACCTCATATAAATTGTGCTTTAGGCTGGTAACACCATTATTTTTAGTCTGTAAAAAGCTTATAGTTTGGGATCTACCATTTATTTTCAATACTACCTTCAGTATTTTGTCTGTAAAAAGTCGCCATGACGACATCCTGACAGTTTGTCTTCTCCAATCAATAGTTCAAAACCAGAATCCGATCAGCTCGCCATCATAAATGAAAAATAAAGATGCAATGAACAACATTACTAACACTTTTAATTGATTATTAAAACAGTCATAGAATAATATTTAGTAAATTAATTAACTGTTTCAGCTCTCAAGCACAATTAGGGACAAAAACAACTTATTGCTTGTTGGTTTTAACAGATGAGAATTAAAATTCTGACTTTTCTAGGTTATTAAAATCCCTTCAAACATATTAAAAATACATCTTGATTGAGATATTGGTAGTATATTTTAATCTATAAAGAGCTGACATGTTTGGAATGCACCATTTTCAGTCAACAAGAGAAACATGCATATTAATGTCATTCATTTTGGGTTATCTCTGGCCACATTCATGGTTTAAAAATTGGATGTGAGCTGCTGTGGAGAGCTGACTTCCTTCTCTCTCTCTCTCTCTCTTCCGCCCCCTCGTCATTCTCTCTATCAAACGTAGGAGAAAGGGTACAGGTCTTCCTCCAGGCCATGCTGCAGGGCGGCCCAGGTAAAAGGAGTCCAGAGCCGCCCGCTCCCCTCAGGCTGGTGAGTGCTGAGCTGGCCGAGCTGGGAACCGCCTTTGGGCGAATCGTCCACTTCAACCGAACCGTCTTTGGTCCCTTCTATGCTCCAATTCTCAGGAAACTGCTGTTCCCACCTGGAGAGGCCGAGACAGCGGAGGACTCACGCTAGTCTGATGGCGACCCAGACAACCGCCGGTGAACTTAAAAGATACATCAACTGCCATTTGGTGTTGAATGGGTGTAAATACGGGGAATGACGCTGTCTAAGGGAAAAGACATTTACAGTCTGCAGGGGAAAGAATCATATATTTTTATAAGTACAAATCAAAAAGTCTATATCAAAGTCTGGAGCAGGTGCTGAATCATTATTCCTGTATTTCATCTTAATCACACATTTGATTGCACAAAACATTATGAAAAAAATAGATTGTGTGAAACAAAATGAGTAGAAGTTTTTCACCCGGACAAGAGTTACAAATAGTTTGTGAAGTTTTAATGAGAAAACTAAGTGTGAGTCACAACAGGAGATTTATGGTGACTCAGAAATGTTTTCTGAAAAGATTAGTTGTCCGGAAAACAAATGTGTTGCCTTTCAACTCAGATTACTAATGTCGTGATTTCCACCCTCAGGAAAAAGCAAAGTACCAAAGATTATGCTCAAAGTTTGTAAATAATGTTTTAGTTTTTAAAGTGTAGCTGGTTTCTCTTCTTTTCTTTATGTTGACAGATATTTTATATATAACTCACCAAAGAGAGAGTGCACTTTTTTCTCACTTATTTTTTGTTTTCATCTTTTGCTGATAAAACCAAAAAATATCAATGTTTCCCCTTCAATTGTTGGTATTAGCGGGGGGTGGTGGATGACATAGGTGCAAATACGTAAACAAATACAGCATTAATTATCATTTTAGAGGCCAAATCGCCATGATATTGCACGAACAAACACATCCAGGCAAGAGAAGCAGTTGTTTTCTTTAGTCTATGGTCTGACAGGTAAATTAGGTCTCCAACCTAATTTCTGTATATCGTATTTGTACTGTAGCTGGTAAAGAAACTGTGCTCGCATTGCAGCACTATACAAGATTTAATATACTGCTCCTTCACTTCCAGGAAGCCATTGGTTTGCATTCATTTCCAGTATGAGAACAATGCATCAGACTCATGCTTATTGTGTTGTATAATCCCTCACTAAATGTGTTCACTAAGTCCTTTTAGGCAAGTCTTGTCCCTCAGCAGCCATTTTGGCAACGTCGACAGTGATTTTTATGTTAACAAGACCAGGATTCTATTAAATCAATCGGGACAAAACCATAACTTCGCTTTTTACGACAGCACGTATGGAATCATCAGCCACATTCGGTAAAAAACGCTTGAAATATGTGCAGCTTGAAACGTCTCGACGTTGTTAGCTCATCCCACCAGAGCGCTTGAACAAATGCAACTGTAATATCTAATGTTTGAACAACCTTACCTTTCTCGTTAAGCCTGTGTATTAGTTTAATATCCTCATATTAATAACCATATGAATCTCAACTGCATACTTGCGTCAGTGCAACCACATTAGCTTTTGGAGGGAAGGGGTGGGATATGTGCCAGAGAAGAGGGTTGAGTCATCTCAGTTTTACTCCAACACATCTTTGTTTTGTTTTTTGCACAGCAATGGCTCATCGCGCAGCCTCTCGATGGTCCCCAGAAGGTAGATACAAATACTAGCAGCCCAGTAGAGTTGCAGCTGAATAGATGCCATTTTAAAATGTCAGACCAGAAAATAATACAGTTGTTTATTATTATCACATCTGAATCAAATAAAACTTTCCTAAACTATCAATATCACACTATCTCTGGCGTTACAGACTTCAATTTGCTCTAAGTGGTCTGCCTCCTCTTTTTTATCATCTCCGGCATTACATAACCAAAGTGTGGGAAAGCACTTAAACCAAAGATTGATAAGAACAGTCTGCACTGCATCACTTCAGGGAAAAGTGTAACTTTCAGCTGAGAAAGTCACCAATTATGCAATATAGCCGTTCAAAAGTCAAGGTTACCCTCCTCAAGTATGAGTCCACAAGCATTTTTACATAACCCTTGGAATAAATGCACACCAATGGATGCCTGGAATGTGCCAAAACATATAAACAAATCCAAACTGTGTGGTATTGTTTGCATAATGCTTCATATAATGGCTGAAAACATGCTAAATCCCTGATAGAGGTTCTTTAACCATTAATATTGGCTCTGCTGCGGTCGTCAGCAGAACAGATGATAAAAACCTGCTCGAGTCACAGAGCTCAGCGAGATAACTTCTTGGCAATCTTTTGAAAACCCATACGATCTTTTAACAACACTTCCTGCTGTTTTGAAGCTACTTCCAGAATCATAAAAGATCCTCGAACCGTATGAATAAAACATCCAGTCTGCTGCAATATTACAAAGATGTTTAACCCATTTCCCAAACTGCGACTTGATTCGCTGACTGAGGTCGCTGGAAATGTCAAACCGTCTTGCACATTTAGTTTTAGTATTATAAACAAAACAAATACATACAATATTTTCTTTGTGTTGCACGGATCAAGCAAGGATCCACAGCATTTTCGTTTGGTTTAGAAGAGTCATGACCTGGGAAATTGGGTTTAAAATCTTTTTTCATCACGCATCAGAAACAGAGGTTTCTTTTAGGAATCTGGAAATACTATCAACGCAGCAACAGTGTTTTCGCCAGGCATAAAAAATCAGATGCTTAGCTCTGTGACTGTAGTGTAACACGTGTTCGGCACAAAACTGCAGCTAATCGTTTGTTGAGATTAGAAGTTGCACCACCCACTAATCTCTCTCTAGCAGGGGAAACACTGATAGTATAATTGTACAGTAATTACCATGTTGTTGTGATATTTGTCTCTTTAAACTTTGAACAGCTGGTGTAGTGCTCCTTTCTATGTTTTACTACTCAACCATAAACACAAAATCAATTCTGACAACAGACTTGAGAGGGATTCTTTTGTCATTGTATTATTTAATTTCATTAATATAATATTGCTTTGAAATTTGAAACAGTATCACATTTTTTTCTTTGACAAACCATACTCTGTCCACAAACATGGGCAAAGCATTGTATGCTGGTACAGTTTCTTTTTTTTTTTCCTTTTTTTTCCCCTCTACATTTTGTTACATTTCTGTTAACCCTTCATAATTCCCAGTTACTATCTCCCAATAGACCTGAATCAATAGAAATGCTCATTAATGGTCTATATCATTAATGGTCTACAGTGCTCTAAACATTACAGTACCTACATGACAAGATCAGAAAGTCACATGGAGGCCAGGAGATAGATTTGACCTTACTGACTGACCTCTCTCAAGACAGGAGTGATACACAGGTCCTGTTTAACCAGTGATGTGGGACAACAGGTCACCTTTTTCATCTGTGTGTGTTTGTGTGTGTGTGTGTGTGTGTTGGGATTCATATTGGGGAGAGGGGGGGCAGTGGAGGAGCGGGGAGGGGGAGGGGATATACAGAGTGAGATCTAAAATGTCAGAGTAGCGCTGGTTTGGCCCTGCACGTTGCATAAGGCTTACCTCTCGTTTTTTCTCTCTCTCTAACTCTTTTTCCACTGCTCTGCCCACTAACTCAACACACGCAAACACACTCGCATCGGCTGCTCCCCTTCAACTCACAGCTTGGTGTCCGGAAACTTGAATGCTGGGGTGAGCTACACAAGGAAAACATCAATGTTAAAACAGACCGGTACATGCACAGCCATATCATGCCACCAAAACTTGCTTTAAATAGCTGCTGCTCATTAAAGTGTAATGCTTTTTACATTATGCATTCATACTAGAGCAGGTTGTCTTGGTGACACACAAAATGGGAGAACATACGTGACAAAATGTTGGAGTAATGACGACAATGGAGAAAACGGTGGAGGGGATGGAGATGAATCGCTGTGTTTGAATGGCGTGTAACAAACAGAGGGGAACATAAAAAGCGAATGGCAGATGAGTGAGAGGAGACGAGACACTGCTACAGTACATACAAAGACTGCTCAGGCCAAGTGCATCAAAGGGTACAAAACACAAAAAGACACTGCCAACATGCATCATCAGTGGAAGCTAACAGTTAACAGTCAGAACAGAGTGGCAATGACACAGCCACGGTACCGCACACAGACCAGCTACATCTTTAACAGTCAGTCCGCAGCCACACTGTCTTCTGGAGAGGAGCTCAATATCTCACTTCTCTTTGCAGCACACAGAAACAAGGACGGTGGACAGTGATGTAACGGTAACAGTCCAAACTCCCATGAGGACAGACAAGAAACAAGGCATACAGCACGCACAGCAGGTAGTGCACACAGGGGAGAACCCACAGATACGTGTCGACTCCACAACGAGCATTTTTTTGAGTCACAGTGCAAGGAGGGAAATTATTCTTTTCTCTCTCTAAATAAGAAAAAAATAAAAAACGAAGAAAAACTGTGTCATGTTCTCAGCATAACAAATCCATTCGTATTAACACGACACCAGAGCAACACTTAGATTTTGGCTCTTTTAATGTAGCAGAATTAAATCTTTTCACAGCCGTTTATCTCCACGTAGCGTACTCTGCATGTACTGTACCTAATTCTAAATTAAATTGGTGTGAAACAGCACGGATACCTATCCATGTAATCATGATAATAAGATGCTATGTTGGGAGATGTGCGCCAAATTGTGCATCGGGTCAAATGAAATCGTGTTGAGAATGTTTCTCATTCTGACTTCCAACATTGTGAAATGTGGAACCAATGTCAGTACACTAAATATGCTTTTTGGTGGTATTATCTTTGTTTGTTTTTTGCCTCTGGTTGTATCAATGCTCTTAATCATTCTCTACCAAAATATTTCAGTCTGCCTCCGTCTATCAAAAGGTATCACAAATGCACTAATTGTCCTATTTGCACCGCAAGAAAAGAAAACAAGGTATTAAAAGGGATAGTGCCATGTTATAACACAGTGTTCTTTTTTCTTTTTTTCTTTTTTAATTGACAAGAAGAAGATGCTGTGATTTTTCAGTCTCTCATTTGCTACCATGAATGCTGAGAGACTGCGGAACAGGGCAGTACAAAGCCAGAGCGAACACTCTCACTGTACCATCGTAAGAACGTCATCACCCAGCCAGTCACAGTCAGTTTAACACACCAGGAAATCAGAAGTGCAGTCCCTCTTTTTTTTTTTCTTCCTTAAAGTCTTTTAGAAGCAGGGGGGAGGCGTGCAGTTATTGGGTGGTGGTGGTAGTATTCAGGAAGCTCTGGGGAAAGATTGGGGATTTAGTTGATTATAGATAACCAAAATAAAGTAAGGCTGTCGTCCTCGGTAAAGTGTAGGAAAGTTGTCCTCCTGTGTGTGCGAGGTTCCAGTTCTTGGTCCGTTTTGAGTTCAGACATCAGTGACAGATTCATGAATGATCCATCGTGTTGTTATGAGTATTTTACAAATGCGTAGAAATAAACAAAAACAACAAAAAATATATAAATCAGGTTGTTTGCTGCATGTTGCTGTTTTGTTTAATTGTCCGTCTTGCATCCCATGCTAGCAAAGCAGCCTCCTCATAGTGCCTCACAGTGGTAGATGCCTGGTAAGACAGGACAAGCTAAAGATGGAGAAAGAAAAAAATAATAACTGTCTTGAGGCAAAACAACCGAACAATCAAATAATACAGTAAAATAAGAATAAAAAGTAATGTTGAAATTAACTAAAAAAAATAAATCATACTTTTATTTTACAGGCTTGGAATCTAGATCTGTGCAATATCAAAAGGGTCTGACAAAGGAAACGTTTTGAGGAAAATACTTGATTCGCTTTCTTGTAAAGAGTTAGAAAGTATTGATACCACTCAGACAACTGTACGTTCAATACGAAGCAACCGCCATTAGCAAGCTAACTTATCTTAGAACACACAAAGGAAATGTTTAATATTATAAAAATCCACCATCCAGCACTTCTAAAGCTTACTTATGTTTGTGGATTCAGTTTGTTATCATAATTTTGAATGCATGAATGAACTAATTCATGCAGTATCGATTTTTCTTCATCTGGACCAAAAAACAGTGTAAATACTAGAAACAAACCGAGGTGTTCTTTCTGCTGCTAGAGGTCTCTCAATCAAAACAAAACAAAAAAGAAAAATCTATCTGAAGTGACTGGCAGAAATGATCACTGAGGAGTTAATGTTTAAACCTAATTCACCTTCTGTTTAGTCATGTCTTACTTCTTTTCCTCACACTGTCTCGCAGAAATCATAGCGAGAGTCAACTACATGAATAAACAGCTTTCTTTGGGTTTGAACACTGCTGGAAATATCACATTACATAACATAAGTCTAATGTTTTTAATGCAGAACAGCTGCATATTATATCTTAAAGTGCCAGACTATTTTCTGATTGGGGTCAGTTGCTCAGCAGCGTGGACTCCAGGAAGATACATAAGGCCAGTGTGGAAGTCTTGATGCAAGAGCTTTATTTCTTTTGCCTCTGAATAATATTTTTGTAATGACCAACAACAGGAAAACTAATAAAGTAAAAACTGTGGGAGCTCTTAGGGAGTTGTGACACAGGACCAGGAAACAGTCCATAACCCTGCATGGAACAATTTGTTGTTTTTACACCTGTGCACGTTTGAAACAGATTAATCAAAGGGTTACATTTTTTTTTTGTTTCTTTACTCGATGAAAGTAAACTTAATATCTTTGGGTTATGGACAAAAGCCATATGAGGATGTCATGTTGGGCTTTGGGAAACACTTATCGACATTCTTTACCTTCGGCTGACATTTTACACACCAAACAACTAATCAGTTGTTTGGTTGTTAACTTTTTGTCATAGCCAGGTTGGCTGATTCCCTGTTTCTAGTCTTTATGTTAGGCTAAATTAGCCAGCTGCTAGCTATAGCTTCATGTTATGAGCAGAAGTGAGGGTGGTATCAGTACTGTCATCCAACACTCTACAAGAAAGTAATAAGCGCATTTCCTAAAAGTTTAGCTTTTCCTTTAAAGTTTCACACACTGGTCCCTTTGGTATTTCACACAACTCTGCAGTTTACATTACAAACTTAAACTTTCTGTAAACTGATCTGTTACGTCAAACCAATGATAAGTCTAAAAAAAGAATGAACATGCTTGTTTTGCCTGTGGAGAATCAATATTTTAAAAATGAAGGAATAATAAAGATGCAACCTCTGGGAGCTATCGGGGATTTGGAGGCAGATGCAAGTTGTCAGGAGGAGGAGGATGAGGAGGAAGAGGCAGATTGGTTGAGAGAGCAGGGCCACTGTAAAATGACATCAGTCCAGGATCATCCGTTCCAGGGCTCCGCCATTGACTGCAGCAGCAACAGGCGAGGGAGGCTGCCGGACAGGGGTGTTGGGGAGGCACGGGAGAGCCGCAGGAGTGTTTGTCATGGTGGGTAAAGAGGTTGGTCTGGGTCGCTGGGCAGGGCAAAGGAGGGTGCAGGAGTAGGCAGCCCTGAGGGATGCTATACCATCACAGTGAGAAGGCACGGGGCTCGCATGTATATATATGTATGTGTGTGTGTGTGTGTGTGTGTGTTTGAGTGTGTGTATGAGAGAGATAAATAAAGAACCGGATGCAGGAGGGAGAGGGAAAGTACGAGGGGGTGCAGAGGGGCGGCTGTGGGGATCCGGCCTCAGAATATGGTGGTCTCGTACTTGGTGCTGACTGGGCGCCTGTTGGAATCCCGCTGGTCCAAGAGCCAGGTGGTGCTGCCCAGGGACTGCATGTCTGCGTCCATCTCCAGGGGGTCGATCTGCCGAGGGGGAGGGAGGGAGGAGGGACGAGAGGAGGTGTGAGACGTGCGGCAGTGGAGGCCATTGCGCCACACTGACAAGTCCTCAGCTCACACACGTGCATGTGGATTAGAGGTACAGTCCAGTGATCATGTTATAATCACAGACACTCAGGGCTCAATCCACAACATGGATGATGTCTGACAGAAAATACACTCTGGAAGACGCAGCAGTAAACCAAAGCTACGACCCTCTGGGAGTTAAAAAAACATACTGATTAGTAGTTCGTGCTTTACACCAGTGGCTCATACAAACATGAGTGCTAATGTCATTTTAAAAGCAGTCAAAACACACATAATATGCCGGGTGATACTGATTTACTCTGAGCTAGCTATGCCTTTGAAATGGCAACAAAAAAAAGAAACTCTAGATAGGCATCTTTAAAATTCCCTGTGTATGGATGACATCTTCAGATACAAAGAATGAGAAGGGGAGCTGAAAACCATCCAACAGAGACAACTTCAACCATCGTGTTTACAAACCCTCACTGGCACAATTAAGCCAATAGTCCTCATAGAAGCTGATATAGAGAAGTTAAATCACATCAAGAAACCCTCTCTTCTCTGAATGTGTTTAACCACAACTTGAACTAACTGCATCAAACATCTAAAATGTGGGATGACGATGAGAGATGGAAAAAGCAAAGGGATGAGAAGAACGCTCATGATTGAAATATTAAGAACCACAAAACAACGAGACAACGTGCACTGCGGCACCCCGACGACAACAAAAACAAAGAGGGGAGGGATTGGTGTGTAAGCAGATGTGTGGTGACTACAGGTTGAATAGAGGAAAGGAAAGAGAAGGACCTGGACTCCAGGGCTAACAGAGTGCAACGGGAGGAAGGAAGGACGGTGGGTAGTACACGTGTGACAGTGACAGCAGCGGCATTCGAGCAGAGGGGCACCCTGGGAAGCAGGAGGACCAAGAAGACAAGAACAAAGACATGTTAAAGAAAACGAGAGAATAGAGGGACAGAGCAATGAAGAAATCCAGCAGGAGCAGTTCATCACCTGTGTAGAGCTCAAGAAGGCAAATTATTCCAGAAAATTATTCTACTTCTTGTGTTCTTGTAATTGACGTCTTAAACTAACAAGGCATGGCACGTCATTGTTGGATTTCTACACACGTTGGCGTGGTGTGCATGGGGATGAGGATTCGGAGGGGTGGTGTCTATTTTTAGCTGTTCAAAGACGAAAAACAGAAGCGCAAACTGTAAAGAATTTATGAAACAGTGCGTATTCTTCTCTAACGTAAGAAGCAAACATTTCATGCTTGGCCAAGTACATTACTACCTACTGTAGTAGCCCAGCACTACTTCCAATCCAAGGAGCACATTATAAGGATTTATGGGTTTGCATGTTACACTTAAAATGCCCTTTTCACAACTAGCACATCCACACCTAGCTGCTCCTGGATGCTGCAGTTGTGTCGGCTATCTTTAGCAGCAATTTGTCCTTGTCTTTACTGGACTTTGGAGCTCCAACTACCCCAGTAGAATTTAACAAGCATTACATTTTTCCAACATTTTGTTTAGTCCCATGGATGTATGGCAGCCATCATTTCTATAGAAGTTGCTCAGTGGTATACCAAGCCAAAGAAGCTGCCTCAAACTGCACATGCTCTATCCATGCGCACCAGAGACTTTCCATGGCCGAGTTACAGCCCTCTGTTAATTTTAATAGGGATTAAACGATTAAATCGCGTAGCTCTTCTAGGCTTTCCAAATGTTACTGGACTAAAGTGGCTCAAATTCTGAAACAAGTCACGTCGCAGGCAAAAAATGTATCCACAGTTAACAGCTGGTTCTTACACAATGTACAACATAAACTGAAACTAACTAGCTCTACTCTGCAATACAAGAGCTATGCTTTACTTCTGTTTCTTCTACATGGATCATTAAAGCAACATTATCTAACTTTTTGTTTACCTTAAAAATAACAGCTTCAAGATCATGTTAATGTGAATAGTGTGTCTATCACTTGTGTCTGCACTATGTCACTTCAGTGAGAGGGTAGGATCACAGCATTACATACATGTTTACTTCAAGACAAAACATCGTTGTGATGTAATGAGTTGTGTTTGTAGTTAGCACCTATATTACATCTAGCAATCTATTACAGACCTTGGATTTGTATTTACGACAGTGCCGTTGCGCTCAAAAACTGTGTGGGGGGGGACACACACTGAAGTTTTGTGTCATGTGACATGCAGCTCTAGTCTCAGTCTTTTAGCACAATTTCATGTATGTAGCCATGACGTGCACATTCAATAATAACTCTGCCTTAAAACGACATGAAAAGCCAACCAACATTTTCTTCAACCTCACAGAAGCTTAGCTTGTAGCTACAGCTAATGAAACCTGCTAGCGGTGCTGCGGCAGTTTTCTCTTCAGCTGGAAAAATTGATTGTTAACAGCTAAAAATCAGACGCATGCTTTTGTCTACTTCTGTCTGAAAATAAGGAGTCACTGTTTCAGATATCACAAAGAATTCCCAGTGTTAATTCTGTCGCTGTTGAAACCGCATAGTGTGAGAACAGGAAGCTTGACAGGTGTATCAACAGTGACTAAAGATGGCAGGGGACTATCCATCCATGAGGAAGGTTTTTATAAAACTATATACCTGTCACAGTTTCTCTTTCAACCAAATAGATATGGTAGAATTCACATTGACATAAAAAACATTAAAACAAATTGCAGCAGATAGGAGACCCCCCCCCCTCTCATTTAAAACTTAAACAACCGGCCAGACTCATTATGCAGCTCTGTGATTACTCCATATATTATCCTTACAGGCAGGTAGTAAAACAAAGTGATTTGTGTCTCTGCATAAGCATGTGGTCTGGAAGTGTGCGTGCTCCAGGCTGTGCAGCTCTGTCAGGTGACAGTGATCACTGAGTGCTCATTATAAGCAGCCTGAGAGTCCAATGCATCAGTGCATGGCACAGGGTATACGCAGACGTTTAGGCAACACACTCAATCAACAGTGAGGAATCAGAGGATGGGTCCAACCAGCGGGGCTGTGCTCCTCAGAAATGTCCCAAAGGAAATCAAACACTCCACCGTGAGCAACAAATAAAACTATTCATTCATCATGTTTCGCATACGCACAAAAAGAAAATCTCCACTGATTTGAGTGACTCAGAGTCGGGGGCGGGCAAGATGAAATTGGCAGCAACGTCATGACTCATCACTTTCTATCACACACAGCAAATCTTCCTTTGTAGGTGGGCCTATGGGGATTCAGTGGCGGGTAAAAAGTCGGTCACGAGGTCTGTCTTTCTTTTATGAATTACGATTGCATAACAGCGCATTTCTACTCTCCCTCTATCCTTTTAACAAGCAGAGCAAATTAAAACTCAAGACACACGTTCAACAAGTTTTCCGAGGGGTAACAGGGTGGTACTCACTGCTGATCTCCGCATGCTGCTCCACGACTGAGATACAGGGCGGCTGGTTTTGGTCTCTATGACCTCTGAGGGCAGAGATGTGGGTGGGACATATTGTCTCGCCCTGGTCTGGATGGCCATCTGATAGGCTACCTCGAATGCCTGTCCCAGTGTTAAGATGATCTCGTAGGTCTGCGTCTGTTTGCAGGAGAAAGTTTGAAAGTGTGTTAAAATCAAAAAGAAAAAGAAAAAAAATGATTTCAGCTGGTGGTAACTGACAGAAAACTAGTATTACAATAAATTTAAACTGAATTCACATGAATCTTTAATGATTTTGAGGACCATTGCTTGTGTGCTACTATTTCGCTATTTCATTTACCTTTAATGCTTTCACAAACATGAAAGTTGGTTCTTTTAAATGGTCAAAATAAGTAGCCTGTGCTATCAAAGTCTACTGTAATCTAATTCTGAATGACTTACTGACTCTTTTTCAACATTAGTTTAGAATTATTATCACTGTATTGGGTTTGCAAAAGCCTGTTTTCAACCATTTGTTGTGCATCACACAAAAACATTACAAAGCACACAAAAGCGCTGCTCTTCACATTGTTAGGATAATTACTTTTTATAATCATCTGTTGGCGCTTGTTTGAATATCATGCCACTTTTCACAGACAACCAAAAGCAATTTTAACACGGCATTCTGCAAATGGAGCAGTCGTGTTAAATACAAATTGCTGAGGCTCAAAATTGGGTTTTAACATTGTGAAAACTTTCATCAGTACATCAATTTCCCTGCAGTCAACCAACGATCCACAGTGGTCCATCTGCCAAAGATGAAGGATTGCCTTTGACCTTTACACAAGCTGAGACACAAATTACAACATAATCCGTGTCTGTACATGGAAATGCCATGCATAGCAGGAGCGGAACTTCAATCAAGCCCCTCTATGAGCCAATCAAGCAATAAATGTTCACAGGATGCTGCGTGCAGTTTTAACTGTGGGGTACCTGACATCCCACTAAAGGACTCTTTGTTTTCTCTCAACTACTCAATGATGAATTAACAGAAAGGTCAAGAATCATATGTTGATCAGATTTCCACTAAATCAAGCAAAAAACTGAACACAAGACTAGTTTGTTATTTCTTGCTGGAACAGGAAAGAGTTGTACTACTCACCACTTCCACAGTGCTGAAGACATGACAGAAGTGGTGGCCACTCTTCAGATCCTTGGTAATATAAGCAAAAGTGCAGAGGTCATCTGGGTCCTGAGCAGCACATGAGATGTTCCTGATCTCATGTTCTGCAACTATAGTCTAATGGACAAAGGAAGGATGTGAGTACTAACTGGAATTCAACCACTAATGGAGGCTGAGAGAGCCAACTGCAATGTTTTCGTTGGACAATTCGATATACACGGAGACACCACAACATACTTTCCCATTACCTTCGTGGCTGCATCGATGAACTTGACCCCTCTATAGGTAATGGACAGTATGACAACTGGACCCTTTCTCGAATCCTTTGATTTCTGCAATGGTTGCAATGAAAAGAGTTCACACACAATGTGACGATAAAAAAAATCATTGTACGAGAATGTTTACACACTTGGAAAAGTAAATGTCAGTTGTATCTATCTTTTGCGACCTTGTTATTTCATGTTTGACATTTTGCAAATTCATTTCAGAGCAAAAAATATCATTCAAAGTTTTTCAGTAATACTTGCCCTAATTTTAGCACAGGCATCTTGTGTGGATTCAATCCCTCGTAGATCCCTGATTATCATTGATCCTAGGTACTAGAAAAAAGAATCAGAACACGCCAGGGTGGATTCATTTAGAAGACAACTTCCACAAGCTCACCAGTCAACTAGATAGCACAGGATGGAGACAGTAAATGCAGTTAATTAAATCAAATATCCATGTAGGCGGAAACAGAGACCTGCAACTAACAATTATATTCATTGTCGATTAATGTGTCGATTAGTTTCTTGATTAATCGAGTAGTTGTTTGGTCTTTAAATGGCGAAAAATGTCAGTGTTTTAAGTCCAAGATGGCATCCTCAAATGTCTGGTTTTGTCCACTATGGAAAGATATACATAGAGGATTAAAGAAACCAGAAAATATTCATATTTAAGAATCTGGGATCAGAGAATTTTGACCATTTCCTAAAAAAATACTCCAATTCTCAAATTAGCTGGTGATTATTTCAAAAGTTTACAAATATTTGGCTAATAGTTGGAGCTCAAGAGTAGGCAGTAAGTATAAACGACAATGTTTGTCTGCTTCTATTCTGAAGATAGTGAAAGTTACTTACAGTTGCCTCGTACCCGCAGGAGTCCAGGATGAGTTTCTCAGGCTGGTGATGCCAGGCAGACACCGTGGCGTAGGTAGCAGACTGGCTCGGCGGCCGGAGGTTTAAACGAGAGTCTTTATGTCGTTCGCTATGTCTGTCCTGAACAGTGAACATAACACAAAGAGGGAAACATTTGTGACATGACATAAATTAAATACTTATACACAGATTAGTCAGTATAGAATATAAAGATTGGAAAGCCATGGAATTTTGTGCATTGAACTAGAACTGAAAAGCAGATTCCACTGGTTAAACCTGTAGCTACATTGTGTGTCTCAGTTGAGGTGGTGAAGCAAAAGACTTCTGACTGCTGTACATTAGTGTGAAGGCAACAGAGGTCTGCTTGGTCAGCACCTTAATATAAGCTCTTTTTGATCTGCCGGTATGCTCATAAATATTCATGCACTGTGTCGGGCCTTTAGGTCAATGTGGGCTGCGCTCAGCTTTTTCATAAATCTCTTGTCAGAGTAAAATATACTGATGACAGAATCCACTAAACCTTCAGGAAAATGATAAGTATTGATTTTAGATATCAGGAATCCTTGAGTAGTGCAGTGGTGCTGCATTTCCCTTATGTGTGGACGCCTCTCTGGGTTTTCGCTTTGGCCTCAGTGAGTCACAAACCAAGCATGCCATCTTGACTGCTTGTGTCGTAGTCTGACCTTTAGCAAATGGTAAAATTTGATCACTGGGTTATTCTTAGTTCATCTTCTTAAAGAGGAACCCAACAAATACAGACAGGCTAATAGAACCTGAATTCATGTCAGGGAATGAAGATGCTGTACTGGATTTTTAGTGATTCAAATATATCTCAAATTCAGAGCTACTCTTGAAAAAAAATGTCTCACTGGATGAGTTAAATTACACTGAATGGCTCTTACAGTACAGAACACAGAGCTTCTGCTCAGTGAGAAAACACGCAAACCTGTGGGGCAGAGCAATAATTCAGTACTGTAGTGGTTTAACTTTCAGTGAAATTATATTTGTCAAAATGAATGATTGCATGCAAATTCGAAATTATAAATAAATGGGTATTTTGAGTTTTTGTTTGACGTGTTTAAAGAGTTTTATCTGATATAATTAAAAAATGTTAGGGAATGAACTTGCCCTAGACATGCCAATCATTCTCAGAACAGCTCTTACACCTTTTCCACAGTCAAATTCAAGCATTTTTCAAGCATTTTCATGATGTACTTTTCAAGCTTTCCCAGAGCCTTAAGACATAAGAAAAAGAATTTTGGTAGAACAACCTGCATTATTAACTGGAATAAGTATCATATTCATGTTTAATGTAGGGCTGCCTCCCAAACTTGGCTTGAACATGATACACGGAGCAATGGAAGGCTATGAAATGCTGAGTTTCATAATAGTAGCTCTCCCCATGCAATGCTTTATATAATGTTAACTCGCCATCTTACCGAGTACCTTTAGCTAAGATTGTTGCATTCAAGTACAAAAGTCCTGCAAAAAATTCTAGATAATAGATTATAGAGGTCAGTTTTTATTGAAAATCTTTTTAAAAAGGTGTCATCGAGACTTTTTAACCCTTTCTCCCATAAACCTCTTGATTTCATAACAACACAAATCAAAGGGGAGTGTCTCAGTTTTTTCTGAGAAGTCTGTCGTGGTGCCTGGCAACCGGACCAAGAGGCAGAGGTGACCATGCGCAAGTGAGCCTGCCTGACATGTGTCACTCGTCACTGCACTCGCTCAAGCCCTTTTCTCTGCTCAGTTTGCCGCTGAAAATGGATGAAATAGGTGCCAAGGAGTAGAAATACGCATCCAATCTCACTCCGCTCTCTGTGAGACTTTTATTTGCAGAAAGTCGACCTCTTCTCTAAAGCCTGAAGGTGGCAGGTATGGTGTTAACTCAACTAGAGGGTCGTTTTGGAGGTGAACCCCCCCTCAAATAACTTTGACAAGAACTGAAATTATTATTTATTGTAGGACTGTTTCGTTAGACTGCATTAGTTATTTAGTTAGAATTAACTGTCAACTGAGAGTATTATAATACATTTTCAGTGAAAGCAATTGAGAAATTGTGGGTAAATGGATAAAATATGAGACAGGAATGTGTCTTTTTAGCCAATTCAGCTATAAATCTTCGAAATCCCATCTATCCATAAAGCAGTCCTGCTCATTGATATTCAATAGACGGCTACCACCATATCATCAGTATATCAGTATCAGTATTTTCTGACAGATGAATTCGTATCATCTCACTGCACTATTCATATTGTCACATCGCTCAACCCTAATTACTCTTTGTTTTTGTTCCCTGTTGCAGTCTAATGTTGTTGTAGTTGTTATGCCTGCTTAGATTTAACTCAACCAGTAAGTTTAGTTGTGCATCCAGAAGGGCTCTGCGTCTAAGAAATGTGACATTTAACAAGACACCCAAGCGCATCTAACTTTGTTCAGCATCCTCCTCTATTCTTCAGCTAGTCGCTCACTGAGAGTAAGTCTGGTGGCTTCCTAGACAATGATAAACGTGAAAGAACTCACTACAGAGCGTGGCCTCTCGCTATACGAACGCAGGGAAACACTACAGTCCTGTTCAACTCCTCTCCGCCTCCGGTCCGTCTCAGTCAGGGGCAGGAGCATGTCCATGGAGCGACTGGTGTAGGGGTCCATCTGACTGAGGGGGGAAGTTGTCTGGGACAGGAGGTCATGGAACTGCCACAAACAGAGAGAGAGAGTACAACACATCACAGACATGCACGACACAGATTACTGATCTGACAGCACTGTCTACATGGGCTGGTTTCCCTGATCTACATCCAAGCTTAATCCTCAACAAAAGAGCCTCTTCCATGGAGATTCTCAGTTCTTTTCAGCCCAGTTTAATCTGCCTGGGAAATCAGCCCTTAGTATTTAACTGTTGTGAACATAATGATATTGAAGAATCTCATTCCAAAATTAGACATCCGCTGCTGGTAGAAAGGATCCATTTTCTCACAAAATGATGTTGGCGCAGAAGTAAAGCTCGCCATGTAACGTCGTTTGACTTCCATTTTAAGCTCCATTTTGATTGTTGTTCAATGAGAAAAATAACAGGATGCAATTATCTATCTCAAGTGAAATATTCAGTACTCTAAAACCAAATCGAAACAAATGTTGAACTCATTTTAAATAAATAATATTCTGAATCTTTTATGGATTAAATATGGGTTACATTGAGGACATATGCAGAACTACACTGCTAATGGCGCATATTTGAGCAGACCAAAACCTTTAACCAAATTCGGCTTGACAGCATGTTCTTCACTTTGTTAGTTAAACAGCAGCACTAGCAATGCTGCTGCTATGAATGTCTGACTCATACTCTTTAGAAGAAAACATCTTTCTTGGACTGCGCTTTATTTTTCCGGATTGTAGGCAAAGTAGACATCATGTCAAAGTCGCCAATGAAGATCTAGCAAGGAAGACCAAATAATAGTGTAAATGTGCACTGGAGCAGTTTCTACATAGCCAATCTTACCATAATTGGGGACAGACGACGGGACTTGGACGGAGCCTCTTCATAGGGTCGCTCCGCTAGAGAGGCAATGATCCTCTTCCTGTGGCCCAGGGCACCAATCTTAATAACCTAAAAGTCAGCATCAGGGAACAAAAATTAAAGCAGACTTTCCACATTGTCACAATGCTATCAGGAACAGATGAATTTATCTAGACTAAGCTAATAGAGATACATCCAAAATACACTGACACAGAGTTAGTGGCATGCACCCCTCACTGGCAGGCATCCACAGGCAAACAGAAATGACTCTCGTCAATAATTCAGCCTCAATCTGTTTTGCCGTAAGCTTAAAGTACAGCACTGTCTCCTTCCCGGGACACTCTATAATTCACGAACCATTTTTGGATATAGTGCTGAAACAACGAAAGCGAATTAGTCGATTTATGGGGGCGATAACAGGTAATATGCAAATAACCGAGTGATTTTCAAATAACTGCATTGCATAGATCCATTTCAATTGTCACAATCTAAATTCGTGTTTTAATTTACAGCATCTAATTTCACCTCAGACACATCCATCCACAGTATCCGTGTCTCTTTAAACCTTTTACAAATGCAATACCGAGCAGCTTGTGTGGCTCAAACCCTCTGAGGAGGAACCATAGGTTAATTTTATGTAGTCAGAACTCATTATCTTAATACTGTATATTTGCATAATTGGCTATTAACATTCGTGCTCATCCGGTAAAGGTGGATGTCTAGTGATTAATGTTACATCTGCAATTATGTTGCTGGTACAAAATATTCCATTACAGGCTCATACGATTCTTTGTCTGAAGGCTTCAATTATTTATTCAGTGAGAGTCAGAGGCAGAACAGGCAACTGGTCTGTCTTCTGGATTTCTGGTGCTGTTTTCATTATTCTCATGTACAGAATCCCAGAGAGACCAGTATGCATGAGGTGTGTGAAATAAGACAAAATTTAAACAGCAATAAAGAGACTTGGGACTATATGTGAATGTAAACCGGCTCGTAGATCAAATTGGCGGTTGATACTATTTGCCGTAAGACGCTGGAGAGGATGTAGGAAATGTAATGGGTAAAGCGAGCTCTGCCAAGAGGCTCAGAGACTGTTCTGCTACTCTGCACACTGAAAGTAATGTGCCCTGCTCCCATACCAATCTTTCTGTACTGCATCGCAGTCTGCTGGACATCGTCCCTCATACACTGCATATACAGTATGTTTGGCTGCTGCTTTCCTGCTGCCGTTGCTGCTGATACTGCAGCTGTTGCTTGTTTCTGCCATTTTGCCACTGCTGTCTTTATGTTTGTGACATAAACAAACAAATAACAGACATAGAAATGCAGTCATGAGTGGGAAAAATATGATTGCTCTAAACAAGCTTATCCAGTGATCTTGCACTGCCTTCTGTGATTGTTTATCAGTCGTATCAGATAATTTGTTTGGGCTGTCTGGCTGCCTGCCATGACATAAGCAATACTCATGTATACATGATTGGTTATTACTACTACAGATAACATTGGGTTAGCACAAGAGCTGGAACATATCCCAGAATAATCGACAAGTCAACTGAAAGAAAATTAGTTTCCAATTACATACATGACATATATCGGTAAATGTGTATCATTTTGTATTTATCGATACCAGTCAATTTATAGGTATTAAATAGAGATGATCATTTGAAGGCAAATTGCTTTCACTGACTGATGCATCCCCTCATTTCGATATGGTAGGTGGTGGTATGCACCTTTTCAGTTGGTTTGCAATCAGCAAATAAAAACAGAGAACAAGAAAAAGAAAAAGAAGAGGAAGAGGAAAAAAATCCAAATCCAAATTCTGCATGTAATTGATTAATCATTCCATCAATTATCAAGCAACAATGTCAAAGATTTGCTGTAAGATTTTTAAATGCAAGGACACCTTGTCTTTCTTTGTCTTTCATGACTACTAAGTTACTAATAAGTCAGAGTAAATGAACAGTTTGGGCTGTTGGTTGGACTAAACAAGTAATTTGAAGATGTCACCTTGGGCTCTGGAAAATTGTGATAAGATCTTCAAAATTCTTTCTTTTTCCTTTTTATAGACTAAACAATACATCAATTATTCCTGAAAATCAGCAGACTAATAAATAATTAAAACAATTTTTAGTTTCAGCCCTAGTAAGTACTGTGGTGTGAGCATTACCCAACTCTGATGAGCTCTGCAGTCAGACAATCATTCTAGCTTGTGACTCCCACAAACAAGAAAATGGATACTTAAATCAAAAAGGATTTTTTTTCTTCTCAGATTGGTTCGTATAAATAATTTTTTAGAAGCCAGACCAAGGCAAATGAACAGGAAAAATGTATTTTGTAGCAGAGCATGTTTTTTTTTCCTATCCTGTTAATCATCAAGCAATCCCTCAGATGTACCTCAGGAACCCAAAGGGAAACTGCTGTAGTTTTAACATGCACACATGTCAGTTAAATCAACACACGTTCAACCAAACTGGTATACGCATTTCTCTTTAGCCTCCACAGCTTTTATCCCCAAAGACATCTGTCCTCCTTTGTAATTACAAATTATCACAAAGACTTACACTGTTTTCATAAAGATTAAATCAAATTATATTATCCCTGTCATCAGTTTCCATGTTGATCCTTGATTTACATTTTATCTGTTTGTTATCTACTAATTACCCTGATGTTTCTGCTATAGTTGTATGCAAATGCTTCCATCATTGAGCATTTCTCTGTGAGTTCATCAGTGCTTCTTAACCTCAAACATGATGCATGAATCTTATGATTAGAGACCATTCTGGGAGAGCTCGTCAAGGCTGAGTAAAGACATGAGGCCATCAACACTTCAGGGTCAGAGCAAATAACACACAGAACAATTTCCTTCTAAGTCTTCATCGGAAACAAGACACACTTTTTAGCAAGAGATGGTTTCTTACATTGACAATCTCCAGCTCCCACAGGTTCTTCACACAGTCCAGTGTGCGGTAGCCACTTGAAAGAAAGTTGGGCAGATATTCATGCAGACCGAGGCCATCCAGCCAGGAGGCAAGAGATGTGCTGCCATCACAGCCGAGTGCTTTCACCTACAGTGAAAGGAAAGACAGATGTAAGGGGGCAAGTACTGTAACCTTGTGTTCTGAGAAAAGGACTGAAAATGGAAATGTTCAGCTCATATTCTTGTTTTAGCTTTGGTGATCCTCTCAATTCTTAATCTGAAGTCATCATCAGATCAACATTTTACTTAGTTCAACATTAATATGATGAACAAATGTATAAACTAATGCATTTGTGTAGCAAATGTTAGCATGCCAACAGGCCAACCTTAGAAAATAAACCTGTGGTAAGTAAGAAAAGTAGTCTATTTCCACTTTAAGAGTCAGAATTGGGTCTTAGCGAAGCAAAGGGGTCCATAATAACTCATCATTGTGTTAGCATGCTTTTGTTAGTATTTAGCTCAAAGGACTGCTGTGCATGAGTCAAGCCTTAAACTAGCATGGCACTAGCTTAGGCTTGTCATCGTCCACACTCACATACTTGGGACACGTTTTGTCCTATGCAGCCTTTGCATACGCAGTATACAGTATAATGTAGACCAATCCTTAATATGCCATTCTCAGTTTGTCCTTTATGTGATCCATATGTATAGCATTTACATTTACATTTGACATTTAGGGCATTTAGCAGACACTTTTGTCCAAAGCGACTTACAATGAGTACATTTGTCACAAGGATGCATTTTAATTACTACTTAAATTTCAAGTTTAAACTATAAGTTCCATTTTTCAATAATTTAATATTATTACCTGCTTGTTCTTTAGACTTCTTTTGACTTGTTTGCCCTTACATCTGAAGTATCTGTGATCAAAATGTTTTCCATTTCCTGTTTGTTTGTTTTTTTACCACAGAATTACTACTTCAACTCTGATGAACCATCTGTTTATCTATTTTTTTGCTCATCTACTATTTTTATCAACACGCTGACATTTTGACCTTTTTATCTGAGATGCTGTCAGTCACTGTCTTTCCTCGGTGCCGAGGTTAAGTTATGATGTTAAGTACCTTGGGCAAGCTGCGTGCCGCATGGAGAATTTTCTTTCGGTGTCCTGGGTCAGTGATCCCGATGTCTCTGAGATCCTGGTCCTCCATCACGTTACTTCCCTACATGTGCACAAACGCAAGAGACACACACAAATAAACACATTCACACACAGCCACACACAGACAGACAAACAGCCGTACTCATACACACATGCATGCAAACAAATAATCACATACACATGCATAGAGACAATACACAATATGGACATACAGTAGTACAGTACATGAAAATAAATCTATTAGAGCGGTCATTTGAATGTCGGCATCAAAAGACACACAGACAAACAGGCATAAAGAAAAGTGTACTGACTTAACAAATAGCGTGATAAGAACATAGGTCAATAAAAGTATCATGACTTGTTCTACACTTTAACTACGAGGGTGAAATTGTCGCTGTACTTGCTCATAACACACATATGCGCGCACGCACACACACACACACACACAAAATATGCACATCTCTGACACAAGCAGTAACAGCGGAGTGGGAGGACAATGAAGTCAAATAAATTGTGCATGCCAAGAGTAATCAATCTGATCCGGTGAGACTCAGAGGGAACAAAGCCTTCGTAACTGCAGCAGCATCTACAGGGTCGCTTCGCTGTTGTGTTTCAATGGAGGGAAACTACAACAGTCCAAGAGGAAACGAGAATATTTCACTTCAGTTTGTAACAATTCCCCAATTTAGGATGAACAAGAATGTTTTCCCACCTCCAAAAATCTTGACTGACAAGCAGATTCTTGTCTATTTCATGTATCTGTTCATATTTGCACCTCCGGCTGCTTTGTCATCTTATTCCAGTTTATAGGCAGGAATACAGATACAGGGAGAACCTTGAAAATGTGGAGCTAAGCGTTTTCCCAGTGGACTGCTGCAGATTGATTCTTCCTGGCCAAGAATGTTAAAATGTTCTGTAGTCTTTAGTCAATCTGCTCTTACTGGATTGGTTTCAGAGTACAATGCAGCAGCACTGTCAGGCCTGTATCAGGGTGTAGTTTGGAGATTACTCACTGATTGCAAGAATAAAGGTCAAAATGAAACGGGGTCTGATGTAAGTGTGGCTCAAAATAGATTCTCCACTTTTATTAACACAGTTTGAAATTTGATGATGCCTCGGGAGACTCTGCAAACTTATTATTTCATGCTGCATTTGAAACATGTGACAGGAATGTATGGTTCACTTCTTACATAGCTTATGAGCTATGGTGGTCTGATTTAATCTGATACGACTTGCAGATGTAGCCATGGTAGAAGTCCTTCATCTCACTAAATGCACTCAGTTAATGCAACAGTGAATTAGAATTTGCTCTATTGCTATGCACCACAGAGGTATTGTTTAAGAAAATCAAATTGTGTTACTTTTCCAAGAGTCAGCGAGCGTAACAATAATTTGGCAAAGAAAGAAGGTTTAATTCATGTGTTACAATATGTATGTTCAGTTCTACATTATAACGTTTGAGAGAGAGAGAGAGCTGCAGAGTATCTGATGCAATATTAATGCAGGAAAGATGCAACGTAAATGCATGATGGGAACTTCTAAGATGTTTTGCACTGGAGAATTTGCCTCGCTGCCGCATTAGTTTGGACATCAGAGCAACAAACCATAACACTATTTATTTTTTTTTTCTCGAAAAGAAATTAGACTGACAATGAATCCCACAAATCAACTGTGACGCTCAAGTTCAGTCAGATTGATCACATCTGAAGCAAGTCTGGCAGAATCTAAAAGGGCACAATATTAAACATTCACAATGTCTGCCTGGCTACTCTGACCTTTCCCTTGTTTGTAACCTCGACATCCTTGTAAATATCCATGGGTAATTTGCCTTGTGAAGCTAATGATTTATCTCCTTGATGCATCAAGTCCAGCAGACACATTAGTCGTGGCATGAAAATGAACATCAGAATGACTAATGACCTGTAGTCCTCATCACATTATATCCTGGAAATCTTGATCATCATGGAATCGTCCAACTCAACAGCACAAGACGGTTGCTTAGCTTCCTTTTCAATCACTGTCTTGTTATCTGCACACTAGTATTGGGCAACACAGTCATGATAAGATAAGGTCTAACACAGAGCTAGCTATTTCTTTAACATCTCCAGTTGTATACGGAGGTGGTGGGTAATGCATCAAATCACTTGGCAGGACTGATTAATGGCATTATTGGATTTAGAGGATTTTTGCATCAATTTGATTAAGTACTTTTATTTGTCAGGCATTTAATTTACTGGCTTAGTGAAAAACCAGCTTATCGATTTTATCTATAAATCATTCCTCCCATACTATACCATGGCATACGCTATAGAAGACTGAAGGTGATTTGGGGGAGTTTAAAGAAATACAATACAAATATCTCCTAACTCAACACAAATACACAAATTTTCTGATAAGAATCTTTTGGCGTCCAAGTAGCATAGTTGTTAAGACACATGCCATTTATTATGTACACACCATCAGTGATTTCATTCTAGCCTGGGACCTTTGTTGCATGCCATCTATCTCCCCTCGTTTCCTGTCACTTCTGTTTACTTACAAAAAAAGGCATAAAATACTCCTCTTCGAATTAGTTTTTTCAAGAAACTGTGATCATGAAATGTATGATGATTTCACAGTCGAGGAATGCACTCGTCACTGCTCTCTGACAGACAAGCTGTATAATGGACAGTTTCTAAATAGAGCTAAAAATCTGTCAAATATTTTCATAGATTAATCGATTTGTTTGATGTGGTGTAAAAATATTTCCATTAATTGTGATTCATTATTTCTAAATTCCAATATGATGTCCTCAAAAGACCGGTTTTGTCCACATAGCAAAGATATTTAGTTTACTGTCATAGAGGAGGACAGAAACCAGAAGATGTTCACATTTGAGAGGCAATTCAATTATTGCCTACTGATTAATCAATAATCAAAATTAGTCATTACATTATCTAATAGTTGAAATGTAATCAATTGTTCAATCAACCTTTGCAGCTCTCTTTCTAAATAACCTCAAAAACATCATCAATTTCTGTACTGCAATGTCTTGTCACTTATTGTCCAAGATGACACTAATATATCTTCAGTCAGCTAATTCTGCTCATGTATCAGCCAAGTCAAATCATCAGTCTAGCTGTAACCCATGTCGCAATCCCCTAATTTATTCCTTCTGCTATGACTACATTCATTATGACGACACATACTACTCCTCCAGGCTGGTTGTCACCTCACGAACACATCTGAGCCTAAAGCCTGTATCTGCACAGCACCTCATAGTAGGAGTGATCACGTGTTTGTAAGGACTCGCATTACGTTGCGATCTCATGCCTTAACAGAGAGAAAGCAGATCAGAGAGCAGCAGTCCTCAACTACAACACTTGTGTGAATACAACCGCTTTTCCTCTGAGCTTACTGGTCTTACTTAACTGAGCTCAGCTGTAACAAACTGATGTAACATATAGCCCGATAGTGCTAATGCAGCTCTGTGGTCTGAGAAATGTCCGTGTCTACCCTTTGGGCCTAGTTATTTACATTGTACAGCCATGTTTTTCAGAGCAACATGAACGGGGGATTGTAAACGTAATGGTGTTTTCACGAATCACCACCAAACGCAATATCAAGTTTCCTTGCAAGGTTCTTGGGGGGAAACACGATAATGCTTTTAGTCAGATTGTGGACGTCCTTTGAGCTGCTGTTAAATGAATTTATCAATATGTAATCTGACAGAGGCGTTTAAAAAATGCAAAACACTCATCCAAAATGTGTCAATGCTTTCCAGAAACACTAATCTGTCTGATCGCGTTTTTAAACCATAGTAGTAGACAAATCCTGTGGCTTTTGATCATTTCCATTCTGTCAAGTGATACATTTACAACCAAAACACATTTCTGCATGCAAATATATCAAATTTAAATCTAAAAACCAAGAGTATACGGTATATAAATACAGAATTAGCGCATGCCTCTGCAGTGTAATCATACATTGTGCAGCTATTGCAAGACCGTCTCCACAAGCACAACAAGCAGAGTGTAATGGTAGAGGATTTAGTGAGATTTGGCGAGCAACCATGCAAGTGTATTCAGAATAAACCATAGCATGTTTAGATTGAGGATTGTTTGTGCAGGATTATTTCAACAGGGGCCAAGTTAAGTGACTGTAAATCAGAAAAATCAATAGAGGAGCAAGTGGGTGGCTTAAGTATTGTACAGTAAATAAGCATGATTGGGAATGTTGGGAAAAAGTTAATGGGTTTTGGTTGTCATTTGTCTTGCCATTGGTGACAGCCCATATTCTTTAAAGGGCTTCAGTGTGGGACCACAAATCTTAGCAGGGTCATGCATTGCACAAGAAGTGAAGAGGAGTTATTAAGGGGAGAGGGGAAAGGGGGGAGGAAGAGAAAGGGTGTAGAGGAAGAAAGGAGGGGGGCTGAGTGAGTGGTGAGACAAGCAGAGGGCAAGAGAGCAGAGTGGTGACATAAAAAGACAAATGCAGCTGGGTTGACACGGGGAGAGACAGAGTGATGTAAAGTGGATCCGACCCATGAGATGACGTGCTGCAGGTGACTCACCATGAATCGTAGGTCGTCGAAGCCATTGAGCAGGAACTTGCTCTCGTACTGCGGCAGCCCCACGTGCTCCAGCCACTCTCCCACCGGCTGGTCCAGGGCTTTACCACAGGCCCCATCTGCCGAGAGAGGGAAGCGCTTCAGCAGGGAGAAGCCGTTCAGCCGGTAGCAGCGGCACTCAGAGGACGACACATGGCATTGCCACATCATCCTCGGCCAGCAGAGGCAGAGCCGAGTGCAGCAGCACCAGGCGGGGTGGGGGGGAGACAGGGTCCAGGCCGGGGGTGAGGGGCTCCCAAGGTAAAGGCGGGGGCCCAGCTAACTCAAACACAGAAGGAGGGTAGGAAGTGCTGCAGGCCCAGCTCAAGCCCTGCAGGGGACTGACTAGGCTAATATACACCCACTGGTGTTAGTGTGACTGACTGGAGATGTCAGGCGAGGGTGGAGGTAGTGCAGGGAAGGAAGCCCATCTGAAGCTTGGTATCTTTAGTTATGTTGGACTGAGCCACTACGGCATCTTCCAACAAACAACGTTCACTAAACATTCCTTTAGTGAGCAGATGAGCAAGTGTATAAAACCTAGCTAGTCCAGGAACATAACAATACTGAACACTACACGTCAAGAAGAGACTAAATAATTTTCAGGCTGAGGGAAAATTGAAATATTTATCACTAAATTAGACATTTTCATACATCACACATTATTTAATCAGCTAAAACTATCCCTCTAATTAATTCTAAAATCAGCAATAACTCCATCACGGTGCAACACAGAAATATTCAGTTCCCCCAAAATAAATTTGTCAGGGTTTTCACCACATACTTGTAAAGCTCTGGCTGAGTCCCATGGCTTCATTGGTCAACCTCTTTGAGAGCTAGGACACGGCTCATACAATGAAGGTAGCAGCATTCTAAAGTACTGTTGAGGTACTCATGTTATTTTTGATCAAGGAATACACATTTGCTCAAATAATTTTCTCCTCCTTACTCCAGAGCCACAAGGAGTGCGATCAGGTAGACATATTGTAAATCCTACATCAAAAAAAGAAATGTTGGCTTGGGATTTCCACAGTGTGCTGATTCCAAACTCCTCAATTCATAATCAAATCCAAGTATGGATTCCTTGATAAAGCTCCAGGTAAGCTGTCTGCCAGTGGAAAAAGGCTCAGTGTCCTTGGTGGTGCCAGTGTTCCCTGTGCTGCCCAGCATTCACACTCTTCAGCAGGCTGGTGGCTGTGCGGCTCCGCCACAGAACGTGCCTCTCATCTCTCAAAGCAGTAAATCCAGGTTCAGATCCTACAGACGACAGGTGAGCATTTTGACTCTGAAGCGAGGATCACTGCAGGACCACAGTGCAGGTTAAGCTAGCTTCTTCCTGAGGCAGGCGCCCCCCACTCCCACCCAGCCCACCTGGTTCTTCTCCTCGCTGGGTACAGCTAGCAGCCTCTGTGCTTAGGGCAGAGGTTTGCTGCATCCCCTGCCTGTCTGAGACATGCAGGCAGGCAGCGCAGATGCAGTCACAGCAGCTGCTCCTGGCTCACACACGCTACCCCTCACTGCTCACAGGGCATAACGTCCTGACGCCGGCTACTTCTGCACAGGAGATCACAGATCTGCCTCAACCTCAGCCACTGCTGCCACGTCCTTCCAACATCCACGACAGGCAACAGACTCAGTGATCATCCCCCCTTCTCATCCGAGCAAATCCCTCAAGCTCTTCTTTTTAACTCCCCCCCTCCCTGCTCTCGTCTCTCTCTGCTTTCTTTCTCCTGCTCTCGATCTCATAGCCCCATTCCCACACTGTGTGATCGCACTGCAGGGCTGCCGTATGCTGCCTGATGAAGTGGGGTGCTGCTCCACGTAACCACCGCTCTCTCTCCCTCACTCTCCCACTATATCAATTCCCCTCCCTCTGCCTCTCTCTCTCTCTCTCCCCCCTTTCTGGCTTGCACTCTCTCTCACTCTGTCTCGCTCCCTGCCTCTCGTTCTCGAACACACAGACAGATGCAAACACACACACACACACACACACACACACACACACACTCTTTCTCTCTCTTCATTGTCTGTCTCTCTACCTCTTTCCCCTTTTGTCTTGCCCCCTTTTCTCTCTTATACAAACACACACATACTCACTCCTCTCCGTCTGTCTGTCTTTCTCTCTATAACCTTACCCCACCTCACCCCTTCTCTCTCTCCTCGCTGCACTGATTAGAATTGCACAGAGGCACTCTGATCTTGCCAGTGCAGAAAGGACACCACCATCAGAGGCAAGGAACAAGCACAGAGAGCCCAAAATCAGTCCTTTCTGCAAAGAATGACTAGAATGTAAAAGGATGACAGAGAAGTCGATCCTCCTCTGCAGGCGCATCGCCAATTTTTTAGGCTAACATGGGATATTGAAACAAAGAGCCTCCTCAAGCCCCTGCTTATTAGCAGATGGCTTTAATTCATTTACATCTTACTTTGATGATAGGACATGGGGGGGCAGCATTGATTCAAGTCAGCAGAAGTCTCTAATGCACTCGTACAGGAGAGGGAGAATGAGAGAGGAGAAGAGGCGCACTTCAAGTCCCGTCTCCTCTCCATTTCATCCAGTCACACAGCATGACAGAAAAGAGGCAAATTCCATTATGTACTTCCAGATGCTCATGTCACATCATACATTTTTAGTGCACAACAGAGGCTACTTACAGGAAAAAGCATGGACAAACAAGTGAAATGATATAAAATATAGACAGATTTGGGGTAAAAAGGCTCACATACACAGAGCGCCATTCAACTTTGAAAGAATTGTCTATACAGGGAGCGGTAGACTTTAGCACCCACCTATGCGGGGCTGCTCACTGCGTCCCTCATTGGTGTTATCTGGGTACAGCTGCAGGCAGAACGTAATTATGCAGGCTTTCAAGCTGCTTGCAATCACCTCACACATTCCCAGATGGGTAGTCAGTAAGGCAGTCAGGGTAAGGAGAAGCGGTGCCAACAGAGGGAGGCAAAGTGAAGGGCTATTGATTGAACCTCCTCCGTAATTGGCCCGCCTGTACCCCTGATGCTCCGGCGTTAACGATCAGGTAAAAGGCCAAGTCGGGTCTCCGTGACCCGTCAGTCAGCCACGAGGACCGACGCTCATCATTCGTTATCAGGGAGAGAAGCTGCTGTCAGATATGCCCCGACTGAGGAGAAAAATGATGGAAGGAGAGTGAGGGAGAGGGAGAGAATGAGCTAGAGAGAGATAAGAAACAGAAAAAGGCTAATAAAGGATGAGGCGATGAAACATATGGGCGAGATAAGATGGTAATAGGAAGTAAGAAGGATTGTAGTGGACTAATTATGATTCACTACAAGATCCCACAACTCCTCCTCCTTCTTTACTCTTTCCTCATCAGCCTCAAACCAAAGTCAGCCCTTACACCACAATATCAAGACAGTTAAAAATACTAGCCACCCTGTCCAATTACTTCCATTCATTTGGGACAGCAACACCTCCCACAGTAGTAGGACCTAATTACTGACTGACAGAGTATCCAATGCTCCTCCGTGGGGTGGGGGAACTGGGTCACTTCACTGTTAAACAGGGCAAGCTGTCAAATCTACCCAAGAATGTTTCTTTACCATTTACCGGGTCTACACTTGGCTCCGAGGAGTGCCCAGAAAGACCTATTTACAGCTGAAGAGGTAGAGGTTGTGCCTAGATAAAAATGTGTCTCTTTATCAGAGCGGGAGAAAAGCACTAGCTCCTTGTCAACACACCCAAGCAGTGGAGAAAATGAGCCGCAAAGCTGAATTAATTCAGGGAAACTGAAGGCGGACTCTTTTCCTTTGAACGTCAGAGTCTGCCTGTACACAAACCGAGCCGATGCCTCCTGTGTGCTGTTAGCTGAGCTCTCTCTCCACTCCCTCTCTCTTTTTAAGCTCATTTACTCAGTGCTCTCTTAGCACACAATCGAGGCACTCGTGATGGGCACACAACACAAACAACCTCATCCTTGAGCACGCAGAATGGCACAAAATTGCAGGGCTCATTTTTACGCAGCCTCAAAAATCTGGTGTTAAGAAATGTGCCTCCTGAAGATGAATTGGTAGTCCTTGGCTGCTGATACACGAGGGACAGCATAAATGCAATGGTGAATGGAATTGAAATACTCAAAAACAGGTGGAGAAGGTTTTTCCCAGTCAACAAAACGATAAAGGTTGAAACAAGAGTGACAATTTAGGTTTCCATCTTCATGTCAATCTCCGATTGAAATCGGAGCAGCAACTGCATGACTCAGCTGAATCTGGGACACGTTCAGCATGCCGTTCTTCAAACAAGTCCTATAAATAGCTCACACCTATATGTGTAGAAAGCAAATAAACAAACAAACAACATATTTCCTCTTATGTAATGTGGAATCACCTCAGGTCTTAATTGTTAGGATGGCAATTAATCTAAGGATGCTTGAGTGTGCGGGCAGTCGTGTTACAATTAAAATCATATATTCACTCTGCGATAGAAAACCAGCTGTGCTTTAGGACTGCTTTGTTAATATGTACCTCCTTTTGGTCTAAATTACATTAACAAATGAAAATAATTCATCAGATATTTTTAATGGTTAAAAGCAGCCTGGAAGGAACTGATATACACTATAAATTGGGGAATATTCAATGAAGGAGGGAAAAGTGGTTATGGGAACAATATCGTATTGTAATTGTTTTTTTAAAGTAGTATTTATTATATCTTTTATTTTATCATCACCTTAATTGTTAATTATTTTCCTCTTCTTAAATGTTTTTATTCTAACCGCTGTCTTTTTTTGTAATCCTGCATGACCCTGAGCTGCACTTAATGTCTGAAATGTGTAATTAAAGTTTATTTTATAATTATATTTTACGACCTCCACCAAGAAGGTTATCTTTTCATCGGTGTGTGTTTGTTGGTTGGTAGGTTGGTTTGTCAGCTTCATTACAAAAAAGCTACCAAGTAGATTTCCATGAAACTTGGATAAAGGATGGTTCTCTGATGAGAATAGACCCTGTTAACTTTTGGTGCACGTCTAGGAAATTCTTTCCAACTTTCTTTAACATTGCAAGATAGGGCGTTTTTCTAAAATTTCATAAACTTCCAACGATCTTCAAAAATAATACAGATTAATATATACAATACGCGTAGGTTTTAGTTAATTCATGGCCATAGGAAATCCACTTTTTTTCCCGCACCATTCTTCTAAAATCCACCTTCAGTACTAAAAGTGAAATGTAACATGAAATCACGACCAGATTTTAAATGAGTAGATGTCCTTGAATTCATTGATCAAACTTTCACTTTTTAATTGCATAGCATATGCCTTTGAAAATGACTGACAGAAAGAAGTGATGTAAGATGTAATAAAATTACCTGATGACACACTGGCACATGTAGTGTAAAATGCTGTTGCAGCAATAAAAGTATAACTTCTCTTAATTCCAATGTCATTTCTTTTCTATTTTCCGTGTCTTTACTTTAAATCCTTTATCACAAAAACATATTTTACCGTTTCTGTTCTTTCTGATAGCTCTGGTGGTGTTACACCTTGCTGCGGTCAGCAGATTCTTAATCCATGAAACATACTGCGCATAACTAATGAACATTTTTATCTTAATAAATATGCTGAGTCTTTTATAAGGCAGTCTTGTGCAGACCCGCAGAAGCTGTTACACAATACCGTATGATGAAACCACCTTATGGCAGAGTATCTAATGGAGGTAGGTTTACACTGTATCAGCACAGGAGTGTTATTTAAACAAACTGAGTTGATGCCAGCTGGCTTCTCTGCCTGAAGGACACTTGACGAAGCGTACTATCAATTCAACCCCTATTGAGGAATACAGTAGCTCCAGAAAAAAACAATATGACAGTGAGGGGAATTTAGAATTAGGTTTCTCATAAAGTAGAAACCTGGTGTGTAACAGCTAACAATGATGTGCCAAACAAATGTCAACTTCAATCCCCATGACTTACAACAAAACTCTCCTCCATCTTTCACGAAGATGTGTTTGAATACTGAACAGCAGCTCTTCCAAAAGCTGCTCACAAATGTGAGCGGTTAATGTTGGGCCCCATCTACATGCACATGGGTATTTTTCTTTTTCAACAAAGATTTTTCTATGCGTTTTGGCATTACAGACACATATGAAGAGCTTTACCTTTTGGAAAACTTTTTCCAGGGTAAAAATATTTCAAAAATCAGTTATCAGTTCTTATATCTGGATGGGGACAATGATGCAGACACACAGTTTGTTTCTTGATTGGCTCTTATTAGTTTAGGTATCATCAGTGGCAGGCGTGAACTCAGAGTATGTGTGTAGGATGTGGTCAGACAGACATTGAAAATACAGTGATGGAAAACAGAGCCAAGAGCAACGCTGGCACAATGGCATAGCATTATCCAGGAGGATTCTGTGAGTCGCAGTCACATTTCCCTGCCTCATCATTTTTGTCCTGTTTTGAGTAAAATGTACCTGTTGCTTTGTTTCAAGCTCTGGTAACTTTAACATGTCTCATAAAAGAAAGTATCTGCCAAAAGTAAATGGAAGGAAGTAAAGAGAGGAAATTAAAAATTGTTTAAAGTATGTTTGTAAGTGAGCATGTTCAAGGTAGATGGCCGCCTGCCATGAGTCCAGGTCTACAACCAGGTTCCCAGCCTATTTAAGGCAGCTGTCATTGTGCATTTTCCAGCCAATAAATCACACACCATATAGAGACATGTCTCTGAATATCAATTCATTCTGCATAAATTAAAAATTCTATCATCATTGAAACATAATAGGTGGTGAAGTTTTACCTGATCTTGGTCTGGGCTGATTCTTTTTCGATGTTTCAATGCCTGCTCCAATCAAGTTCATGATCTTCTCAATCTGTTGAAGAGAATAATTATGAATCACGTGAAAACATTCCCCATTTGATTGAAATGTCGACTACCACTCATGAACAATAACACAGAGCAGTGCTGATCATGTGCTGGAATTCATTCAACATTTTTCATGAAATAATGATTACATGCATTAAACGTCTAACTCTCCACCATCCCACATTTGCCAAACCAATTACAAAGCAAGAATACTGTAGGAGTGGCACAGGGTGAGGACAGAGAGTCGCTGCTGCTGGGAGTATTGGGAAGGAGGCGGGCAGCTTTGCAATGATGGATTGCAAGCAACAGTTCAACGTGGACAGCAATTCAATGACTAACCCACCACTCAGCAAAAAAACACAGCAGGGTGATAAGGTGAATTACAATCTAGAAAATGTTTAAACTCCGAGCTATCGACACCTAACGGCAGTCCTGTAACCAAGTCCTGACTGCACAAACTGACCCTCCAGAGATACAGATCTGCTGCTGTCTGTTTCTTAACATTTGATTGCCCTCTCAGACCTTCACAGAATAAGGCAACAGCTTACTGCAAGGGTAAGTGAGCACAATGCTGCATGCAGGAGATTACAGAGCAACTCAGAGAAGAGTTGTTTAGGGGCTTAGAGCCAAAATTGTTTATTTAAGAAGTCTCTAGCTTTCCAGGAGAGACAAAATGCATTTCCAGGTTGTTTGCTTTTGTTTATTTTCCTCGATAACACAACAGTAACTCAAGCTATAACAAAGTGTTTTGCTGCTGAATGCAGTTTGGCATCAAGTGCTGTTTAACATGAGCAGGACAAGTAATGCTCACTCTCATATCTGTCTATCAAATATGCAGCCACAGCCAAAAGTTGACAACCGTAGCACATACATCTGGCAAAAATGCTACAATCTGTCTATCAATCTGAAATTCTAAAGCTCACTAATTAACACTTTATCTCATTTGTGAAAACAAAAGAAAAAATGTGATGTCAGTTTGTGGTTTTACAGGATGTAAGGCTGATTTACTATCAATTTCACCATGTGGTTTACGTTGTTTTGTATATTGTTTTATTACAGGACATCTGTGTAAAAAGGGAGCCACCAACAGATGTGAGACTTAAAGCCTGACCAGTATATCCAATGGCCAATATAGTTGGCTGATATTGGCCTGTCACAGATAAATCAGTATCGGTGTAAATGTTTCCTGAAATGTGCAGATAAGAAAACTTTTTTCACAGTGAAATGTATGTTTCGATGTACATGTGACATTTTAAACAATAACTGTAAACATCCCGTCTCTGTTACACATCTTTTGACCATGTTTGATGACAGAGGTTTGATGATTGGAATTTTGTCGCTCCCTGGAATCGGCATCGGCCAAAAAATAAGTATCGGTTCGGGCTCTAATGTTATCGATACCAATCTTCTCATCTACGTCTCACCAACAAAGTTAGGGTTAGCTTCAGTTTCTAAAATGTCCAACTATTCCTTTAAAAAAACAGTATGAAAATTAAATATGATGGGACCATTTACAGCCAATGTGAGATGAGATTTTAGCCTAATCGGTCCCATCCTATCAAACATTCAAATACAAGGATTGTATTTCACTGTATGCAAATTGAAATATCTACTCCAGTAGAGCTGAATAAAATCAATGTCAAGTAAAACTACACAGTAGTATATATATGAGTCAACTAAGGCAAACAGTCCAGCCCTGTCCATGTGTACTGCATGGTTTAATCATAATCACTCATCACTGAGTAAGTGTAAGCAATTTGTCTACAAACATGGCACTACTTGCTGACACTTCATGCTTCAAGGACAACAGGACCTAATGCCCAGAACAAATGTATCATTCACCACATTATCATGAGAACAGACTTTACATATTAATAGTATTCAGTATTCTGAAGACATTATAGAAAAGAGTATAAGTCCAAGTACATGTTTTACAATTTAAAGCACGCCAATTAGCAGGCTGAGGGTCGCCAAAAATTCAATGTGCAAAGTATTGCAAATCAGGCTAGGATCTAAATTTAGACTCACTCGAGTAGTGTATTCACAATCAGCAATGAAGATTTCTGCAAGCCTGAAAAGCTGATTCTGCTTTCACTAGTGACACCAGAGACACAGCGAGGCTTATTTGATGTAATATTTAGTGTTTGAAAAAGCCCTATGCACTTCGCTAGTGGCATCAACACTGTGGAAAAGCCTTGATTCATTTGGAAGTCAGGCACGTGGGACGAATGGCATATGCCTCCAGCAATACAGACCTCACATTACTCTTTGAATTAACCCAGTTACATTCTATATCATACACACACACACACATCAGGACTGCATTACATCCAAGCTTAAGTGCACCTTCCAACCCTGTCACCAAAATGCTGCTCTCAGAAAACCAGCGTCATCATGGATAAAGTGTTGAAATATTTCATAACATTATGCACATACAGCCTCATCCACTGTAGCTTGATGATTGGCCCTGGGTCAGGATGGAAATATACTGAATACACAGCACTTTCGCTATACTTAAGAGAAAGTCATTGTCAAATATATCAACCATATATTACACACAGTTTTCATTAAATAAATGTGCCATGTTGCCTTTAATTAGCTATGCCTGCTTATCCTTGAGGGTCACAAGGGCTGGAGCCAGTCCCACTTGACATTTGGGGAGATGTGGCGTCACCAGTCCATTTCAAGTTTTTTTTAGGTTTACCTACGGGCAATTTAGCATTAATCAACCCTACCTGTAGGAGGAAACAGGAGAACCCAGGGGAAATCACACAGAAAGACTTTAGAAACAAAGGAAGTATGCTGACTTTTTTTTTTTACAATAGTTAAATACGAATTGTTACCACGAAACTGTTGGTTGGGTAAGTATAAAGCTACACCCAGGACACAGTTAGCTTAGCTTAGCATAAAGACTGGAAACTGGATGAAACAGCTTGTCTATCTCTCTCCAAAAAAATCTACTTCTAGCATGTCTAAAGTGCACTTAACATGTTAATTAACATGTTATATATTGTTTGTAAACGCTATTAAAAAAAAAACTAAGCGTAAAACACTTTCTGCTGCCATATGATGACATGAGGTTCTGGTAGGCAGATTTTGTTACCTCCAGACTGAGCCAACTAGCCATTTCCAATATTTCCTGCCTGTACACCAAGCTTCATATTGACTGTACAGATATAAGAGTGGTTTTATTCTAAACATCTAACTCTCTAAAACAGCTGAGAAACAGATTGAGGTTAGGCTAGGCTCCAAAATGAGTAAGCATGTCTACATGGAATTGAGTTAAGTATTGAGTTGTCCTTATTCGACATGTATTAAAAAGGAAAAGGTCCAGTTACCATCACCTCAGTAGGAATACATTTAACACAAAGAGCACTTTCCAGTGAATATCTGGGAGCAGGGTGGAAATAATCAGAGGATCTACTCACACAGAAATGTCATTAATAGTGCAGTTATGAAGCACATGGGGCTTTGAGTGGACTGTGTCATTAAATCAGTGGTGCAAATCTCAGTGATAGCACTACATTCTGAAGTGATTTACATGTTAATACAGGTTGATTTGCCCTTCGATTCCGGCTCACACTCCACAAATTATCCCTTTTATGTCACCTTTTCATGCTTCAAGCATTGCTGTGAAAAATATCTGACATTAAGGTGAAATCATTTTGCTTATTTCAGATGCAAGTTAAGTGGTTGAGACTGTTTGTGATCATTCCATGTCCTTGGAGGTTTCTTTATTTTGCATTGCCACTACACATTATGACAGGGAAAAACACAAAGGAAACGCATCGTTCTTTCATCACGAGATCTTAAATATAAATAATCCACAGAGGGAACATTTTAAATAAAGAATATTTGGAGTGTACGCTCCACTTTCACTACAATTAACACCAAGAAAAGATCTAGTCCAGCAGCTATATGTTCTCTGTTTCATCCAGGACCTTGAAACCAGCTTTTCTGAAGATTCATCTTGATTTGATTTAACGGATTAAGAGTAGAGTACAATCCCTTTGGTGGTCAGATAATTTTACTCCAGGGTATTTAAACCCTGAGCAAGATAACTGTGGTAAAGGGCCAGCGTAGAATGATCTAATAAAGTATTTACTAAAGGTCTCCAGGCAGATTTGAGCTCCAAGCTGGAAAACCTAGAAAACATGCTTTCTGGGTTCACACTTTCTAGTACAACTCGATGAACTACAAAGTTGGGACCAACATAAATTGCTACTGAACCTGAATTTGTGATTTTGATTGGACCCAAATGGACCCAATGGGCAACCTAGTCTGCATCCTTTTTTCAGGCGATCATCGTAAAACAGATTGCTTACTTTTTTCAGTGCGGCTTTAAGATCTTGGAGACTGTGCTTGTTACTTTTAAGGGAGCTCTCGAGTCAGCCAGCCTCAGTGAGCTCCTCTACAGGCCTTATTACACTACACTCATTATGTGCATCACTGCCCCCCTGAAAAATATACAGTATAAACACATAAGTGGCATTGAGCCATTAGAGAAAAGTTCAAATACTGAAATACTAAAGTAAACCAGGAAATTTAATATGCTAATGTTTACTATTAACTGAAAATGTTGCCAACTTGAGCATAAAATACAGGCTTAAAAGAACAGATGGCACCAATCAGCAAAAAGTGAACGTTCTCTATGGACTTGACTCTGTTTTGGATCCACTCATGTACAATTCTATCCAGGGTTTTGATTAGTCAGTCACACTAAAACCTGTTTTATTCATTTTATTTAGCAGAGTCAGACTAATACATTGTCCTGGCAGATATATTTGTCTATATTAGCTTTAGGTAGATGTATTTATGTAGAAGACAAAAGATGTATCACTGCAGGGCATGAAGGAGTCAGCTCTGCAAGTGACTTCCTTGAGGCATATCTTGTAAATCGAACCATTGCCTTTACAAGAGAATTAATCTATTTATTTGGAGCCTTACAGCATGCAGATTTTTTTCTATCATGCCCTGCAGTAATTTAGTAATGGTGGCACCATTATAAAATTTCCTCCACTAGAGAGCACTGACACTGTTTATTAACAGCAACAAGTCTTGCTTATTATGTACACTGAATGTATGTTATTATGGCTGATAAATCATCATGACATTTTTCAAACTCTGCCTAAACTGTGGCCTATAAAATCCAGTGTTGATCAACCTTTATAATTTAAATCTATATTTAAATCAATATATATGTCAATTTATTTTAAATAAATATTTTAAATTGTATACACTCTCGTCTTTCCCTGTTTCCCTGTTAAGAAAAGCTAAAGGCTCTTTCTAAAGTATGTTTTAGATTTAATTTTGTCACTCTTCCAACGTAATAAAGACTTCCATAAAACCCAGTTAGTAACGTATGGAAATGGGACAGCCATCCTCGGAGGCAATTTTAACTGACTTCATCAACAATTTCTTCCTGCATAGTAGTAATAGAAACACTTTCTGATATGCGTTTTTAATTCGGCTAATGATCTTTTCTGCATGCAGCTGCTCCAATCTTTCTTGTTTAGTCGACCTCATGCCAGCTAATAAGAGAGATAATGTGAAATAATCTTAAACGATGTGCTTTAGAGCTGGGGAGTACAGTAATGTCCACTGAGCCAATGTCTCCTCACCACATAAGTGATGGCAGTGAGGCTAAAACAGAACAGATAATGGAATAGTGGCTTGATATAATAAACTAACCAAAAAGGAAAGAGGCTGCCTGCCTCAATGGCGCTGGTCTGAAAATAGGATTACCGCCTCAGTATCACTGTCAATAAAGACAGATGAGCCAGTAGCTCGACACCATACAAGACCAAGACCACATAATTCTATCCAGCAGTGCTCATGATTAGGATTGATTTTTATTTATTTGACAGCTTTGAGACCACACATCATAAAACATAAAGCCAGAATAAAGAATTATAACAGTCAAGTCACGGTGGCCTTCATGGTGTATGTGGCGACACATGGAGTGCATACCTTTGTCTCATGGATGTTTTCATTTTTGAGGCCAAAGATTGTGACCACCTAATAGGGATAATAATAATAATAATAAGAAGAAGAAGAAGAAGAATACAACTTTATTGTTGCAATTATATTAGGTTTTTCTGTGTTGATTTCTGTCAGTAGCAGATTGGGTCTGAATAATTACCTGCTGCTTTGTTTATTAACCACTGCAGAAAAATAAATGTCAAATTCCAGTGGAATACCTTTACTCACATGTGTACACACATGGTAAAAACGACATTCATTTCACCATGTAACTGCACCCAGCTTGTCAGGTAGTGCTTTGAATTGGGATTTTATGTCAAGTAATGTCAGATTATCATAAATTAAATTCCTCTGTGTGTATTTTTTCCATCTATACAGGATAGGACCACACGTGACTGATGGATGGGAGCTACTTCTTAAACTGAAAGTTCTTTTCTTTGTTGCCATTTTGCCAATTATTTTTTCTAATCAATCTGCTGGCCAATGCAGTATCATGACAATTTCAGGACGCTCAAGGTGATGTCTTCAATTGTCTAAAGATATTTTAAAATACAACCGGAGTGAAAGAAGCAAATCCTTACTAATAGCAAACTTGAAACATTTTTTTAATATATCATCTCTTATTTATCTATTTTTTTCTTTCAACGATGCCAGGAGGCAAAAGATTCATAATTAATGTTGAATCACTGTTCTGAAATTCAATTCTTACATATAAAATGCTACTGGTTGGCAATTTGTTTTCCACAAAATGTGATCTCCAAACCCAAAATACTTTTGAAATTGTAAAAGTTCTGATCAAATTTTCACAAAAGCAGCTGCTTTCAAACAAGCCAAATTAATCTGACAACGGAATAAACATATTTCTGTCACATTTCTTTTTTTTAATATATATATATTTTTAAAATCAATAGCACAGATCTAGCCCTTGCATATATGGAATAATGGCATTAAACAACATTTTAGATTAAATGTAGTGTCTCATGTGTGACACCTGGTTTAAAGATTTTACTGACGATGTTGCATGCGAAACAGGACTGTGCCTTCCCCCACCCAGTCCCCGCAAACACCATCACAACTATTCTCATATTCATGTACCACATCTGTCTAACCAGATCTTCGGATGTGTTCACTCTGCCTTGGCTCTCTATATGAATTATAAACCAGCATACACATACTTTATCAGCTGTATTTACCTACATGAAAAGTTTTTGTAAGTTAACGCTATTTCATTTTCATTGTGGCCAATTCAGTTTCGCAGGTACCGAAAACTAAATTAAGTTTATAAACTATATTAACAGCTATGTGTTGATGAAGGTTCTCAGTCATCCAGGTCATGGTAATTCTAAGTATATCGTAGGCAGCTGGACCTGTTTCAGTTTCTTGACACATATTAATAATTGTAGAAATGATCCCTGCGTCTTGAAGACGTTTCACCTCTCATCTAAGAGGCTTCTTCAGTTATATTAAAAGCTATGGTTTATCTATTCTCACACTATCAATTTTGAAACATTTCATATAACAAAAGGTTCATGAAACATATAAATTTAAAATATTACAATACAGCTAATTTAACATAATAAAAAAGCAGTATTTTCATAAGGGATCTCAGTCTATCTGTGTTATGCAAGATCACAGTACAGCATATAAACACACACATACACACACACACACACACACACACACACACACACACACACACACACACACACACACAGACAGTATGCACTTTAAAAGCTTGCATGTGTAATGACCTGAGGAATACCACTGGGAAATAGAGTACAAACCACTCAAGCATCTGTAACATGTGGCTATGTTAACCTTTGCCTTTTGAGTATTGAACACATGTGGTGAAGACATCAATCACCTTAATCATATATGCCATTTTTATTATTAATGCATTGAGTTATGGTCATTTTAGTGCAAAAGTCTTATGTAATGTAGCTATTTGTAGTTTTAATCTTAAATGAAAAAGGAAAAAAACACAAAAAAGTGGTGACATTTAGCTGTTTAGTGATAATCTTTCACGTTTCTGTAGATATCTGGCCAAATATCAACGGGAGGATGTTAAACTGCTCTATGGCAGCTACAATGAGGTTTAACAGGAGAAACAATTAGATTTGCCAAATGACTGGTCCTTCAACAGTCTTTTAAAACTGAGGACGGAATTTAAGAAGGCTTAAGTTATCAGACATTTGCTACAGTAACATGAAGTAATAATGAAGTAACACCAAATCTTTTGCAGTGGACTACATTATTAATGTCCCCAAGATGTACGCTGGCTACTTAGTGATTACACTAAAAGGAGTTGCTCCCTAAAGCGGGCAAATTATTCACTCTTCAGCATAAAAAATAATCATAAATCTAAGGTGATAAGAACCATCTAGAGGTGAAGCTACTGTAGATGAGTATTCAAGTTCCCTACCATCAAAGGCCTCATTAGTCCATCTTCAGTACAGCTGTTCTGTTTTGCCTGACATGGCATAGCTAGTGTTTTGTTTGCAGGGCTCATTTCTACAATTATTAATGAGCTCATTATTATAACTAATGAGGCCTGTCCTGCCTGCTTCTTTCTTAACTGTGAATGTTTGAAACATTTCAATATATGTTTAGTCATTGTGGCCAAACTTCTTAAAGTAATAATGACAGTGTAAATACACTACGATGAGCAAGAATTTAAAAGTGCAGACTAACTCACTACTATGTGATGCTAATTAAATCAGGCTATAATCTCCACTCTAAAAGGTCTAGCTACTATCTCACATTAGGTTTGTCAGGTTTGTTTGTAGCTAGTTAGCGAGTTATGGCCACGAGCTAGCCAAGCTAACCGAAGTTACAACAATTTACCTGAAGTGGCCATTAAAATACTGGTTGTATGAGAGTAAACTTTCACCGGCGACAAAAAAAACCCCATTGAACTGAACATTAAAAGTGAAACGTCACTTACAGTCGCGGGAGTTGAGGACATCAGTTGTAATGCCACTTTTATCCAGTAGCGCCGCCATTACGGCTCCTCAACTGACGTGTACACATCACCTAGATTCATTAAGTTAGCTACTCCTTTTTTTTTTACCGAAGCAATCATGATGCAGTCGTCAGTCCAGCGTAATCAGAACCACCCTAACACTTCCTATTTTCCCATTTAAGACTCGGTCCTGCTTCTTCAAGCAACGTTTTGACGGTTTCATTCAGCTTCCGTTTCATGTCTTCATCTGTTTGACCTGCTGGTTAATGGTGCATTCGCAAGTGGGAAGTCGGAAATTCCAACTACACAAGATCTGGGTGCAATTTGTAGTTGTCGTTTTCACTTTCATTAAGTTGATCTGTGCTCAGTATAAGGCCTTGTTTTTTTAGTGCCCTTTTACTGTTAAATCAGCTGCTGTAGTTGTTTGTGAAGTTCACAGACTTGCCATTCAAAAAAACATTTCCAGAGAGCGTCCATGTTTTTCCGAGCATAGAACGCACCATTAGCTCCACCCCGCTGCCCATATTTGGATTTTTCCGATTCCAACTTACAAAGATGGCGGCAAATGAAACGGCAAAAATGTTTAAAGCCACAGTTTGTCCTAATAAAAGTAAATTACCATTCAGTTTTGCATTAAATTGCTTAGTGAACTACATCATCCTGGCCAATATACGTCACCAACACCAACATGACCACGAACTAAACAATAAAACTGGCCATATTAACAACTGCAGTAAGTTTTATACCAAACCTGCGACTTTCTAGATTTGAAAAACTATCTTTATAAATTGACAAACATCATATTTGTGATTCATGGCACAATTCAAGCGTGATCATTTAATTATTTGTGTCGCTCCATTCACTACCATTGAAAGTTTTCCAGAAATAAGGTCCCATGAGGACAACTGGAAGGGGCTTGTCCTCGGTTCTCCAGACAACTTGCCATTAACAATTTTCCCTAAATAATTTACTCATCAAGCAGCCTACCTGTCACTTATCTCACAATTTATATATATTTTTTTACCAATATGCTATGTGATGTGATCATACATTAAACAACAAGCGCCAGTCAGGTGTCAAAAGAATGATCTACTTATCCAACAAAAGCTGACAGGGCAGGTTGAGAGCATCATCATACATCTGAACCAATGCATTAACATCATGCAGGTTCAGCCGTCTATTAGAGGAATGGGAGTGACCTATATTTAAGCTTTATTTAACAAGACTAATGACGCTCTCAGCGAGCTTAAGATGAGTTAAAGTTTCCCATAGTGTCCCATATTCATCAAACACACTTACATAAACACTCCTGAACGTTTTTCAAGCAGTATCAGAAAAGAGATTAAACAAAACTTGCCTGTTCTTCTATTCAAGTAAAAATACAGAAATGGAAAGCAGCTACTTTCACAACAATGGGAGCTCTAAAAATGGTCAGCAGTTACACAACCTGCCAGCTACAATACAATTCTACAGATCTACCACTGAAAATGTCAATGGAATTTAAAGGTTATACTTCATTTCATAACTTCTTTTTTTTTATAATAACAACATCCGAATGCCAGCATTTGTATCGGTACTTTGTCTTTCTGTGTGCGCATGTTACTGTCATATATGTGTGTCTGACCTAAAGCCGAGCCTCCCACTGAGCCCCGCGTGTCGTTTTAATGTTTGTTGGTGGTTGATCGCTTCACGAGATATACTCGCAAGGCAGGTTTTGCCCTCACTACCAACACATACACACACCCATATCCCCAACCCAAATAAATCCCTTGAAATCTGGAAGAGAAACAGACACTCGGGAGCAGCTGCAAAACAGGATGCCCTTGAGAACAGGACACCCCACCCAACATAGCCTGAATAAACAGCTCTGTCAGAGAGCAGAGGGGTGGAGCAGAGAGCAGGCACTGGACAGGGAGGGGATGACAAAGAGAGGGGGACATAAAGCCAAGTAAAAGTTCAAGAAGTCCACTCTGAGGTGACACCCAATCGCCCTTGCTGTAAGGATGAAAAAGATGCACTCTCTCGACTCACAGTAAACACCAGACCCCATCTGTGTGACCATAACCCTGGTGAGGCTGTCATCAAGTCCGAGACTAATTCCAGTGTGAGCAGGTTGATTCAAGGCCAAGACCAAGGAAACAAACTTCAATATTCTTCAAACATTTGCTAATTCTGTAGTTTTAACTTACTTTTTTAGGTAACACTTTATAATAACTATCATTTATTCACAAGTTTACCCTTGTCTGTTTGTTCTCTTGTTTGTTAGATGGTTTCTCAGCAGGATTACACAAAAACTACTGAACAGATTTCCATGAAACTTGGATGGAGGATGGGTCTCAGCTCAGAATAGATCCCTGTTAACTTTGGGTGCTGATCCAGATAAAGAGACGAAGCCAAGAATGTTTTATCACTAAAACATTGTGAGACAGGGCAGAATTTTGACATCATTAATATTTCAGGGAATGAAGCGTGGATCATTTTAAAGAAAATCCAGCACATTGAGGTGTCTGGTATCTAAAAGCAACTACAATTTGATGCTGATCCAAGATCTGGTGAGTTTAAATTATTGTTTAACAGTTATACAGTTAAGCAGTTTCATCCTTAATTATGGTAATATTGTACAAGGCTGGGTGTGTGATTCTGTTAAAGATGATTCAATAATGAAGTTTTGTGCCTTAAACAATCAAATAATAAGATTGTCGGCTGTTGGAATATTAGAATCAGGCAAACCCGACATACAGTATGTAATATTTTTGTAATCACAGACTCCTCCTCAGGTCATCAGACCCTCTTAATTCACATGAATACATCATTACCAATGGCATAACCTCAGTGTATGCAACTCTAGCTGCAGTAGTGGAAACTACAGACTGAAATAAAAAAAGATTAGTGGCTAAGACAGAGAGAGGTCCTAGTCAAAACACCCACAAGGCACAGATTAATGAAAAAATTCTTGAATTTATGTTTTCAGAATATTACCTTGGACTTAATGACTGTTCAGAAATTATGCCGTTCTGTTATCCCCCCCTTTCGAGAATAACTCAACTTCCTGTCAAATCCGCTGATGAACTTGCAAAAAATGCAAAGTGGGCAAATGAGAACTGCTCCTGAACTGACGCTGAAGATATCCAAAAACATAACCTCACGGTGTTGTACTTTGTGATAGGGACTCAGCAGAAAGTGTCAGGAATGTTCAAGTCTGCTGCTTTTCTCATAAAAAAAAAAAAAAGAAAAGTATAAGTGTGCCTCTAAGCTGTGCACTATAATAATATAATACATTATCAGTCATCAGTCATTGTCCCTACAGGTTCTGACTATTTAAGTGGACGCTTTGGTGGGAAATTATTATCATCTGAGTCTTTGCAGGGCTTTAGGGGATGCTGCATTGACGCTCCAAAGTGCTCAAAAATCACAAGTTAAGGCTTTTGGGGATAATGGCTGGGGGTGGGGGTGGGGGATTCGCTCGCAGTTGGCTGAAAGTAGATGGCGCAAGACGGAGCAAAGGAGCCAGAGGAGTGCAGGAGGAGACAGTGGAAGCGTGGGTCGGCCCCTGAGACATGTACTGAGTGGATGTGGAATGACAGCACAAGCCCAATTAGTCTTGGATGCCAGGGCTGCTGCAGGGAGGTCGGTGCAAGTGATCAAGCCATTCATGCATTCAAGCACTCCCCCACAGGCATTCTACGCCAACAGCCGGGGTGAAGTTACTACAGTCTATCACTGCTTCTGCTGGACTCCTGAACGCTCTCATACTGCTGCCTCCCCTCTCCCCCTTCCTTCCTTCCTTCCTCCCTCTCCTGAAATGTCCTGCTTCGCCCCATCACATTTCTTACTTTTTTTTCTCACTAATCCTCAGCTGCATTACTTATCGGCCTCCCTTTTTTTCTTCCTTGCACATTCACACTCTCTCTTAAGGACATTAACACACTCCACTTGAAAGCCATTGCCACTCCCTCGGTCCTCCACACCCTCCCACTTGTTTCCCATCCCCAGAGCTCGAAGTATTACCTCATCCCACTCAGAGGCAAAGGAATGCATGCGCTCCGTGGACGGCTGCCCAGAGCTGCAGTTCGACACGGATCCACTGCGGCCGGCAAGACCCCCATCCTCCTCCCCGAGTGGTGACGCCAACAAGTCAGAGTCCGACTTGGACAAGCTTCGAATCAGCCCAAGGTCTGCGGGTCTGACTTTGACCGTTGCTTTCGATGCGGACTCAGCTGAAACTTCACTGGAGTCCGTAATGTCAGCCTTTGGAGTCTGGATCACCTTGGCGGTGTGGGCATCCGGAGTGCACTCTGCCATTGTTCTGGAGCTGCCAAGTGCAGCTCAAGGATCCTCAGTTTCCTGAAGGGCGATCCAGGATCTTCGTGGAAAGCCAGTCAATATTAGCACTGAAAGACACAGATTAACCAAGTATAAATACTGTCAGCTTGAGTAATGTGACTCCAACTCATACAAAGTCCTCCTGTTTGGAGGGAAAAGGAGCATGTAAGTGAGAGACTTGTTGTGCACAGCAACAATCATCAAGGTCCACCCACTAGTTGTATCCTGTTGCCCTCCCCTTAGTGGCTGGCTGCCCCCTCCTTTAGCCTCTCAACTGTGACTCTTTTGAAAATCCTACACTTTCTCCTTGTCAGACAGTCTGCTTTTCTTATCAGGTCGTGTATCTAATGTGGTCGAACCAATTCAGAAAAGAAGCACATAAGCCTAATGTCTGATGGCAAAAAACTCAAAACTCATCACAATCGTCTGAAGTCATAAAAACTCCTCATTCACGTCTCCTCTTACCTGCTGACTTGTACCCCTGCTGCTCTCTCTGCTGTGTGTTTCTGTGTCTGTCCTGTCCTGAGGTTGATTCCAGACTCTTCAGGAGGACCGGCTCTGTCCCGTACTGAGGATCAGAGGACGCGAGGATCCCAAAGCCTGGCCTTATTCAGACTGACAGCTGGGGTAATCAGGTTACTGACGCACTGGGTGGTTGCTCCATTTTAAAGGAGGGAGAGCCGGGATTCCTCCTTTTTTGTTGGTGTGTGCGTGTCTAAGAGAGTTTGTGTGCAGGAGGCAGAGGTCACCGAGTTTAGTTGAGATCTATCTATGTTTATCTATTGACTGATTATTGGACATTTTTCTAATTACTGTTGTGGTACTGTGTTATTTTTTAATCCAGCTCCTGATAAAATACATTTAAATTTGACATATTGTACTCATCTTCAGGTTCACAATTTACTAGGTTACTAATATCACAGGTTTGCATGCTTTAATGTTCAAATATCACATGAGTTTTCTCATTCTGTCCAGTGTTACAGCTCTGTATTTACCCTCTATCCGAGACGCTCTTTCTTAGTGCCTGTCTCTTTAAGGGCCCCCAATCCCAAATACCCTGTCTACTTTGATTGGTCAGCTCACACAAGCCTGAGCCAGCACAGCTAATAACAACAGAGCAACTGTGCTTTATCAATTCTCGCGTGCCAAACTAGCCACCAGGCATAATCTATGCAAATGTGACACAGTGACATAGTGTGATGTCACAAAGTCACGGAACTGAATGCGTGATTAGTGATGAGGCGTTTCAGGCGCAGTGTTTTCTATGGAAGGGTTTCTGTTGGTGCAGACTTTGACCTTTTTTTAACATTCAAGATCTTTTACATGAACAAGCACATTTATAAAACACTGAAGGAAAGGAAGAAATCAAAAAAACAAAATAGGTTCACTAAAAAAGTAGCTACTTTGACTCTGATGCAGCATGTAAACTGTAAAGTAACTAGTGACCAAAGTTATCACATAAATATAGTGAGGTAAAAATTAATTCAAATGAAGTAAGAAAAAATGACTTAGGTACAGTAGACGAGCCGATGTACTTAGTTACATTCCAGCGCTGAGTGTAGCAGAATATTTAGGATGTCCCTCTGGATGCCTCTCCAATTTATCATCTGTAACTTTTGCCTGACCAGGAGCTTCATCTCTAATAGACTTTCATGCACATATTTTACAGTCACAAATCGAGTCGAGGCCAAAGTGGAAACACTTGACAGCAAGGGAAAAAACTTATTCTGATGCCAAAGTCAATACATTACATTGATTTTCTGTGATATAGTTGAAGGAAAATATCTTACAGATGGTCATTTACCAAGCGATAACAGCCACAAAGTGTTTTTTATTGTGTTCTTTGACTCGGAGGTATGAGGTAAATAGAACCTCTCGGGATCCGCAGAGGTCATAAAAAAAAGAATCCAATAGGAAATGTTGATGATATGTGAGGAATATAGAAAAGATCTCACACACTCTGTGCTATTCATGACTCTTTGCAAAAGGAGTCTCTGCTGACAAAAGGGTCCCTTGTGAGGCATCTTTAGTATTCACATGCAACCATAGCCGTGCAAAACGCGCCTCTGTGCCCTGTGCCCTCAATCGGCCAAGTGCCTTGCATGCTCACCTCTTCCCTATGGGCAGCGCTGGTATGTGCATGACAAAAGAGATAACATCCTCCTCTCGTCGAGGAGGGCTCACACTGCCACACACTGCTTAGCTGGCAATAACAAAAGCCACATCTAATGAAGCACGTTGAATCGCACATCTAATGATCTCTTTGACTGTGATGAGGATGAAACAGTTATCCACATCTTCTGTGCCATTTCATACAATAGAGGCTCTGGTATACAACATGTTTCAGGATAATGATGTCTTCATGGCATATTAGAGCGACTAAAATAAAACATGCATCTCCTCCTTCAGCTGGCTGGCTGATGAGCCCCGGGCTAAAGACAGTGGTGACTCATGAACACTCTTCTCAAACAAAGACATGCACACTGTGCAAGTCACAGGGAGACAGCGCAGTACAGTAAACACACACACTGGAGTGCGACGTTTTTTTATGTGTCTGTGCGTATGGGTTTTGTTTTCTCCTAAATTGTTTGACACACAGATGCCTTTTCAGGATTGTTGCTGACGTTCCTTCCACCAGCTCTATGCGTCCCCAGGTCCACAATTGACATTTTCAATAACACTGCGCAAGTCCTAAAACCACTTTTCTCACCACTCCAGTCCATAAATCATTATCCTCTCTCTGCAATTTGGTGCCCTGCAGCTCCCACTTGATCAGCTGGCATTACAGAGACAGAGAACGAGGCCACTGGGTAAAGATCGAATAAAGTTAATCAACCTAGGAAGCTATTACCTCCAACAAGGGCAGTTTGGCTTCAAAACAAATCTGAAAAAAGGCACAAAAAAACTCCATATCAGCCTCTCATGAACGCCATAAAATGTGGTATACAATTCCCTGTTTGCCTGGGAATGTACAGCCCTCAATGACAGTCTTACGGTTCATTCTCTGAAATCCCACAGTACATTATTTGGCCTGTGTTTTTCCCCTTTGAGAGTCTGAGAGGACGTTAACCCGAGAGTCACGGACAAGAATGCTCTGATGCTAACCTCTAAGGTCATCTGTTCCCCAAGGCAGCGGGGATGCCATTCATCCAAGCTTTCATTTTCACAGCCCCGAAAATGTGAGAATTCATACTCTACATCACTGGATAGGCAGAAAATCCAATGACATAATGGCCTGTATCAAGAAATGCTCACAGGACGAAAACAACAAGAGGTCATTCACAGGCCAGCATCATGTACAGTGTAAGAATTTTGAAATAACCCCGAGACAAATTCAGTACAGACTACAAGCAGTGTTATTTTTACACTATTTTGGAGCTACTTCACACGTGTGTCTCATTCTTCAAAATGCTGTCTTATTGTAAAAGATGTTTCAAAGTCGAGGGATGAAATAAATCACATCGATAGAGCAGAACTACCTGCTCTCGGTTCAGAATGGCCAAAGATGTGGCACCTGAGAGAGCTTTCGAACAGACACGAACGGAGATGACCCCTCAGCAGGGAAATGGGAGGGCAAGTGTGCATGGCTGAGTGAAGACGTAGCGCTGGATATCCATCAGCATTAGAGGGGGGGGGCGAGACGGAGAGACTGGAGGGTAGAGATTCATTCCTTTCTCAGCGTCTAACCGGGTTTAGTTGGTAATCTCACTGGGTTACTCTGTGAAAAGCCTCAAATACCCTGTTATCAATAGCATCTGCAACATCTGTAGGTTATGGGAAAATCGACATGAAGCTCCCCACAGAGAAAGGATCTGGCAATCATCTACCACTGTAGAGTGGCTTACTGGCATTTAGCCACACTGGAGGCATGCTCTATTGTTGGCAATGATGGTCGGTCGTTTTTTAGTGTGATGTCTCAACAATTATTGGATGCACTGCCATGAAATCTGGTGCAGACGTTCGAGGTTTCCAGACGATGAATCCTAATGACTTTGGTGACCTCCTGACATCATGATTATCACAAATTAATTAATTGTTAATCGTCCTGCGGTAATGACTCCTAATGACTGTGATAATCCACGCGATCTGATATCGTCGTGTTGGTGTTGTTCCCAGAACATCATAGTTAACGTTGTTCCAGAATCATTTAAACCAAACCAATTAAGGTTTTGTCGTGTCACAGCTAGGCAACTCTGGGGAAAAGACTGGAAAAATAAGCATGTCTTACACACTGTGAAAGGGTCTATGGTAACCAAAAACATGTTTTCCTATACTTGACCAAGTATTTTAGTTCCTTAAACCTGACCAAGTATTTTTAGTTCCCTAAACCTGACCAAGTATTTTAAGTCCGTAAACCTAAGCACGTATTTAGTTCCCTAAACCTGACCACGTATTTATTTCCCTAAACCTGACCAAGTATTTTAAGTCCGTAAACCTAACCACGTATTTAGTTCCCTAAACCTGACCACGTATTTTAGTTCCCTAAACCAGACCACGTATTTTAGTTCCCTAAACATAACCACATATTTTAGTTCCCTAAACCTGACCAAGTATTTTAAGTCCATAAACCTAACCACGTATTTAGTTCCCTAAACCTGACCACGTATTTTAGTTCCCTAAACCAGACCACGTTTTTAGTTCCCTAAACCAGACCACGTATTTTAGTTCCCTAAACCAGACCACGTATTTTAGTTCCCTGAACCTAACCAAGTATTTTAGTTCTCTAAACATAACCAAGCACTGTGATGAGGATGATAGCCTCAGTCACTAAATTAATCCAAGAGACAATCTGAAATCATCCAGACTGAAATGCATCAGTAGCGATCTGATTTGAATCCCATTTCAATCCATCTACAAATGTAGTTCTGATCTGATTTGCAAAAATCCCATTTCATGTTGGTTTTTGCTGTCCAGACCCAAGATTAACGGATCTGCGCTGGCAGTCTGAACATAGAAATCTTCATCTGAAAGCTTGAAGAAGTGGTGATAGCCAACAGATGCTTATAAACAAGATGCATTGTTGTGACAATGTAAAACAGAGAGCAATCAATCTTGAGCGGGACATACCAGCATTGTTGCCATAAATGCTAACCCTCAAAAACCAGTCATCAGTGATGTTATTACAGCATCTGTACTGCAGGAAAATGTGTTTTGGTCTGCTCTGATAAGGGATTGCTCATTCTTTTCTATCACGCTGCGTGGCATCATGTGCCACAACAACCGCTGCCGGCCTCATAAGGATAAAGATACATTTATCAGATAATATCAGCATGCTGGAAAGATCAGAATCAAAGCGCACCGTGGAATCCAACTGAAGTTCAAGACAAGATAAGATGGCATAATTCCCTGTGTGTTCACCTGCAGTGTATTAATGTATGCATGCATGCACGTATGTGCACATGTATGTGTCTGTATGCATGGATGGGTAAATGTTTGTGTTGAAGCCAGAGGCACGCAAAGCTTTGTGTGTCAGGTTAAAGCTCTCTGTGAAAAACAATGGGCACGGCTCCGTGTTTCTGAATTTTCCCATCAGGGGGGTGATGAAGACAATGGCCAGAGACAGATTGAACACGTTCCCAGTTTTATTGCAATTGGCTCAGAATATAATTTAAAAAAAAAGACCAAAACTTTTCTATTAAATCTAATATCTAACAATCTATTATCAAAGGTTCATGAGGAGAAAATGAAGAAGGGACATTTTAATTCAAAGGGAAGAAAAGACAAATCAAACAAGTGAGCAAGAGAAACAGAGAGCCAAGAAGAGCGAGGATGAGAAAGCTCATAAATATAGCTTCCTTTAATTATGTAAGAATTTTAGTTAAAAAACATTCCAAAATCAACTAAAATGGTCAGCCGAATGTGAATAAATAGCAGTGTATACTTTATGTTGTCTGTGTGTTGCAGAGATACAAACTAGAGTTAGCATGTTTACCAGCTAGCCTGGTCCAAAGCTCCTGTGCTAGCGGTGTAAAAACACCAACACTCCCCTGGTCTTCAACTGCTAGCTGCATGGTTAACTGAGCTAACTAGCGAAGAGCAGCATTTATGTATCAGTGTGGACAAGGCCTTAAAAAAATGGACCTTTTCAAGGCGAGGTTATGTGAGTTGGTGAGAAGTTTTAAACACATTTATGGTGTTACTTCACCTGAGCACAGAGACAGTGACTACGGATCAGCTGGGAGGAGACTGGATGGTAGCAAAGGACGAGTGGAGGTCTGCGCAAGACCAATTTGACTCTGAGTGGCGTCCTCTACTGGTTGTGTCTATTTTTGTATGTAGAGGGAGCAGAAATTAGCTTTTAATCCAACGTCAGGATGTGTGTGAGAGGGGGCCGGTTTCCGAAGCTATACGACCATCTGACAAGCACGGCTGATGGAGTACACCGGCCCCTTAATTAATCCAGAGATAACGCTGACGGTTCACAGGCAGGTCACTCTGAATGTAACACCACTATAATAGCTGCCCTTGGCAAGCTCCATATCCAGAGAGTACAGGAGATGTACGTCGTAATGATAGTAATGATATTGGCAGTCATGAATCAATCAGACATGCTATCTTCAGCCGTGGAATTTATTCTGAGTGAAGTGCCACTGTAAGACAATCCACTTCCATTATTAGACGGGCTCGCGCCGAACTTTAAGATAGATTAAGAACACACGTTGAGAATAAAGACATTAATCACTGCTGATAGCGGAGCGAAAATCCATTTATAAAAGAAGACTCTGCACATACTCACGGAACAAAATACTACAGGAGCGTCTTTCCATTATCACGTCGCTTTTCTTCTCGCATACTGTCTTAAATCTCCCAAAAAAGTCACTCTTTTATGTGCAAAAGTTTATTGCCAGGCTAAATCTGCCGTCATCTTTAGATACACAGTGCTTAGCCGAAGGCTTTTAGCCTTTTAAACTTCTCAGCATCAAAGAATTTTACAAAGTACGAATCCTTTCCTTCCTTAAAAATAGACTCTGCCCTTGACTCTATATCGAGCACATTTTTAGAAGCAATTTCACTTGTTGCTGGAGTAAAAGGCAAGATAGCACTCTAGTATTCAGTTCTCTGTCTCTGACTACCTCAGATTTAAAAAGTGTCGCTATAGGAGGTTTTTGTTCTAACCTGGTTTCACCCGCTCGTTCTTATTTTTAGAAGGAGACGATGTTCCTGAAATATGTTACTTCTTTATATTGGAAACCTCAGTCAGACGACCTCCTCAGAGAAGCATGACTTGACAACGTGGCTATAAAAAGTCTGGGAGTTTTTCTGAAAGCGACTAAAAATGTGCTTTTTGGGGTTTTTTGTTTTGAGCGCTCTCATTTAGCAGAGAGCTGACAAACTCAAATCTTTGTCAAAAGAGAAAATTAAGCAAAGAAAGAACAATGCCCAACAGTGGGAAAGCGTTCCTCCCTCATAGACGTCGACAAAGATGGGTTTTTGCTCATTTTGAACGAGAGCCGAGTCCTTGTGTTAAACACCATTATATGCATGAATGAGATGGTAACAGATGATGGGTTTTTCAATGTCACCATGGGCGCATATTGACTGACAGAAGAGAACAACAGACATTTCTGTAGGGGAGATAAGCAGACAGACACTTGATTGCAAAGACAGCTTCCCGATAGAAACAATTTGGGATACTTCAGGCAGTTTCGTGTACGCCTCTGAGGCTGGAAAAGAAGTGATTCGTGAGACTTCTCTCCTCCCTGTTTGCTGGTAATCTTCCACGATCATTACGGGTAAAACTGCAGATTTTGCACCTTCACTCTGGATTCGTCGTGTAGTGTGTTCGTGTACAAGAAAGGACTGAAGTGAGGGGGTTTTAAGATTGTTCTCGCTGCTCCTGATGAGAAGAAAAGACAGAGGAAGGCTCCTTCTGGCACCACATTTTGTCATTTTCAGCATTTTGATGGGGAGCAGTAACTACAAAGGCAGCAGAATTGAGAAGTTTTCAGGCTGGGTGGCAAACTGCATAAGAGATACACAGGTTGCCTTCATTTGACACCTTTTTTGGCTACTTACAAAATCGTAGGTTGTGCATCCTGCTTTTGGGTAACCTTCACGAAATGGAAAAATGTGGTATCTACTCACAAGATCTCTATTCAGCTTTCATTTTTAAAAGAAAAAAAACAAACAAAATATCGATTGTTTACAGGATCTCTTTTTTGCCATGTGTCTGTGCCGTGCCTATATTATTTAACTGTGAAGCAAAACAATTGGTGTCTGTCTGTTATTCGTATATCAAGAATCGTTCATCTGATCTACTTCCCACTTGGCAGGTTTGTTGCTGAAGACCCAACGTGATCACACGTGATCCCTCCCACGTAATGTCATGGGTAAGTAGACATAAAAAAACTTGCTCTTTTAACATGTTGCAGTGTGGAAAAAACAAAAGCAGAAGTTTAAACACGAACTGGGGGCGCTGTGGCTCAGGGGGAGAGCCAGCGTCTTGTTATCGGAAGGTCGCTGGTTCCATTCTCCGGGTCTGCTCGTCGAACTGCTCCTGATGTGCTGGACTGCACCTTGCATGGTAGCATGCTAGCTAACGTTAGCCTCAGGGGCTGGAGTGTTTACCATTGCTTGGCTGCTCCGTTTGATGCTCCAGGATGACTTTTATTTAAATCTATAGACAAACAATAAACTAATCTACAATTGCCGAACCTGTGATGTAAAGATAGCTCAACCACACCGAAATCAAATTAACTCCATGAGGCAAGGACGTGGCAGTTACAGTTACTGTACCGCTGAGCTGGTGACGTTAGCTTAACCAGAAACGTGGCTACTTTTTGTCTCTCCATCATGATGTCTGGAGGTGAGTGGAATAAAACATTAAATTACAAAGCTATTGCTTCATCAAAACTGATAACAGCTTTTGTTAACAGTTCATCAAAATATAGCATTGTTTGGCTTTAGCTGTGGCTAGCAGCAAAGCTAAATTTCAACTGATACAGACACAGTGCAGTTTAGCCACTAGCTCAGCTTTGCTGCTCGACATTTGTTAAAAATTACACATTCCCATTGAATAACATTTTTATTTCTATATGATAAAATAAAATGTGTCACAAAGCCAGCTTACCATCTTAACTCACTTTCGACCAAATGTGTAGAGACTCGGTAGTTATGAAGAGTAGTCTTTATCAGCAGACACTTCAACAGACTTGCCACACTTACCAACTCTAGAAGGATGAATTGTGTGTGCATGTTGTATTAGAACAGAAATGAAACAAAACTGGGTCAGGAATCAAGTAAAGTGGGGGGGGGGGAGACAGAATAATTCAGGTTAAACATCATGAAACATTACACAAACACAGGAGAAGAGTGAGCTTCTGAACACGGACAAGAGAACACGAAAATGGAAATTTTTCTTATGAGGCAAAGTGATAAAGGCTTCGTGACGGCCAGGAACACTCTTAAGAGGCAGACATTTGCAACTACTTTTATATGCATGTATGGATGAGAACCATATGTTGGAGGTGATGAGGACCCTGATAAAATATTCAAGTACTAAGTTGGAGGTGAGGTTATATGAAAAATTCATGGAGTCATATTCCAAATTTAGATTTTCAGAATCGTGGAAAACAAAAACAAACAGAAAACAGAGTGTAACAATCTCATCACCTCACGTGCACTCGAGCCTTTCACTTCACCAAAATGACCTTTTACTGTCAGAGTTGTTCACGCTGCCTGAGGGATATGGTAGTTATCTTATCAGGCAAACAATCAACGATTGACAACACATTTTTATTTGATTCATTTTGAAAAACTGGATTACCGTGATATAACACGACGGTCAGTATGAATGTAGATTTGTGAAGTTGCTTAGAAAATGACTAAACAATGAGCGACAGACAGTTGTTGAATAAACTGTAATTGTTTAAGCGTGTAATAACAACATCTGTGGCTCGATTCCAGCTGTGGATCTTTGTTGCACGTCACCGCTCTGACAAAAGAACAAAATTCTCAAAAACACTTTGAAGGAAGAAAAAAAAAGACATAATATTCGTAGCAGCTAAAACACTTTTCTGAAAAGTGAAGCGTGAAATACAGAATGTTCTTCTCATTTTAAAGGGGCTCTACGCAACAATTTGTCCGTATGTGAGCAGATTGTAACGTGACGTGAAAGCTGAAACTCTCTTTCGGTTGCCTCTACAAGCCTGTGGACGATTTGTTTAAGTTGTTTGACTGTGATTTTTTTTTTGTGAAGGACTGGGATTGAATTTTCTCAGCCAACAGAGAGCAACAGTAGCCAACGTTCATTTTGAAATGGAGTCTGCCAACAAAAAACCGACCTGCTTCCACAGAGCCCCTTTAATTAGATTTATGAATATTGACTGATGCAGGCTTCATTAATCTTAATCCTGTTGCTGAATGAATGTTTCCTCTGAGCCTGCACACAACACTGACATAAACATAAAAAATGTGCAAATAACATACATTATTGTCCACTCAGAAATGCATCAAACATTGACATGACATTCTGACACATCTGTTAACCATTTCTCTGTGTTATTTCACACACACCTTGTATTTATCACGCTGCCGGTGAACCGTCGTGCAGATTGTTTGCTTGTCCTTTTGACTTTATGAAACTCAGCTGTGAAGTACAAAACACTTTGGATGCAAATGCTGACGGATGAATATTTAACGTGGTTATTTATAAAACATGGCAATGCACAACGCAGTGGAGCAGGTGAAGGAGAATCACTGTCAGTGTCCACAGAGCGTACAGCTGGCCGGTGGCAGGCCGCCACGGGGCTGGCTAAAGACAGTTTACACTGAAGTAGGGCAGCTAACAATGTTATGTGCGGTGAAAATGTTCAGCCAATGGCGGCGTGTGACTAATGCTTACAGTCACATTTAGGCTCTCAGCTGATGGCGCGTTGTTATCTTGCTCAAGGACACTCTGGCAGGATACGCGGGCTTGTTTGTAGCGATTAAACCTTTTCTCACTGCGGTATTGTTAAGCTAACCGACATGCCTGTACGCCGCACTGTACCGACAGTAAATCAATCCTGGAGGGAGAAGTAATAATAATTCCATCTTTCTTCCTGGTCACTTACAAGGCCCGCTAATCAAATTAGCCCTAATTGAATCTAATTTGATGTCATTCATTTGCTAACCAGCCAGGCGTTGCATTTCAACATCTGAGTGGAAGAGAATCATTCAGCTGGGATCACGAGGAGAGCCTTTTGATGTAAAGTGTTGCAAAGTGCAACAAAAAAAAAGTTTGTAAAAAAAATGTATAAATGCATATCATTCCTCGACACCTACTGCTGTGTTTCGTGCAGCAGGTAAGTGAGAGATTAGATGTGAGCTTTGTTTTCTCAGATACTGTGTTGCACTACATCTGTATCCAGCCCGCAGGCCCATGGGAGCCCCTGCTGGCCAACAGTACCACTGTTTGAAACAAGCAAATTCAAGAGGCTCTCCCGAAGGCCAAGGAAAATGGATATTGATCTGGAGCCATGACTAAATGGATTAAATTACAGAGTAGTGTTGGTAGCGGGGCAGCGGAGAGAATGAGACGAGATGGAGGAGGAGGAGGAGATAGAGAAGAGAGAGACAAAAGAAAGGAGACAGGAGGTATTGAAGGAGTCGACTGAAGTATTTGCCTCGCGGACCGCTTTCTGCCTCTCCGACTCTTTTCATCGATAGCCCACCCAGCAGCCCGGTGCAATCACACTCCCGAGCATCATCCTGGTCTTTATGCAGTTATGAGCCAGTTGGCTTCGTAGGAATCGGCAGTCGGGGGGGGGATTATCACTTTCCATTCAACCGAGGCTGTTGAGCGGTAAGAACGCCAACTGCATGCTGGGGGGAAAAGAATACGCACATCTTGAATACATAACCCCGGACGATCCTTCAGAGAGCGTAAATCTGGCCAGATCTGGTGGGCTCGGCAGCCGCGGTTCAACCTGTTTGGTGTAAACAGTTAATCAATCAGCAGTCCTCCTCAAGCTGCTCCTCTTCACGGCCTTGCTGATCAGCTCAGAGGAGCACCTTTCCTGTGAGACCTCAGAAGGTCTTGATATTCAGGACATTCACACGTTCACATGTATGACAGGAATATCAAAGAGGTGAGCGTGAACTGCGCTGTAAAAACGAAAAGGTCACGTTGATTTCAAGGCAACAAAAGGGCAATTTAACACGTTTTCTTAAGTTCCGTCTTTGAACCGGAACCTCATCAGCCAGCTCATATCACTACAATGTTGGTGGTATATGCAACTGAAGATTCGATTCTGCCGTTTTGTCTGCTCCCAGAGAAACACACTCTTTTGCCAGCAAAAATCAGCCGAATGACCAACTAGCTGTTCCTGTACTGTGAAAACGGAGGTGAAAAAAACCTCTAAACTTTACAACAAGGCGGCGCTGATCAAATATGAACCACAATCCAGGTCACGGTGTATTTCCCGCCTAAAATGTTTTAAAAAAACAACTTATTTTAGTGTCCTATTTGGCTGCCTTACCGTTTCCTGTTTCAAAACTAGGAACCTAGAAATGTATCAAGTGGTTTTGCTCAGTGCAAACACGGACTTGGAAGTGGCTCAAGAACAGGAGTTACTTTGGTAGAAAACGCTGCAAAAGAACAGGATCAGTCTTTAATGATGTTGCATCTATTTCAGAAGATTGTTTCAGAGTCTGTAGAAAAACGGTGGCATGTGGTTGTTACCTTTCATCGTGGTTTACACTGCTTTCATTTCAGTTAGAACACTGTGACTTATTATCATCAGTTAACCTTCTTCACTTGGGAAAACAATAAAACCAAGTGATTAAACATGATGAGGTGAGTGAATTTTAAGTGTCCGAACGGGAACTAGATTATGTAATTCATCTTGATTTGACTTTCAGATCTCTCCAGTTACGAGTTAATGATAGAAGATGAGTTGATTTTACATAATTGATAGAGACTTTACAGTGTCAACAACGTCTTCTACAAAATAAACATGGAGTGAACTCTAGTTTCCACGGCTGACATGTAAAGATCACGAGTTCACAAAACATTTTTAATGTTTAATGAAATCAGCTTCAGGCAGCAAGTTATCAGGATGTGATCACTCGGGTTGAAGCTTTGTTTGTCTGCACTTTCTCAGTTTACAGCTTGCAATCCCGATTAATAAGAATACGAGCTATTGTTTATACAGTGTAGAGAACATACAACAGCAATAGCGACAACGAGGGACTGACCCAAAAGGTCCGTTCTCCTGCAATCTTGTGTGAATAACTGTTTTTTGGGAAGCCTAACTTTTCATCTCAACTGCCGCTCAAAATATTCTGATCCAGCCCCACAGTGTCTGCCTGAGTAAGATTTATTATAATACATACAGTATACATCATAATGGAGGCTTATTTCCTCAACTCCTGAGCTCTAATCATAAACACTTCTCCCCACTCCACTTCATTCCCTTCAGGGCAGCGCTCCACTTCGTGGACCAGATTGAATATTCATAAAGACTCTTCCGATTCTCAGATGACACACGGGCGTTCGCCTATGCTCGACATATGCATAAAATGTGCATTAACATGGTTTTATTCCTGTCTCGCTGATGCGGAGAGTGGATGTTTATAGGACACTTAATGGAATCCATCCCTTGGAGTGGCCATCAGATTGCATGTAATCTGTCAGAGTCTCTTTTAAGATCACAATTTACAGCATGCATGACTGACAGCTACCAAAAGTTATCTGATGCGCTCGACACAGCCCTGTAACAGTTCAGATCGCCGTAGCACTGCCTTCGTCCCAGTCTGCAAGTATATCAATTGGCAAACACAGCGTGAAGCATATGGCTGTTGCCCCCAAAGAAATGTGTTTCTTTTTTATATGTGGCCGAGAAATGTACAAAACCATACAGTCACAAAAATGTCCTCTGGGAGTGTGAGATACAAAGAAATTTGACAGTCCATGGAAGCACATAATCAGTCACTGCACATCATTCCAGTGTCTTGGTTCTAATTGCAAAGCACTACAACTCTCTAGCTCCATCTGTTGAGACACTTCCATGATCATGGACAGATGTTTGCGATGGTGGATACAGGGGTTACGGCCCGGCCGAGTGGAGGAGAGTGCTGCCGAGCTCTTGCGAGGCATTGTGGACACAAATGTCAGCCGAGATAATGATTCACTAACAGCCACAGATTCTTATGTAAGAGCTGTAATTCTTCAAACATGCTTCACTGAATAAACTAATGAGGGCTGGGTCAACTTCCTCACTTCATTCCCATTTTCAGCATCCGGCTGTTTTGAAATCTGCTTGTAATATCCAGCGTTCCAAGAGGACGAGGCTCTTCAACAGAAATGCAGTGGGCAGGACTCTGTGTATTTATCAAAGGGCTGACACACTTGACGAACACATTCACACCCTCAGGGGAAGAGAACATGTCAAATTAGTTTAGGAGAAGCCCAGGTGGCTGGGACTGGCCCAAATCAAGGTCCTCTTTGCAGCCAATGACAAAAATAATGTTCTCAGTTTGTTTAAAATGGAGAATGATGTAAAACCTGAAAGGATCAGCAAGGATATGTGAAGGGAAGATTATGCAGACATTAAGTTCATTTAAAGCGTGCTCTTTTCTTATTAGGATCACCACCTCCTTCAAATGGGCACCTTGTAGTTTTGGAGGAAAAATTCAAACTCAGAAAACTGTTTGAAGCTGGAAAGGTGGCAGGGTCCACCAGATGCCGACTTCCCTCCCCGCTCTTTCATGGAAGATGTAGCGGCAGGTGACCAAATGAAACGCACCATTACCTTGAGAATCCTTTTGGATTTCTCTGGTTTGAACATTGTTTGAAACATTTGGGAAAACTTAACTAAACAACTCAACAAAACCGAACAGACATTTCAAATGCAGAATTCCTACATTTGATCATATCTTTAAGGACATTTCACCCCCATTTTTGACAAATACAAGGACCTGACATGTCATAGTGTGAGACACAGAACACAGCTGAAGGTGCAACCTTTATAAGAAAAGGTAGCTCCAAAACTATAGGAGGGGGTGTATATGCTTAAAGCTGCTCACTATTCTGGACTTGGTACTCTTTGGCTGTAGCCACTAGCTGCTGTTGGCCATGGAGCCAAGAGGCCCCATTAGTTGGCCGGAGCTTGCCAGTACAGCAACCTTGGCTGATTGGAAGAGTCACAGCCGGCAATGGGGTTCATTCAACTGGCCTCCCACTGAACATGACAGGGCAGCAGACTGGGCCTGAACACAGCCTCTGAGACCGACAGATGCCAGTTTGAAGACGGGATACATTATGGAGGCGATTTCAAGCAGCTCTGACCGACTGTGGGGACGAAAAGACACGACAGGCAGGAACAAGGAAGCCAAAACGCAGAGGATGTTCTTTTTTGCAAATATATGAGTGGACAAGAATTAATTCTCCATCCCTCTCCTGTTAGTTTTGTTGCACCCAATGAGAGAAGTTAACCTGTTTTCATGGTAAATAAAGAGCTTCAACCAGACAGAATAATTGAAGACACCCGTCCGTCAGTCCTTTAAAAACATGAGAACTGGCTTTGTTGATATGGACTACAATCTGAGGGCAACAGGTTTGAAATCACTGTTTTATTTATCAAAGCAATGCAATGAAAAACAACATAAAGTGTAAAACCTAGAATAAAAGAAAAATATAGTAACAAATATTGTCAAATCAAACATCACTTTGAATGCGTGCTGAACAGTTTGTCAAAGTGAGACGAGATATTTTAATCTTGACAACAACACAGGAGGACGTGAACAAAACAACCTTACAAAGAGGCTCTAAAACTAATTCTGATAAGGTGAATTGGAATAAATACCACGACTCCGGCACAAAATGAAGTAATTACACAAAAATGTCATAATTACGTCAGGGACTTCCAGATCAAGGTTGAAGAGAAAAAAAAACAGAATTTTAAAAAGGTCGTACTCATAAATTCGAGTGTTAAACCAAGTGTCCTCACTAGACAGAGTCTGTTCATGGCAACAAAGAGCGGAGAAAAATCCACTCGCTCTTATCTGTCTGGTCGCATCATGCCCGGCCTGACTGGCATCATCATCGGTCGAGGGTGACGCATCATGTGTGGTGGTCCTGGCATCATCTGCATGGGCCCTCCCATCGGCGGCCTCATGCCTCCTGAAAGTGACAGTGACAGGATACACAGCTTTATGTGCTGGATTGTGGCAACAGATATTAAATGTGACATTGGGGGGGGGGGGGAGATATCTTAACCTTTTCTCTTTTAGTTTGCTGATTCTGAGCGAACTAGAATTTGATCTGCTTAAGCCTGCAGCATATTGAAGCTGCAATTACGGATGATGTAAATGATTTTTTATGATAATTCAATTCATCATTCAATCCATGACATTTTAGATAGTACAAATGTCCACAATTTAGTATTTAGAGTAAAAATTAAGTCTAAAACCAAAGATATTTTAAAGTACAATGATATAAAAACAGAAAAAAATCTTGTCATGTTTATTTACTATTTAATTAATTCATTTAATTAAAAACTTAGCATTAATCTGTGAGAGGGATGTTTTGGGTGGACAGATTATTCTGCATAGCTGTAGAAGCCATCCCACAATTTGATGATTATTATTATTATCATTAATAGCCGTTTAATGTACTTCTGTTTGTAACTTTAGAAACCAAGCACCAGATCGAGCACTTTTTGGTTGAATGACAGGCTTTGGATTAAGGAAGATGGTGTGTCTATGTCAGGTGACGCACCAGGAAGGGATGTTTCTTTAAGGGAGCGAGAGACAAGCAACATGATGGTATGTTTGCTTTTAAACTGGAAATATAAATCATCCCAGAACATTAATCTTGCCTGGACAATGGACTGCTTAATTGCCAGAGTACAAGTCAACTGAACCAGTGGCCTTTTGTTGTCAGGTTTATTTTTTGAAGAAACTCTTAAAAAGGAAACAGAAATGTAGTGCAATAAAAAAAAAACTGCATAATAACGTAAGAAACCCTTTGTGGCCAATAGCCTGCTTTGCTGATAGCTGACTGAATTGAGGTGATAGAAACGGCTTTGTTTGCTCGTCTTGTCTGAATGAAATTCAACTGCTGAACACATCCAGGTTGTGAAAGCACATTTTAAGCACATTAAGAGCAACTGAAGCTTTGTCAAAGAAAGGTGTTTCTTACCAGGTCCACCGGGCATCATTCCATGTGGGGGAGGCCCCATCATGGGCATCATAGGTGGACCTCCCATGGGGGGCGTTGGTAGCATTCCTGGACGAGGAGGACCGCCTGTATTATAAAAACAGGAAATGGTTAGTGTACGATTAATATTAAGACCGTCGACAATGCAGATGAAAACAACATGCAAATGTTCCAAAATCTCAACATGATTATAATCTTCATAGAAAATATTCATTGCAGGACTGTTGCATTTTTCAATGCACTCTTATCTATGTGAATCTAATAAACTAGTATTTTTCTACTGTTGTTTAACAATAAATCTGCAGGCAGTACAATAGACTTATTGAAGTCATCAAATAAATAAATTCATTCAAATTCAAATTTAGCCACCAGTGATTTGGCCTCTATGGATCTCTATGTTTTGTAAAATTCACACATCAAAGGGGTGAAAGAAAGACCAGTTTCATAAAATAGAAATTCGGCTTATTTGCATTCAGTAGACACAGAGTGCAACTTAAATGTTTCGCTTCTTTATCAGCAGAACTCATCTGTAAAGTTGGTGAGTCAAATGTTACAACAAAGAGCAAGTGAGGAAAACACTAAAAACTAAAAAGTTTATTTCTATGAGGTATCATTATCGTGGAAAGTGATGCGATTTTATGTGGTTGCAGCTATTTAAATTAGTTGTTTGTTGGAAATTCTGTATGTATTTTATTTCAACTGTCCTTGATATGGAGCTAAATGCTCACAGTCATTCCTACTATATCAGGAGCCAGTGCCCATGTTAAAGATGATAGACTCACCTGGGGGAGGGCCACCGGGGAACGGTGTGGGGGGAATCTTTCCTTGTTGAAAGGCCGCCGCTGTTGGAAGAAAAGACAAAATGTTAAGACATAAACAACCATACAAACATTTCATGGTGAGAATATTATACATGCTTCTTGTGTTTGTAAAGAATTATTTAAGCCCCTTTCATATTGTATGTGTGGACTGTGAACAGAACATGGACCGCAAGGAGTTTGTCTAATAATATAGTGTGGCAAAATAAATACTGTAGAGAAAAACTTGTGCTGCAGTGCTTCTGTCCACTCAACTGCAACATTTTGACATGCTGACAGTAAGTGCGGACTAAGATCGTCATGTTGTTTTACAGACCAAATTCTCCGCTGCAATAAATCCCTTCCGAAGTGGACAATACTACACTCTTGCCCCACATGGGCTTTGAATCTTTTATGTGGATTAGCTGCTTGTAATCTCAGAGGGGGCACAAGTAAGCTTGTGTACATAGTGCAGTTTAAGCAAAGAGCTTGTTATCCCACACACCTGCATTAACATGCCTTGTATGTGGGCTATGAAAAAAGGCTTCACTCAAACATCTAATAACAGCTGAATATATCATCATTAGTGATATGATACTGCCACTAGAGGTCACTTTCATATTTGAGTTAAACTAACTGCCCACACGAGCCTAATCCTGCTATACACACTGAAAAATATCTGTTTTTAAATTCTCAGTAATCTGAGTTATAGGGTTCAGAAACATGATTTGATTCAGTGGCAACATATCTCAACAAACAGAGTCTGTTAGATGGCTGAGACAATCATTTGCTCACTTGTTTTATCGATGAGGCTCTGGGCTTGCTCCTCCATCCATTTCTGGTAGTAATCTTTCACATTTTCTTTGTGTTTTCGGCCGCTGCAGTGGGTCTTCCTCACTGATGGCTGGAACAGAAAAAGAGCAAGTTTGTAGGTATTTAACAGGAGCAGAATAAACCGAAGACAAGACTCTTTCATGCTTGTTTGTTCAACAATGTAATTGGGTACTTGGCACAAACACAACTTACCGAGTCGTGTGTAAGGTAGGTGTCACAGTAATCACAGTAAAACCTGTTAATATACAAAGGGATTGAGGTTAGAACAAAAAAAAATGCGGAGTTGTAGACATGATCTGTCCCCAAACAGCATAATATACATCAAAGCTGGAGAATATATTAAGGTATAAAATCAGACTTGTTAGTGGGCTGTAAAACTAAAGAATCAAGAGATAGTAAATGTGATGAGTCCCCCAAATAAACGTAACAGTTAGTTTGACTTTTATTGCATATCAATGCACATGCATATATGCATCCAGTAGTCTTATGTTTCAGATGCGAAGGGATCCTGTTGGGGTGGACTAGGGTAGAAATATATCATGCAGATGTTACAAGATGCCATTTTAGGATGACCAATATAGTTTTCTGTTGAGCAGGACATCTTAACAAGCAAAATATTTTAAATACATCCAACAAAGAGGTTACATTTGTATTCAAAATAATATTTTAACATGCCACCACAGACATATGGTGAAATAAAACACGTGTAATACTCTTTATTTCTATTAACCGTCTTAGCTAAAACACTTATTTTGTAATGAGATGTTGGTCTCTGCAGCTGGAGCTCCAGTCACGACGTCCACCATGGAGGTAAACTGAAGTTAGATCCAGTCACAAGCCTGATCCCAGGTTGACGTTACCAACTAATATCTAAAACCAGAAGAACCACCTTACTGTTGGACTCCACGTGGACAAATATAACCCTATAGTCCTAAACATACAATACAAATTAATTCATAATTTATAACCACGCCGCGTTGTTTTGTCTTTGTCAGAATGCGAGCTGTTACGTTCACATCGAGGTTGGTTCCACTAACTAGACGCAGCCCAAACAAAGCTCACCTCGTTCATTCAGGAAACAAACCGCTCCGTTTCATTTGTTTTTAAAATTAAATGTATAGTCTTTCGCCATTTTATATAAATATGGACAATATTTAAGTTCGCTGTAAAGTGGAAATCATAGATTAAGCATTCATGAGAGATAATAGTAGAACTTACTTCGGCATGATCGGCAGCAGAGTCGGCACCTATCTCCGCCGAGAGCGCGATTCCGGTGTTCCCAATAAGTGTTCCCACCAGAACAAAAGGCCTGCCCATAGAGGTTCCGCCTGATTTGAAGCAAAGGTTCTGTTTATTTTGTCCTGGTTTTAGCCTAAATCAGACACGATAATCCATTCAGAAATCAGGTGCTGCACTAAAAGATATTTTCGTACGCCAGTCTACCCAATTTTATATTTTAAATGTCAAACATTACGTGTTAAATGTACATCATATCTCTGAAGGTTGCAGTGTCTGACTGTGACACAGATTTCATTCAACCTTTGTATTCAACCCGTTCTAAAAATAGTTTTCATGATTATTTTAGTTCATCTTGCTCAATGCTAAACTGAAGTGAAGCAAAGCATAACAAGCATATCTTGAAGGAAATTTACAAAGTCAAAGTTGCAATTCCTCTAAATTAGATGTAAAATTCTTGCATTCATAAGTACAGAAGTAGTGTCAGCTGAATGAACTCAAAGTAGAAACAAAAAAATAATAAACTTTATTTACTTGCTTTGACAAACAAGCAAAAACAGGAAACTCTGGAAGACAATATTATTGAATGAATGAACAGCCAAACACAAGGCAGCCAAATCTAAGGTGAGGTAACACAAGAAAGTCGAACAGACAACATGAGTAATTACGAGTAATAGGACTTAAAAATCCATAAAAAGGTAGGATCACAGAAAAAGAAAGAAAGGAAGGAAAGGTGATACAAAAAATTGAGATATTTAAAGGATAAAATCAGTAAAGAATGATAACCTCACATGAGAGGAATTAAAAACAGGTAAGCAGTTAAAGGAATAAAAAGATAGAAAGACGAAAGTTGGTTTCAGGGGGGACATGTGTCCTCAGGTAGGTCTTTCCGAAGATGTGGAATGGCACCAAATGAATAAACAAGAAAAACAATCTGACTTATAATAGAAAATCCGAACCCATGTTAGAAAGAAAAAATGTACAGACAAGTATTATTCTTATGCTTCAAGAAGACCTATATAACATATATACTTCATCATTTATGAACGATGGCAGGTACCTGCGCCAACAACAAAAATACCTTCCTATTCTACTATTCACTTTCCTTGGCTTACCCTACAGCTATGAGTCAGTAATACCTTAAATGATAGGTTCACCCAAAAATGAAAATTCATTCATAATCTACTCATTCCCTGTGCTGATGGAAAGACAGGTGGAGTTTTTTAGTCCAAAAAACATTTTAGGAAATTCACAGCAAATGGTGATTCAACATTCTCCTAAATAAGTAAAGGTGATGGAGACTTGTTTAAAAACTTAAAATAATATATGAAAAAAACAAACTATAATACAGCTTGTCTAGCATAACTAGACAAGCTGTAGTTATGCTAGACAAGCTCGAAAAACCCAAACTGATTTGATGCGATATACTCCTTTTCTGAAGACGAAATCCATTGCATTACAGAATACTTCATTTATACCCTGTAAAGCAGAAATATTCAGTGGAGACATTTTGTTTGTAGTTTTTTTCCAGTGGTTTTTTACGTTTTAAAACAAGTTGCCAATGAGTTGATGAAGGTTCTCAGTCATCCAGGTCATGGTAATTCTAAGTGCTGCATCGTTGGCAAGTGGATGTGTTTCAGTTTCTTGAAGATATTTCACCTCTCATTTGAGAGACTTCTTAAGTTCTAACAAACTGGAGGTTGGCATCATTATGTTACAGTACCTGGAGTTTGGCCACGTCATGAAATCATCTGTATCATTTTTTAAAGAAAAATCATCCTGCACACAGTCATATGTCAGTCTATTTTTTTGTTGCAGGATCAGCAGCTAACTAATAAAGAAAGTCCTGGTTCCAGACTCATTAAGTGTCAGATAATACAGTACTCCCTTTCAGTATAGGTTTTCTACCAATTTTACACATAAAAATCAGTTTGGTACACATGACATGTACTACTTAGTCTATGAAAACAGTTGTATAATATGTTCTGGGGCTCTTGAGGAGCTTTGTTGAGTCTAGAAAGTAATTAGTAGTTCAGGGGATTGGATTTTCAGCAGAAAGTCTGCAAGACAAAACAGAGGTGTGGTGTTTTGTGGATGGTTGTTAAGCTACCATGCTACAATGCAGTACTGAGCTCCCTCCCCAGGCAGCTTAACAACCATTCACACCTGGGCTCACCTAGCCTTAGAAACTCCAATGAAGGCCATTTAAGTCAACGACCCACAAGTGACCTTAACGACTCTGAAATGCAGAGCATTCAAGTGTCCTTAACGTTGTTTGGGGGAAAGCTGCGACGTTATTTTACTGTGAAGCTCCAGAAATGTTTTTTGGACTATGAAACTTCACCAGACTGCCCATTGGTATGGGGGGTGAGTAACGTTAGATAATGGCTGAATCTAACATTTTGGGTGAGCTTACCCTTTAAGTTCATCACCAGAATAGTAAAGCTGAGGAGAATCTACATGTACAGTCGTGTTTTAATGATTTGATGTCAGTATTTATAATGCAACAATGATGAAAATAAACGTATCCGATATTAAACGTATGACATGTATGGGAGTGAGCCGTAAAAGCAGAAAACCTGGACTCATTGATAAACCAATGAAAAGATGGCTGCAAATAGCAACAGATGACGTCGACGCCCACTACGTGATTGGTGTAGGTGACGCGCGGGCTGTTGCAACGTCAAACATCGTCCCTCTGGTCGTGCCATGCGCACTCACGGTTGTTGTTGTTGAGCTGGTTGTTATGGCTGGACAAGGCCTCGGAATAAACTGAGAGAGGACCCCCGTACCACCCCGTCACTGTTGCGGGACACCCGCCACCCATGGAGGGCACGGACATGGACGTGGACGCGGAGCTCATGCAGAAGTTCAGCTGCATGGGCACCACGGACAAAGACGTCCTCATTTCGGAGTTTCAGAGGCTGCTGGGCTTCCAGCTCAACCCAGCCGGCTGCGCCTTCTTCCTGGACATGACCAACTGGTGAGTGCGGGGATGCGGGGGCCTGTTGTCGGACAGCAACCTGACGCTAACCTAGCTGTGTAATTAGCTCGTTAGCATACTTTAAAAAACGCTGAAACAAAAATGGAGGCAGGCGCACGGGGTGCTAAGTTGGTGTTGTTAAAACTCGCGAGGCTCATTACATCATTCCGACACGGGAAATGGCAGTTGGGTTAGTTAGCTAACTCCTCGCGATCATTTCAGGGGCAAACGGAAGTGAAACGGTAAAGTTTGTCCCAGCCGTGGGGTGTCTTAAGGTGGCACAACTGGAAGAGCAAAGAGCATGGTAGCTAAGTGGCTAATTTAAGCAGAGTTAGCCCTCGGTGTAGATCACCAGCCATATTACATAATACTGTCCGGAGCCAGTCCAAACCTCGCTCTTTGGGGAGCCACAACTCAAGGCGAGCGCCAGTCTCTTACCGTTAGTGTGATGACGTAATCAGTCGTGATCTATCAACAGCTGACAACAAGTGGCATCGATCCAGACGTCTCTGTGTCATCAACACACATGATGCTTTCACGTAATCAACTGTGCAATCACAATAGCCGTGATCAGAAGTGAGAATCAAGACAAAAGAAGAAGAAGCAGAATTCACATCGTCATGTTCCAGGTTTCATTATGGAGCTTAAAGTGTGGAAATCACCGTGACACGCTGGAAGGATGACATCATCACGTGACAGTAGCTGGAAGTTTGGCAGCTGAAACTAGTTGACCAGTTCTGAGGAATAAATCATGATCATAAATCATCAGTCTCATAAGTTTTTTTTTAAGCACACAGTCATATGTTTGCACAGGATTGGCATCGTACTAATACAGAAAGTCAGATGATACAATTCTCCCTCTCATTAAATGTTTTACACATATAAATCAATTTGGTAGACTTGACAAGAACCGCTCAGTCTGTGAAAACAGTTGTATAAAGTATTCTCGAAGAGCTTTATTAAGCTTAAAAAATAACTCCTGATAATGTCGACGATGTTCTTCAGTCTTACCTCAACTTCAGAGACTTTGGATGTACAGCAGAAAGTCTGCGAGACAAAACGGAGGTGTGGTGTTTGTGGATGTTAATCTGGCAGGATGGGTTTTATAGAGAGCTGAAGTTATGTCCCTTCCAGCGGACGTTATTTAAGATATTTGTACTGTGATTGTTGGAGAACATTTTTTTGATCCCACTTGAATTGTGTGATGAATTACGTATTTGGTGTTTTGTGAATTAAAAATATATTTTTCAATGTCAGTAAAGTTGCAGTTTGACATAAAGAGCGGAATATCACCTATTATTGTAATAAACTGCCAAGTGAACTACATCGTCTCACTCAACAAATGTCACCAAGACACCAAGATGGCACAAAAAAGGTAAAAATTCCAATAAATATTGATATTGACAACTACAGTTAGGTGAAAGGATAGTTCATCAGTTCTGTGGAACCAGCTCTGCAGTTTTTTTATTATAAGTTTTGGTGATCTTTCAGCGAGACAACATCACTGACGCGATTGTTGGGTGTGTAGTTTTTATAATAACATATTTTCATAGTTGTGTTAATTGACATAAGATTCAGTGTTTTGAGGTGACACAGACTGAAAGTTCCTATCAGAATGATTGTTGCATCTTGCCCCTCTCCACCATGTTTTGCTTTTAGCTTTGCTTTCAACCGTGACCATTCGAAATGGGCATTTGTGTTGTTGTCATGTTTAACATGCTTTCAGATGTAGTCAGTCAACGTATTCTATGTTGTAGTGCATTTTGAGTGCACTGGCACCAGGAGATCTTGGCCAGATATGGGCTATTTCCGTTCCGTTTAAAATTGCTTTCCTTGGTTGTCCACCAGCTTTATCGCCAGGCGCTGCAAAACTGCTGGAATACCTCCTAAAATATCTGCAGTCTGCAGCATCTCTGCTCTCATATCCTGAAGGAAATGTTTAATCTCATAAAAGTGTATTTGAATAGGCCATAACAATTTCCAAGAGCCCAAGTTGACATATTTAAATTGCTTGTTTTATTTCCTCCAACACCCAAAGCACAACAATATTCAGTTTTCTATCATATTAGTGCATATTTCAACTTTTGCATAAGTGAACATTTCTAACCATTTCCTACTCCGAAAATTTAATAATTAATCGAACAATTGCTTCAGCTTCAGTATAAAGTGCTTTGCATACAAAATTAAATAAAAAGCAGCATTAGAAGATTAGAAGTCAGTGTCCCAGTTTTCTCCCCTGTTTACTGTGTGTTGAGAAATTTTCAGGGTTCTTCTCCAGATGCTCCGTTTTAAGACAGAGTTGACCAAGTTATAATTGAGCTGTGTAATCTATGTGATTTCTATTTTAGGATGGATTCTTCTTGTAGTTGTCAGTGTCAAGTTGGTGGACTGTCACACTGGATCAATTTTTTTTTGAGGGAGCTGATTACAAAAGCTGTCTGTCACCAGGACCCATGACTCAGGAATTATGAAAAAGTATTGTGAAGAACGAACAGTCTGCACACAAAAAAACGTTGTAAACTTATGTTGTAAATTTGTAAGCACTCATTCACAAATCTTGAATGAATGCTCCTGATTACACTGTGCTCTTACTCTTGTGTCGGAACAGGAACCTGCAGGCTGCTATTGGTGCATATTATGACTTCGAAAGTCCTAACGTCAACACGCCTTCCATGTCCTTTGTTGAAGATGTGACAATTGGGGAAGGAGAGTCAGTTCCTCCAGATACACCGTTCACAAAGACCTGGAGAATACAAAACACAGGTGTGCAGTATGTCACTACATTCACATGTTTAATATTAGTGGCCTTTGTGAATCTGTACTATCTGTCTGCCTGAGAAAATGTCAGTTACAACAGTTTTTCTGACTGCTCTCCTCTTTGTGCAGGTGCAGAGTCGTGGCCACCTGGGGTTAGTCTCAAGTACATTGGTGGGGATCAGTTTGGGCATGTTAACACAGTTATAGTTAAGTCACTAGACCCACAGGAAATATCAGATGTCAGTGTGCAGATGCGAAGTCCTACAGCTCCCGGCATGTACCAGGGCCAGTGGAGGATGTGCACAGCAACCGGATTATTCTATGGAGGTAGGAAATCCACAATGCTGATGTGTTTCTAATAAATGAATTGCTTATTGCTTTTTTTTTTTAGCATTCTGGTTATCTTCTTTTTGTCACAATTCCATTAAACTTATACTGAGGAAATTCTTTAAATTGCTGGTTTTGTCTGACCATTCCTACATCATCAGTGCGACTAAACATCATCATTGGTCGCACTGAAACGCCACCTGGGTGTGAAGACAGTTGTCTTTTAAATTATTATGTCAGTGTGTGATTGTGTGATTTAATGGGCGATTTATAAAATAAGGGTCTGCCCAGGCCTGACATCAGTGGTGATCCACCTCTCCTCAAGCTAAAATGCCTTATCTGCTGTGATTCCTCTGGCAATTTTGCCAGTGGCGCTTCGTAGGAGGAGAGGATGAAGGAGTTAGACAGCGGCTGGATGCAGTCGGGGAAGCGACATAACCAGATAATCATAGTTTATGGAGGAAATTTTGGACATGTAATTTCATAAGAGATGTAGGCTTTATAATGAGGTTAGCGTAATTTCTCGTTGCTTGTGTTGGGATTTAAATGAAGAAAAAAACATTTATCTGCACAGTTATTTGTGTTTTAAAGTCCTTCACATAATGTGTTAAGAAATGTCATTAAACTGTACTATTGGTTGCACCTACATTAAGAAGTAAGGCACACCAGTGTAACCAGTAATAAAAGTAAGTCTGGAGGTTGTTTTACAATGACAGATTGGTCGGTTGACATTTGCTTCTTTTCTCCATAGATGTAATCTGGGTGATTCTTAGTGTAGAAGTTGGAGGTCTCCTCGGCGTGACCCAGCAGCTGTCTTCGTTCGAGACCGAATTCAACACCCAACCCCAGCGCAACGTGCAGGGAGACTTCAACCCCTTCGCCTCGCCACAGAAGAACAAGCATGACACCACTGACAACAGCTTCAGAGATCCCGGCGGAGCCTGGGAACGTACACAAGAGCCAATCCAGCAAGATCAAAATGGACTGTCTCATAATGCTGTAAATAGAGCGTCAAATGGTCTCCAAACCAATCTTTCCGTGGTGACTTATGGTCAGGTATGTATTAATCAAATATCTGGTTTCGCACTTCTCAAAGTTACAACTTCAAGCCTACAGCGCAGTACTTCTTTCACTACATTCATAAAGTTATCTGATATCTGAAAGTAGCCCTTGTGATTAATTGTGTGTGAGCAGGCTTTTCCATGACAGTGCCCATATCTACACTATCTGGTGTCAATTATATGCTCAATTTTATACACATGTGCCCTGGTGTGGCTTCTGTAAAGGAGAGATTTATAAGATTTGACAAGAGTTTTCATTGAAACGATTTAAAAAGTGAACATTACAAAGTGCGAAGAAGAAAAACAGTGTTGATGTTATGTCAAAGACATGCCATACTATCTAGCTAGCCCTGGCTCATCCTGCCTAATGATACCATTCTGTATAGCACAAGGTGAGTCTGATAGCTCCCAGAGTTTTAGCTGGAAGTTGTAAAAGGTAGTTGTAAAACTAGGAAAACTTCAATGCAGACAGTTTTATTTTTCTGTTTTCCTCTTTTACGAAACATAAAAAACCACCTCATTCAAATTTGACATAAACAAAATAAAACCAAAACAGTCGGTGGGTTTGGTTTGGCTTGTCACAATCCCCTCGGTTTGGTAGAATGAGATGCTGAACTCCATCGCCCCTCTGTCGTTTCATGCCCTCTTCTTGTCCTTGATGCGACAGTTCTGGACAGAGCTGCTGTAAATCACCTCCTTACTTGACCCCCCTGTCTTCAAAATGGCGTCTGTCAGTCTCAGAGGTTGTGTTCTGTCCCTGTGTGGTGTCCAGCTGTGTTCTCTGGGAGGTGGCTTAGGCCAGCTGAGCTGAGTCCTGTTGACAGTAGTGACTCCACTGTCACTGGAGGTTGCAGACTGAGTCAGCTAATATGTCCTTTCTTTCAGCTCTTCGCTCAGGCCAAGTGTCACAAAGTAGCCCCACTAGTAGTGCCCAAGTATAGATGTTTTCTCTCATAGTTTTCTTGTGTTTTATGATCATTAGAGCCTGACGAGTCTTGTTACAGTGGGTACAGACTTAATTCTTCAAATTAATATCAAAGATGATATTAATGTACTATGACTTAGGAAATGGTGATGAGGTATACGGAAACAACCACGTGAGTATTTGTTCTATTAATCTGTGCATTGCTTATATAGAGTGCAGCGTCGTTAACCTATTTTTGTTGGCTAACCTGGAGCACCCCATTTCTCTTGACAAAAAGCCAATGGGAGTTTTGTATTGAATTTTGAATTATTGGAGAAAACAAGCTCCGTTTATGATACCTTCACATTTTGTTCAGTAAAATAATCACAGATAATTGCTTTTTTTTTTTTTGGGGGGGGGGGGGGGTTGTTTTTTTACGCAAAAATGAAACCATCAGATGTAAAAAGCTAACATTTGGCTGTACAGAAACTACATTGTAGTCGCATTACTTCAGAATCATCACCACTACACCACACTACACACAGTTTACTATAAACTGAATTCCCCAGTTGTTAAGTCAGAGTTAGAATAGCTTGTAACTAACAAGTGAGTAGAGTGTCCTGCTTTATGTGATGACCTTTAACATCTTCGTCACCTTCTGTAGTCTTGTTTAGCCACTTGTTAGCAGATGCCTTATTATTTAAACGTTGAGTATTTACTGGTGCATTTTCTGTCATAGAAGGAAAGGTATAAATATCTTCAGCTCATGGTAACCACAGACCGTATTTCAAGCATTTAACTGAAAACACCATTGGCTCTGAGTTGAGGGAACTGGAAGTACAGAAATGCTCACTCATTTCCAGTTCTTAGGATGCATTGCTTCCTAATTTGCTGTGACATGCTTAAAAAAAGCCATACATCAGTCTTAAAGTTTGTCATCTCCGTGGAGGGGGAACTCCTGTTATCACTGGTGAGTCGACATGATTGGATCACCTTAATCTCTCAGGGGGGGCCACATCAGTGTTCTAGAGCAGTATCACTTCACACCTCTCATAGCTGAGCCCTCCTTCAGTTTTGGCTCATGGCCTCTCCTGGGTGGTTTAACTGGACTGATGAGAACCACATTTAAATGAGGCATTAATTCAAATGGCCATTGACTGTGCGAGTTCCTACATGTAATGCAGGTTTTGTTGGTGCCCTGAAACTGCAACAGATCATCTCTGCAGCTTGCAGCATACAGACACTGAAGTTTTGAATCGATGCATCGATTTGGTTCGAATGATACAACAGTTTACTTCCATTTCAACATATATCCAGAGTTTCTCACAGGAAAACCCATAAACTGTTCACGACTGTAACCACCTTTTCTCTTGTTTTTTCCAGGGTATTCATGGACCCTATCCATTTGGACAGAGCTAGAATGACAAAGACCCCCCCCCCCCCCTCCCCCCCCAATAGTGGATGATGACCTTAACACCCTGGGAGTCCTTAAACGCAGAGGAGTCGGAGGGGGGGAGGAACAGTTGTTTTATATTGACTCATGACAACCCTCTCCCCAGCCTCATGGCCCTTTCCACAGAAACACAAACTACAGTGGGGTGACGGATTACATCCCATCTGACATCAACACCCGGATTCGCATGTGTGAATGCTTCATTTAAGAGTGCTATAAACCCTTGAAAAATGGATACACACGAGTATTTTTATTTTCCACCGTAAAACACGGCTAATTAAAGGGAAAACCAATCCTAAACGATTTGCATACAATTTAGTAATCCTGCGAGTCAATCTCATACTTCAGTCTGTCTCCTCGGGGTTCCTACACAGGTCTGTAAATGTTGGAAAACTGCAGGGAATGTTACAAAGTTAATTGTTATAGTAGATCATTATGAAAAATATTTTGTACTACCAGTGTGTGTGGATTGTTTGTAGTTCTTTAGGAGAGAATCATAAACTAGTTCAACACACAAACATGGTGAACGATTTGAGATGTTAAACAAGTTTGACCAGTTGTATCAGACGGATTAATACCTGAGCTTTGCCATTTAAAAAAAAAGACAGAAATAATTAACAGATCTGCTCTAAATTCATGATTAAATCTGGACAGTAGAGACGGGAAAGAGTCTAATGTTTACATCTTGTGAGCATTCACATGATGGAGCAATATAAAATGGTTGTCAGTTAAAGATTTGGATTTCTGAAGGTAAACAAATATGGCATCATATCTGTTAGATTCTCTATGAACATCTGAATTTGGCTGTCGTGAAGCGTCCACAGCTGTTGGATTTCTGGACTCTTTGATAATATTCAACACCAAGATGGAACTGCAGAGAAGTTTGAGTTTTTCTGCTTCAATTACAAACTGAGATTGTGACATGAACACTATTTTTACAAGTAGGGAACATAACTACAATTACTCAAGTGTGCTTAACCGTAAAAATATTTCGAGAACAAATAATCAGTCTTGTTTCAAGTATTATTGTAATGCAGATAATTTAATTAAAGACCGAGAGGACTGTTTGTGACCTCACAAACCGCTGAATTACATTTATTCCAAAAGTTTATGTTGTAAACAGCGTCCTTTCCGTTCATGCTAAATTGAGCAGTTTTGGACCTTCTTTGAACCTAGGCTGCTGAGCCAGGTCACATAACACTAGAACTTAATCAAGACATTTGATCTATTTTGACAGTTGATTAATCCGTTTGAGTCAAAACTCTCATTCCAGTGTTTAAAATGTGATTATTTTCAAATCTATTTACTCTCCTATGACAGTCACCTGAATATCTTTTGGGTTCTTCAGAAACACACTGAACACCACATACTGAAATTCAAACATAGTCAAAGATCGTAGCAAATATCCAGTTTTCTAAAGAGAATATGAGTCACTCCTGTGTAGGAACCCTGTCTCTCCCAAAGATAAAATCCAGAGAACCAAGACACTAATCTGTTCAGTCGTCAAACCACACCGACTGCAGGCTCTGACTGCACGAGACGTGTGTTTTCTTTTTAGGGTGGGTTTTCGCTTTAAATAGATGCTGAAGTGCGAAAAAGGATGCGAGTGAGTTTGAGCAAATGAGGCGAGAGGAAGGGTTGAAAAAGCCATCTAAATCTATTTTGCCTGACGAGTGAGTGTATTTTCTGAGACAATGTCTACGGTATGTGTTCTAGAGGTATGAGTGTGTGTGTGCGCGCGCATGTATGTCATGGTTTCTCTTTGGATTTAACTGACATAAAATGGTGTATACTACTTGGGCTGGATGACGTGTCTATTTACATTCACATCACTATCGAGAGAGTTCTGCTGGGCGTGCGCCGCTGAAGTATTTTCGAGTGTTTCTGCACCATTTGGAAGAACTGACTCACTAATTGCCCTGTTGTTATTTATTTGCTGTCTTACTGTGCGCTGCACATACAAAAAAAAGTCCTATTTACAACCAGCAGGTGGTGCTAAAAATCAATGACCAACTTCAACTTGACTTGACATCATGTTGAGTGAAGGAAAAAAGATGTAGGTTGAGGTTTCGAGTAAGACTGTTTGTTTGAATATGAAAATCAATGGTTTGCATCAGGATTAGCACTGATGTTCTGTTACTGCTATTTGCACAACGCTGTCCACCACCTCCGAGGAGGAAATGTGGTGATTTCTTTGGCTGATTGTGGATTGTGATACCAGCATTTTCTGGAAGGTTTTTATTGATTTGTTTTGCTTTTCCGCTCTCCCCTAAAGGCTCGTGTTCTTCACAGCTTAAAGGTTTGTTTTCATGGTATTTTTGTAACCACATTTTTTTTTTTCCTAACATCAACTCCATCACTGCATCAATGTCTGATCTTTAAAATGAAGATTGATATTTCATAAGGTTTACTGCAAATAAGTTACACTGTCTGTCTTCTTCCACATCTGAATTTTGCTTTCAGCTTTCAGCGGGTTTCTTCATGTATTTTGGGCCTTAAATAAAATCGTAGACGTTGATTGAAATGGGATATTTCATTCATTCAAAAAAAAAAAAGAAGCCTTTTCTGAGGGTTTAATTGATCAAACTTCCCCTGGTTGCAATTATGAGCATCTAAATGTTACTGATGATCATGTGTGTTCACGTTTGTAAAATTCACCAGCATTCTGTGTCTCATCGCTGCTGTTATTTGTACTGAGAGTCCTCCTCCCAAACAGTATACACTGTTCTGCATCGCCTCTTTTAGTCACGTCAGTCTTTTTTTTTTCCCTCTTTGTGTGTGTGTGTGTGTGTGTGTGTGTTTGTGGGTGGGGGGGGGGGGGTTCCTTCTTGTGAGCTTGCTTGCGTGTGTGTGAAAGAGACAGATGGTGAGAAATCGGAATATGGCTGGATTCATTCTCTAGTTTTAGTTTGTGACTATGTACGGATCTGATGGGTGGCTGGCATGGTGTGTGGATGAGATGAAAGTTTACATAGTCCTAAAATAGCACATTTATCTGAAGAGAAACTGTCAAAATAAAGCTTTTTTTTTCCTGTATCTATAATTAAGCATTTGTATGATTAAATTAACACTGAAACAATGAGTAAGTAGTCTTTCTTTTGAGAGGGGTTAATACCAGTCATGCTCGTTATTTTCCTGTATTTTACTTCCTCCACCACTTTGACCTGAAGTTGCACCAGGGTTAGAGCCACTGTTATCTAATTGTAAAGCTGCAGTTCGGTCGGTTTTGGGGTCGACATCGACTCGAGGATGATCACAGTAGATTGGTAGCTAAAGGTCACTGCGACCTCACGATAACTCAAGAAGTCGTACACTAATTATGCCGAAAGTTCACGTGAATGTCTTAAATAAAATGGAGTGATGACATTTATGTCCAAAATGTCAAAGGTCATCTTCACTGTAACAGAATGTTCTGCACAACAATATTTTTGGCAACTACTGGACTCGGGTCCAGAGGGGGACACGATGTTGTATTTGACATTTAATTGAATACATAATCAGTGACATTAATCATGATTTTATAGATCAGGGCTGCCCAAAATGGAGCCTTGTGTGTCAGACACACAGGTGAGAAAACGAATACGATCAGACTTGGACTTTCTTTTCTCTCAGTTGCTTCTCCGGGCTTCCATATCGTACATTTTCGCATTATAATGACACAACATAACTATTTTGATAGTAAGATCAATGAATGTAACAGCCGCTTGCCGGCTAGCTTGGCCAATCCCTCCCCCCCCCATTAAGTTTCAGGTTCGGCCTTTGGGCACCTTTGGTTTAGATCAGCTGTGCTGCCAGATCAAATTGCACTCAATCTATAGCAGCTACCTAAATGCAACTTGCAAGATTCATGTTTTTAGTTTTTGTGTAATCCTGCAGACAAACAAACTGACCAACAGGTAACAACATGACCTCCTCGACGGAAGTAATTATACACCCACTTGGCAGATTGACTAATGAGATGTAAGCAGAGGAGCGTACGTTTTAGCTGATACTAAGGTATCTAGACAAACAGTGTCAGGTATCAGCCTCACGTACAGTCCAGAGAATAGACACATAACAGCACTCTTCAACAGAGGTGGCTACACATGCAAATATTCAAATTCCTGTTTGTTCAGTTATGGTGACTTACTTGACACTTCCTTCAGTCACAGCTTTGATGATGGATTTCACTTGCTCCTACAGACACTTTACTCATATATCCATGGGTTGGTTTGCTCTCACGTGTAAATTGAATGCACTTCCTCCACCAAAAGTACATGAAATTTTGAGTAAGAGCATTATTCTTTGGTATCGAGCATGAAATCTCTTCATTTGAACAGCATCAACATGAAGTTAGTTGATCCTTCATTTTACGGTCTTAAAATTGGTTCACTGTAATATAGGATGAGCCTGAGGGTGCACACAGTAACACAGGTATACAGTATCTGTGTGTGTATATGAGAGACGGTGTGTATGCGGGTGGGTGGATGTGATGGCAGTGTGCATGCAGGTGGCGAGCACTGAGGGGAGTGTTTGAACGGAGCTTGTGTAGACATCGTGCAACAGGGTAACCGAGGACTAATATTGACTTTTCTTTCAGCGTGGATTCTCCAGAGCTCCTATCACATCCACGATCTGTCATCGCTCTTGTGTCAATAGTTTTGTTTTGTTAATGATGGATAGCTGCCCATCATTTCTGTGAAGTCAAACAGGCCCTCAGCTCGAGGCTCCATGAGCATGAATGTGAAGGAATGAAACACAGACTGACATTGTTTTATGCATTTATTAAGTAATTCAGTTTCATTTTTAGTAGCTTTTTTGCAACTCCAGTGACCTAAACGAGCAGAGAAAAGAAATGCATGTATGGGTGAAAACAAAAAACACACAATTAACAATTATAAGAGTTGCCATCAGTCGAGCGTATACCTCCACCAAAGCCTCACAGTCACCTTTAGTTCAATCTAGCCTAATCCAGTATCAAAAAAGCTTATTCAAATCTGATATATCTGAGTTTTTATTCGGATCAGCATCAGATTGTACTCACTCATAGATCCCAACCACCGTTCATCAAGATCCAATGCACCAAAAGATAATTGGCGCCTTTTTTGAGCAGAGACCCGTCCTCCGACCAAGTTTCATGGAAATCTATTCAGTAGCTTTTGAGAATGCTTTTTAAAGTATATTTTTTTGGCCTTATTGTCAGAACAGCTGAAGACATGACAGGAAACAGTTTGAGAGGGGGGGAGTGATACGCAGCAAAGGGCCCCAGACCGGGACTCGAACATGGGGCCACTGCAGCGAGTACAAAGCACCCCGATTTTGTATTCTTGTGACCAAACAACCAACCAACCAACCCGCTAGCAAACCAGACTAAACAATCAACTAACATGAGCTTCAGTTGCTTTGCACGGGAATGGCCGGTCGAAATGTCCTTCAGAAGGATACTTTCAGTATGATGTAAAGTGTTGCAGTCTGGTTGGAGACAGGAAGCCTCCGTGCGTTACCATACACCATCTGGTTGACGGAGTTCCTACGGACTCGGAAGTATCAATGTGATTAGATTAGGGATTTTGTTTGTCTGGGTGGGGAGCGCTGCAAGGCGTCATAAACGACAGACAACGCGAGCCAAACTTTTTGTGAAGGGATGGCTCAGAGCATCAAGAACTCAAGGAGAGGAAATGATGGAAGATATTTACGCAAGACAAATAGGCTAATACATTACTGATTCAAAAAGCATTTTAATGTTGTTTCTGGTCCAGGTGCCTGTTTAGTTTTACTGTTTTATATACGTATGTTATGAGATTATGGCAAGTTTTTGTCTGTAAAACCTCCAAAAGTAAATATTCACTATGGCTGTTGAGTAAATAAAGGTGTCATTTACACCAGGAAACCCATCACAATTTAAAAGCATAATAAAAAAAGGAGTTCTGAGTTCTAGTTCTAGGTTGCACAAGGAAATGTTTTATTAACGATTCAGAACCCTTGGCACTTTATTAGAAGCTGCAGTATTTTAACCCAGGGCCTCCGCAACAGCCTACGTAAAAGTACCTCAGACTGTGTATTTAAACCAATTGTTTTCCCACCTACTTTGTGCAATCTGCGTCCTAATGGCAGACAGTTTAAACCTTGGCAACTTTTTTTTTGTTGTTGTTCCTCCTTCCCGCCAGGATCATGTAACGACCATGTAAGTCCCGTGAATGTAGAGAATCTGAGAATTTGTTAACATCTCACTGCTTCCTGGTTTATCGGCATCTGAAAAGATTATGGATAATGACATCTGGAGGGACGTCGAGCGTATTTCACAGCAAAACCAAAGTATTTGATGACCCGTTGGCTTTTGTTTGATAGCAGCTAATGTTAGCATTCAACCACTTCCTAGCTCACATACTGTTTGATAGTGTCACACGATTTGATATGACAGACAAGCATTCATTCTAAAATATCAACACAGATTTATTAAAGCCAGCGAGTGAATCACGCTGGATGTAATCAAACTGTAGGCTAATGCTAACTAGAAAGTCCTAGAAAGGGTCAACTTTTTCTGTTGTTGTTTTTTTTTTCCATTTTAGTGCTATCTGTCATCAGTGGAAACACAATAGAGGAGTCTGTGCGCTCTGGACATGTCTATTCTTGTGTGACACCAACTATCAGACGAATTAATCTGCTTCAGATCAGTTTTGGTTCAACCCTTCTGTTAAATAGTGGTATGCAAAGTTGCATCTCGTAAAACTTTGACTTCCGTGTACGAGAAAAGCTCACACGAATGTATTTCAAGAGTCTAACTGAACCCAATCAGAATCAACTGATTAGGTAACCTGAAGCTGGATAAATCATAAAAGTCTGACAGCGTTGGCACTGTTAATTTCACAGGTGCAAACCAACAATCACACATGGTCAATGTTTCCAATTCCACAGTACGAAGCGCATCTGCAGCTGCAGAAAATGCAGTGTCTTTAGTGTCACACCAACATATCAACATTGGTATGTTGTGACCATTTAGCAACCACAAACTAATTTGTTTTGTCTAATCCTTCATCACTTTTCTTGTTAATGTCATTGAAGCAGCGATTAATACTATATTATATTCGTACTTTTCTTTTAACAATAGCTTATATGATATTAAATGTGTTATTTATCCATATAAAGCTAAAAGTTGCATCATATTCAAATCATCATCAGTCAAAAAAATGGCAAAGCTACATCCACAAAAATGTAAAAGTGAGATGGAATCACATCGGTCACCGCTGTATGAAGGCTTCTCCCTCTCTGTCACACAAACTGCATTTTCTTCATCTGCAACTACAAACCTCTCTGTTAGAATTGAAATGTTCAGACAAAAATCCCCACAATATTTGTTAGTTCGCCTCTCTGCCTCGTTCTGTGTGTTCTCTCTTTGTTCGGTCGGTTTTATTGGAAGTGACCTGGAAAATGAACCGTGTGCCGGTTCTGCAGACACACGAGAGCACACACTGTAACTGTATGATAATATAAAAGTTGAATCAACCAATCTGATTACAAGTACACAGTTGATACGCATTTTTTTGACACTTACCGATAGAAAACACCACACAGCAGCTACCTGTAAGAACTGATGTTACATAATAAACTGTCAAGAGGACTGCGGATCATTCACTGATATTTGCGAGGTTTGGATCATTTTGTCAAAGGAAACCTTCATCCATGCACAGGGGGAAAACATTCTCTTTGTTAAAACTCCCCCACACACTCCCACTGCAGCATGTCGCGTCTGCTACATGACTCTCCGTACTATTTTTTTCCCACCTCGTATCTGCTGGTTTGTGGTTTCACATCTGCAGGATCAGACACATCTCTCTGAAAGCAGCATAATGTCTTGGCAAGCTGCCTCGGCTGTTTTATGTAAATCACCAGGAAATAGATCTCAAACTGTCTTTGTGACGGGAAGATGAATTAGCCCCTGTAAATAAACCTCTGTCTAGTTTTAGGAGGAAGTCTTTTAATCTGGGGCTCCATTTCTAACAACACGTTGTTAACAAGTTGTATCCATTAATGTGGTCATCAACATGCTCCAAATCAGCAGCAGGCATTCAGTCCTGAAGCATGCCTGACATGCGGCAAATGTAGCGAAGTAGTATTACAGCATGTTAGTTGTAAACAAATAGTTAGCTCAGTTGTCCGTGCAGCTAGTGGGCCGGACTGGAAGCTCGGAGGGTCGGGGGGAGTGTTGGTGCTTACACTACGGGCACAGGAGCTTTGGACCAGGATGGGCCGGGGCTCGCTGGTTAGCATGCTGACGTAAGTCAATATCTCTGCAACACAACACAAAGACATGGTCACATCAACACTGTTATTAATTCACATTCTGTTGATTCTTTTGGGTTGTTTCTTTTTATGTTTTCAACTAGAATTCTCACATGCAGCCCCTTTAATAGCAGTAAAAGTAGCGTGAATGACAAGTTTCCAAACTTAAAGGAAAGCTTCGCTCAAAAATTCTGACTGTGTGAGTCAAAGTGTGTATGCACAGAAGTTCTGATTGGACACAGAGATGTTCCCCTGTTGTGATTTTGTCTTTTTTTTCCAGGGATTTTGTGAGTCACATGGGGCGTCGGAACACCCACCTGATTTTTCCGGGTAGTGACGGCCTCGAAAAAGTTTGAGGTTGAGCCCTGAACAACGGAAGAAAGAGAGGATTTGTTTTAAACCGTCAAAAAAACCCCAAAAAACCCAAAAAGGCTCCTCACTGCTCGTCCAGCATCGTCTACGGAAGCCCTGAGATCTCAAATTTGACTTGAAAAAGATCCTCGTCGGGATCAACAGTTCTGGATCTCAGCGGTGATGTAAAAAGTACACAAAACTCATACTTTTGTAAAAGTAAAGACATCACGTAGTTATGTAACTTTGGCAAACGTGCCAGTCACCTATATTAATAGAACTGGAGTCAAAATAAAAAGTCTAACATTTGCTTATATGTGGAGTGGAAAGTAGCAGAAAATGGAAAATAAAGTACAAGTACCTCAAAATTGTAGGTAAAGTGATCATCTCAAAGATTTCCATGTAAATAAATATCTGTTAAGTCATTTGCTGAATAAGTTTGCTTAATGTTAGACAATGAATAAGTATAAAGTTTTATAGCGAATCATTTTTTATTCAGTCAATAGTTGATGCTATAATTAACGTCTCAGTGGTGTTGTTTCGGACGCTTAGCAACGCAGCCAACTGACAGCCGGCTGACATCACGTCTTCCTGATCGCCACTTTAAGCACAGCGCTTGATTAACTGTACTTAGTTACATTCCATCACTGGATCACAGGGTTCTGCCGCAAAGCTCGAGAAAGGTTTTGTGGACTGCGAAACTTCACCCACTTCACTTTCCATCAGCATTCCTCGTATACAAGAACAGATTTTCCTCCTGATTATTCCCTCTAAAGCAGTTGGAAGAGCTGTCACAGCCAAAGTCAGAGACAATATCTCATTTCATACTCATAATCTAAGTTCATCTGCTCACAAAGCTCAACAACCATCGGGGCTTTATTGACTTTGCTAAGACAAGTCAGGTCGGCAATTTGGCACCGGTTTACAGCGGGGGCACCTGCACAGTCATTACTCACGTCAAGATAGCAGCGCAGCGATCGCGGCTTCAAATTTGACATCCAGTCTGTTGCGTCTTTTAGCTCATTGTCTCTCAACCATAACAATATTGTTCATGAGCCAAGGAAAAGGTCAAACGCTAGTCGAAGAAAACTGCCATGCAAATTTTTTGCTGATGGACTGGATGTGGGTGAAGCGAAAAGCAAACAGACGATCTCTCCTCGCTCTCGTCACCATGATTCCCGACTCTCAAATATTATATTACATTCAGTTTAACTCGACGAAATGTGTCAGCTAAAAGTATAAAGCTGTGCGTGTGTGCGCACTCGAGCATCACGTCCCAATGAAACACACAATTTCATATTGAAATATTAAATGAAAGGAGGTCGTCATCGCTCGCGGTTTGGTTTGGTGTGTCTACAAACACTCAGCTGCAAAGAAGTCTTGACGCAGTATGTGCACACCCTCTCTGCAGCTCACAATTACTCCATTCAGACTGTGTGGCTAACCATATCAAAGTCACAGCTCCTGTATTGGAAGCAAAAGAATAGAAAATGTGTCCAGGACCTGAAAAGAAAAGGAAACTTTAGGATTTTGCGGTCGCTATCAGAAGACCGGCCATTTAGGAATTTACACGGGGGATTAAAAGCGAGATTAGAGGGGGAAGATTAGATATACCGGAGTCTGAAAGTACTTTATTGTTGCGTGTTACCGCTGTTTTGCTACCGACAAGATTTTCTTTGAAAGCCATAGCCTTTGGATCTATTTGACAGAGCCACATTGTTCAAACAGGCTTAAATTACGCAGAGAGGAAACTGTTTTTCATGACAATGCTTCATTTTGCAGTCAGCAAACAGACAGTTTCTACATTTGTGGTCAACGTTCAATACGTCTGAATGAATACGTACAATAAGCTGCTTCAGAAGGTGAGATGAGGTGCTGACGACAGTTTCTCCACTTGTACGGGAGTCAATACTCTACAGTGTGGTGCAGCGACAGAGATCTTTGTTTTCTGTAGTTGTTATTGTTGGTCAAGAAGTCATCCATGTAGCTGATACGCACTCTGGTTGTGAATGAGCTGCCGGGAAACTGGTGTGGACGAGAGATAACGATAATTATGACTGCCGCTGTCACGTTACCACATGACCTCATGAGTTTGATGAAGAAAAAAAACAAATTGTCAAATTGTTTAACAAACTGTTTTATGAATTTTTTGCGCACACAAATCAGAGAGTTCAGGCTTTTGACTCCTTTGGGATTTACATGATATGTGTGGAGAGTGAATGACTTATCACATGATCGAGCTTGTTTGGACTGTCCAGTCCTAAAACATAATGTTAACATAACCTGTTTTTAGCCAAGATGCACAAGAAGTCCTTAAAGTTCTTCAAATGATGTTATCTACAGTTTTGGTATCTACAGTTCAACAAAACTGATCAAACTCTATAACTCTAACTCTGATAAAGAATGCGTGATATAGTTAAAAGCTCTGAAACAGGTGAGAATGTGAGCCTTGAGTTTTGTAAATTAACGCCATGTTAATGCAAAGAAAGTCTGTTTTTGAGCTGCTTCACACAAAGGTAAATGTCGATAATAGTTTTGTGTACTGACATGATATTCTCCAAGGAAAGCAAAAATATAAAGTAATTGTGTTGTGATAAATGTTAGTTAAATAGTCGCAATAACTAGCTATGTTAAACAGCTAGCCGCACGTTAACATGCTATAAACAGAAGTTGTTAGCAGCTATGCTAGCAACAATAACCACATTATACCTAGCCAACTAACCTGAAATTAAAAGGTCAAGGTGAAATGAAAGAATTCAAGTGAAAACATGACATATAGCATAAGTTTTGTGCTGATATTATGTTGTCCAGGGACAGTATACATGGTGGTAGGACTAGCTATGTTCAACAGTTAGCTGCACAACCTACAAACATTAGTATTTACAGCTTTTTTGAGAAACAGCATGTCTTTTTGTAACATATTGAGTGTATGAATGGACAACAGCAACACATCCATGAAGGATGACACTATACACTTTTAGTTAAATCAACAGGAGGTGAGTGTTTTGATATTAACGGTAATAATATTGACTAAAATAAATAAAACCTATAAACTACTTCTTTGTTAACATGTGGCTAACAAAGCTAGTCATTGTGACTAACTAACTAACTTTAGACATTTATCAGCAGAGTTCAGTCACTCTAGTATCAACTTGACCTATTCATTGATGATTAGCGTTAGCTAAGCACACCGTGGCGATGGTTGCTAGCATGTCTGCTTACTGCTTCTGATAAAGCTTCTGCAGCTAGATGTTAACATGTGGTTAGCCGTTTAATGTAGTCATTGTGACTATTTAAGCTAACACAACATGACTTACTAACATTTCTGTTGTCAATTAACAGCAGTGGAAAGTAGCCTAGCTCGCTAAAGCCAACACATGTTTGTTTCACTTCAAATTAGAGGTAATCTTTATGCTATTTTACTCTTATTTCACTACAGTTGAGGGGATTTTGGACTTTTTACTCAGCTACACGAAGGCTACTATGTACTTTCAAGACTTATGATCTCCGACTGCTTCTACTACATTATTACAAACCTGGCTTAGAAGGCAGTGCTGATACTGAGAGGATTATTCTGGTTAAATAAGAATTAAAATCAGTTGATGGTGGTGGTGTGGCCTTGCAGGGAATTACACAAGGTCACCAAAACTTCATTTATGGATAAAAGTGGTAAAAAAAAAAAAAGTGCAACAAAAGCAATCTGAGAAGAGGTGTTAGGGGGACTAAATGAAGACACACAGGGCCATGGTGTGTGTACAAATGCTAATTACATGTTATTGCATTAATAATAATGACATTAATAAAAGGGGTTAGAACAACATGTGCAGAGATATAGTTAATAGTTGCTTTATTGTTCCTCTTGCCCAAACTGGCTGTGACAATAATTCCTTGTTAAAGCTTTTTCAATGTAAGTATGAGAGGAAACAACGCAGTCTTCATTCTGCGTAAAACATTTATTTCAAAGTTCAACTGAAGTTCATATGAGGCTTCAGCAGTTAGACAAAAATCAGACATGAGTTACATTTGTTGTACGAAATTTCCCCCTTTTAGATAAATTTCCCCCGTCGCTCCTCAGCAAGAAAACATTCTTAATGGAAGCACAAAAGACAAAACGTGCTAAAAAAGATTAAAACTTTTGCGGACGCAGCTCAATTTGAAATAGCATCACATTGACCTCTGCTGACCTGAGGACTGTAGATTTTGTTTCACATCACTTAACACCAAAGTTGTCTTTAAAAAGAAGCCTCTTTTTAGAGAGCACGGATGAAGAAGACTTGACAATATGAATATTTCATTACTTATCCTGGTTAACCTTTAAGTTAAGACCTGCTATAATAACATTCTGCTGCTAGTTGTTATGCCATGGTTGTTGTTTGTGTTTCTTTACGCCAGAACTGCTTGAACTGAATTGCCCCCCAGGGACTAATAAAGTTTTCTGAACTGAAATGAACATTCTCTAACCTTTAATCATTATCTTAAGTGCAGATTGATTTATGTCTTTTAGATATTGTCTGAGCAGAAACTCCCGCCTAATATTGAACTACTGGAGTTGAGTGGAGTCTGAACTATAAAACCAGGACCTTGTGAGTGAAGTATAGACAATTATGGTGAGAATATGTGAAACACCAAAAAGAAGATTCACAGCAAGCATTCAGATCTTTTATTTAAGTAAAGGTTTCAACTATAAAAGAATCACATGCCAAAGTTTTACAATTAAATCACACTTAAGTAATAATGCAATATCAGTTAAATGAACTTAAAGAATGAAAAGTCAAAGTGCTCATGCTGCTATTAAACTTTTAATACTAATGCATTAATGTTTATGTCACATTTTACTGCTGTGTTGCAGGTTGACGTAGTTTTAACTCTTCTTTTGATTAATTTTAGTCCTGTGTTTCCCAGCCTACGGTACGAGCCCCTCCAGAGGATCACCATATTCATCTGAGAGGTTCTGCTTCACACATTTTTATTTCTATTCAGAACTTTTGTTTAATATTTGCTTATTTTAAAAATATGATATTGGCTAATCTGTCGATAATTTAAAATAATCATGAATAAGAAACGGTAGGTTAATTAAAACGTGAGTTGACAACTATTTAATTGTCAACAAACAATGAAATTCTTTAATAACCATTTATTAACCAGTTCTTTAATGTAAAGTATCAACTTTACTTTGTAAATGGTTAATAAATACCGTACAGTTTGTCTATAAACATCTGGATGGCCGTTTTAAAATTGCAGCTGATGTTTTTAAACCTTTACAATTGCTTGATTAACTGTTTATAAAAAAAAAATCAATACAGTTACCGTTCATTAATGATGGTTATTATAAGATTTACTGATAATTTAATCTCAGTTAGAGAGAATCGTCTTCAACAGCTCAGACACCTGAACTCATGGATGTCTCAAGACAAGAATGTTGTGAATAATGGTTTAATTCTTAATAATAAATTGTATTTCACTATATGCAATGAATAAATGTTGGAAACTAAAAGGAAGATAGCATAAATCGAACTATTGAAACAACTCCAGTTTGTACTTGACTCGACATACGTGGTTATATTCCAGCACTTTTTTATCTTACAAAGTTTGTGTTCAAAGTCTCTTATCACTTTGAATTGTCTGTCACCTAAGAGCTGAGGTCAGCTAGTAGTGTTTGAAGAGGTCTGAGCTAATCTGCGAGACATTGGCACACACACGCACACACACACACACACACACACACACACACACACACACACACACACACACACACAGGTTTGTGTGCATAAGTAAACACGACTGCCCTATAAATATAAATTGCAGTCAATGGTGCTGGAATTCCTTTGCAGTCACTGACTCAGTCACTCTCCCTCGCTGCCTCTGGCTCTGCACACACCCCCAGCAGGTGCTTTGACTTGAGGTTTAGTTTGCAGTTGTGCTTTAGGCTGTGACTTTCAGGTTTAGTGTAATTGTACCAAAGAGCCTGAGAGGGTCTGAGGCCTCAGACTGGAGGACAGTCATCGAGAGGGGAAGTAGACGTGAAGGGTGCCGCTCCTCTGCCCCTCAGGTAGCGCCGGGCGTCCTGTCCGAGCTGAGCTGAGCGTTCGTCTGCAGCGAGACAAAAGGCCGTCCTTCATCCTCAACACAACCAGAGCTGCAGCTGCATCGCCTGCATCATCCAGCCGAGCCTTTGCATCCAGGCAGCAGAGCATCTTTGCATCGGTAAGAAGACGCCAACATCCTAGGTATAGTGTGTTCAAAAAATACGGGTTTTATTTGCACATTGTTGTTGTTTGAGGCGCATTTATGTGACACTTTTCCAGAGATCCGTGATATCATGTTGTCTACAATAAATGTGACAGTTGCATTTAAGCTGTCCAACTTCAACATCGTCCTCTCATCTTTCAGAGAAAAGACCATCCTCTGTGCAACTTACCTGGCATAGGATTAACAATATCTAGACAACTTCAGTCATTTATTATTATTTATGATTATTAAATAAATAGTATTTAAATAGTTAAAAGTCTGATTTATAGCCAGAATTTAAAACAAAACATCTAGTCTGTAAGGAAGTCAGAGGGAAAAGTGGAGAAGATGAAAAGATGTTTTTAATTCACCTCATCAGGCTGTTTTCTGCACATTCGCTCTGTCTCTTAGACAAACTTTCCTGTTTTTCTTGTCAAATTGCGTGTTAGCTTCCACACCAAAGATAAAAAAACAAAATGTGGTCAGATTACTGGTGGGGGGTTTGTCAGTGGCTGGTTGCCAAAAACCACAAGCTAACATATTCAAAATAAATGTGTCGCTGCCGTCCAAGGTGTTCAACATAAACAAAAAGAGAAGTGGATTTTCTGCTTTGTTATTTACGAAGGTGCATCATTCACATGACACAATAGTGTTCAAACAACAGAAAATTTACATTTCTTTATTTCAATTTTCAATTTTAAGTTCTGGCAACGCTGTGCTTATGGTCTGGTTAGATTTAGGCATTATAGAAACTTGATTGTATGTGTTTTGTTGCCACAAACACGCAGGGATTTATTTATAGCTCACAAGGTCGCATCCAGACATTTGGAACACAAAAACATTTGGATGTTTGTGTGAAGAAGTGCAATTTGATTTAGTGTGATTTGCTCTTTTAGGCCCAGCTGGACAAAAAAGAACTAAAATAGATTGTGCAGCACGTTCAATATCAATAAAACAACAAAAGTGCATCAATAAAGTAAAACCATTACACTTGCAAGCTGCAGGAAACCCACCTCATGTAGTTATTGATATTTATATTATCATTAATCATACTATTGTCATGTATGATTAATGATAATATAAATAATCATACTATTGTCATGTATTTAAGGTGCACTATGTAGTTTTGGGGCAAGTAATTGTAATCAGAAAAGAAATATCTTCACTGACGGATTTTATTTCATGTCTCAACAAACTAAATAAACAAACAAACTTTCACTTTGTTTACATTTCCTCATTCATATAGCAAATATTATAATTCTGAGTTTGAATTTTGTCTCCAAAACCACGTAATGACCCTTTAACTTAAAACAACTTTTTATATCTGTTTCTCCAGTTGTGTTTGTTTATTCCACACACACTGACACACTCGGTTTAAAATGCCACCTTCTAGACCAGTTTCTGATTAAACCATATTTCTGTGTACATTTTAAAACTGCTGCCATCAGCACGCTGCTCTCTGAGATCATCTGACAGCCACCAGGTTTAAACCAGCAGCACCAGCACACACACCTACGGCCTCAGATAACTTCACTATCTATCTGCAAAAAAAAAACAGAGGGAAGGGTTGATCTGGCCCTCTGCCAGCGCTTCACCGCCAATCTTCAGGTCGAATATTTTATTATTATCTGTGTCATTAACTGTGAGTAAAGCCCTCCTTAAAAGTTAATTTAAACCAACAGAAAAAAGAGTTGGCAGTGGTTTGCTGTTTCCTCGGAGGCTGGCCTGATGCCAGTGCACCTGACGAACAGTAAAAATGAATCACCGATTGAACCAACATCCTCCACTGACAGTTAATACAAAGACAGCGACTGGATGAATTGACTTTAACAGAAAGGAAGTGCATGATCTGTAAAATACAAACTGAACAGAAGCTACTGCAAACACACGCACATTTGCAATTAATACCTAAAGCTAATTTATAATGTGAACAGAGCACCTGCACATATATAAATAAAATCTGCGAGGCAGCAGTCAGATCCTGAGCGCTTCCTCCGGGCTGCAGGCTGTCGTACGGAGCGAAGAGCTCGGTACGAAGATGAAACTCCATCTTCTTTCCTTCTTTTCAGAACAATGACTTCCCGAGTTGGTCCGAGTTTCCCATGAGAAACAATAACAAGGGGGAAAAAAAATAATCTCCCTTTAACACTCACATGGCAAACAGTCACGCCTGGCTGTACACACTCCTTTAACTCCAGACTCAAACAACACAGACCTTTAATGTGTGTGTGTGTGTGTGTGTGTGTGTGTGTGTGTGTGTGTGTGTGTGTGGAGCTGAGCACAGGATTCACACTGCGGTCACTTGTTAGATAGATGCTCTCGAATCTCACACGTGACCTTTTTTTTCTTTTTTTTCAACTTTTCAACAACAAGCAGGTCAAGCACACTGAAAAAGACTCGACTTTCGCTTGTTTTAATCTCTACTCATTAACTTTAATCTAAACACAGCGACTACGTCTGTCGCATAACTGTTGCAGCAACAGTGATCGATGGGCTGATGGGTTCATTTGTGTCGGCCTGCAGTTTTCACCACCTTCATTTGCGACTTAACGGCTCTTTAACTTAAACTTTTACATTTTTTTCCCCTTTGCTTTCCCTTGGAGTTTTCTTTTGTGAAGGAAGGTTGTGAGTCACATATCAGATGTAGGTATGGGATGATTTAAAGTTGTTGTGACAGGATTACCCTGTACAGCACAAGTGTGGTTAATGATATTATCCTGATAATCATAAAAATATCACCTAAAATGAAAACTAAAACACACTTGAATTACTTTAACTTTACATCTAGCAAGGAAACAAAGACGGGAACTACGAAAAAACAAACAATCAAAGAGTTCTAAGTAAGTGATCATTAATCATAAATAGGTCTTAATGCACATTTCCTGTCGTTTGACAGTTTTGGAAGTTAAACTTGTTTGCGGGTGTCCCGGCGTGCAAACCTTACCTCCAGGCGAGCAGGTGACAGGCTGAATAAATCAAGAAACCAACATCAGACTGCAGCGATTGTTCTGATAATGAAAATACACAACAATTAACAATAACTGCCGTGTAATCTGTTAATGTCCCATCATGAACCACGCGCAGCTGAGAGGCCTCTGAAAGTGAAAAGAGCAACTTCTACTTCTACTTTACTTGAATATTTTACGTTTTAGAGACGAATATTTAACTTTTTTTCTCCACTAGATTGATTCAATAACATTATTTACCAGCTACTTTGAAAGTTGAATGCTGCATCAGAGCCAAAGTATCCACTTTGCATGGAAGAGCTGGAGACATAAAGGGTGAAGAGATATTTTCTTTTATACGGTTTTCAACATATGCGATTTTAGGCACCGTAAAGGGGGATCAGTGTGAGGTCATATTGACAACTGCAGTTACGTGAAAAGGTGGTTCAGGTCCGGCTCTGTGATGGTTCAGTTTTGGTGACTGTTCAACAAGTACTTTCTACGATACCGCTTATGTGACTTAATTCTTGGCTGGTGCAACACGCAGGCAGAGCTTTTGTCAGCTCTGAAGAAAAACCTACTTTTGACAACACAACCACCAGTTAATAACGATACGAACCAAGTTTCAAATAACGGCATTCTTCACGTTAGATGAGACCGAGCACGCAGAAGAAATATGGTTCCCAGGGTGGAGGCCTGCGTGGAGGGAGTCCTCCTCCGTCTGACTTTGCAGAGTAAATGGAGCGAGCTCTAATGCTCCTGAAATGAATATCGGCGTCTTGACCAAACTCATTTAGAGATCAGTCAGGGTTTTAATCCCTCTCCGTAGGGGTGTGTGTTTGTGCCTTTTTCTTATGCCCCCTCTTCCTTTTGGAAGAAGGTAATATGGCTAAATTTGCTTTGCTAATGGGCTTAGCGCAAGCTGTTACAGAGCAGAGTTGACACACAGGCAGCAGCCAGGCTGGGATGCCAGTGGCTTTTAATCTGACTCCTGATGGAGTGAAAGGGAGTGTGGGTGATAGTTTACCAGAAGTCTGAAGATAAAAGGAAGACAGGGGAGGAGGTTTTACAGCAGGGGGCCGGCGACCAGAGAGTGGAAGGGAAATCTCTCTCTCTCTTTTTTTTTTAGGGGGGCGGGAGAGATAACTTCATTTAAGTTTAGTAAGAGAAGAGAAAAGATGTTTTCTTTGTCTAAAGTTTTTTCGCAGCGTCGCAATTAAAGTGTCATCGAGGAAAAAATAAAAAATAATCACGTGAAATCATGATTTTTTCACTGTACATTAAAGTTTCCAAGAAGCATTCAGAAGTCAGTCTTTATCTTCTCGCCTCCTTGTCGATGGAAAGCCGGGTGAAGTTTCATAGTCGACAAAACATTTCTGGAGCTTCACAGCAATACAGCATTCTCCTAAACAACTGAAGTGGATAGGGACTTAAAAAAAAAAAGTCTTCAGACCCTTAAAGAACCTTCACCTGACTTTCATCAGCACGAAAGTGAGTTGATAATGACTGAATTCTCATTTTTTGGATGCACTTCTCCTTTAAAATCACCTGGACACATTTTATTCTACTCTTACAGGTGATTTTTTTACTTTATTTTGCTGATGGCTGTTCTCTATTGTGAAATTTTTATGAGGCCTGACTTTTTTTTGTGTGTCTGGACAAATAAAGCCGTGCCTCTCCTCGAACATGTGCGCGGTGGGAGCGCACCTCCTGTACCGAGGCGTGAGCTACAACCGCTGATAACCCGGTGTGTGTGTGTGTGTGTGTGTGACAGCGGTGTGTGCCGTCCCGCATGCCAGCTGTGGCTGCCACGCATTATGGGTGCCATATGCGAGTTCGCCCTGAGATTACAACACTTGTGCTACAGCTGACGTCCATAAATGACCGCTTATGATGGCAATTTCCTGTGGCAGCTATCAGTGGAGTCTTCATAAAGCGGGCTGCCTCGGTCTCCTCTCCACATTATCTAACTTGATTAAAAACTCCAGCTGACAGTAGAGACGGAGGGCTGCAGAGAGCCGAGGCAGGCGGGCCGAGCTGCTTCGGGTCTCAATACGAGTCACCTTGCCCCCGAGACATGAGCCATTCTGGGCCGCTGACCCACAAATAAGAGACTCAGTCAAATCCATTTTGCCCCCATGCCTGTCTGCGCTGTGTGCGCTTTAACTCTCTTGAGGGTCACTTACTCACCAGTATCCCCAAGTTAGGCTTCTTAAAGAGCATCGACCAGCGCTCACCTCAGATCTGCTCATAACACGTTCAGAGAAAGAGTTCCGGCCTGCAGCCGCTCTGATGGAGTTTCTCACCAAACAAAAACAGCTGCAGGTTTAATTTAGCAGCCAGAGCGTTACAGGAGAGGAGCTGCAGGAAGAAGGTATTTTCTTCTCTTTTTTTTTGACTCAAAGCATGAAATCGATCTAATGCTTCATCATGGTGTCAGACAGGATTATGGTTTTTGGATGCAGATTTATATGATGTTCTTAAAACACAGGTTATGAAATAGTCTCAATTTAATGCTGTTGCCTCAAATATGACTCATATAAACACAAGAGAATATCAGGGAGTCACTGTTTTGATTTAGTAGACTCGGAAGTTAAAGACTTGTGACTTGACTTGACACTTGGTGACTCGGCCGAGTCGTCTGTGTTCATTTTTATGTTTTCAGTTTAGTCTGTTAAGATTTCACTGATGAGAAGTGATGGGGAGGAAATATATTGTGGGGGATTTAGAGGAAATAAATAAGTAAATAAAAAAAAACTTTTATAAAGTTATTTGTGTTTTGTTTGATTATATTAATTTATCAGAATATCAATAATTATCATGCAAATTCCATTCATTCATTGTCTTTTTGAACAGGTTAGATAAAATGGCTTATAACATAATTATTTGACTGGTACTAATATCGAGTCTTTTCTCTTTATAAAGACGAGATGCTGCAGGAAAGATCTTGTGGTATCTTGGCAGGAACAGTGGCTTGACTCGCCCCTAACCCCCCCCCCCAAAAAAAGACAATGTCTTTCTTGAGACTTGGGCTAAATGACTATACTACTCTTTGACTGCATGAAACACCACATTTATTAAACACGCTGGCGTCACAGGGAGGAGGTCGGGGTGGACGGCACATCAACAAAATCAAAGATTGTCACACCAGAATGCAGTCTGCGGTTTGGATCAGGCAACAAAAGCACTTTGGCTACGGTTAGGAAAAATATTTTCAGTTTGCCGAACAGTTAAGACATTAAATCTATAGGAATGATTCAGGTCAAGGTTGGGAGGGATCGTGATTTTGTATACATCAATACATTTATTCTTTTATTTTAAGGACATAACATTGCTAAGAAATGTTGATAACTTCAACTGCAGCTCCATAAAAATGCTTCGCTGACTCTTCATTTTACAGGCACACAGTTAATGTATGGTTGATTACCAAATTTTATTTAAAATTCCATTACAACAATATTTACCTCAAAATGTATTGCTTGACTTCTGTTAATCATTCTATTTTAATTTCCAACAAACTTCTGTTATATTAAAGTTGTTAATCTGACTCTTCCCTACGCATCTTACAATAGTTGCAATCTTCTGTCACTTGCTTCCTAAACAAATACGCATGCGGCAGGTGTGCTCGTACCGTTTTCTTCCACAGGGGCCGCCAGAATCAACAAAGATTAAAGTTCCTTGTAGCGACTTTAACTTCAGGACAACTTTTATCGATTTTGGACTTGCGTATGTTAAAGATAAGGGTGTTACGATGGAGCGATACTGACGATAATCTTGATAATTAGAAGTGACACTGATATCATGTTAATGAAACACATACTGTGTAATAATATCATCTTAATAATCCAGTGCCCCTAAAATCATTTCTGTTTTGTTCTATCCTTACTGTATGTGGTCGCCATCCACCATAAACTGGAAAGAAAATAAGAAAAAGACGCTAATTAGCTCCCGACTGTCACAGTGTGTGGCTACTGCTGCCACACAAAGTCATGTCGGTGTAGATGAGAGACACTGGAGACATAGTTCAGGTTCCTTGTTTCGGCAAATCTGCTGATTTTTTTCCACAAAGAATCTTTTTTTGAACATCTTGCAAAGCTTAAAGGACAAGTTAAAAAGTTCACGTCTCGCAGTTCATGTGAATCAACCTTTCTCGAAATATTAAAGTTTAATTGGACTTTTCTTGTCTCCCTCGCCTGCAGGTACCAGTTATGTCAAATCCAGCGGGCCCGGTGTATGGATCCCGGATGACAGAGGACTCCCTCGCCGTCCTGGATCGAAACAGGGTCTCTGGAGAGCCCTGGGATCTCGAGGAGACCAAACCGAGCCTCTACCTGTCCTGCTTCGACATGCTCCTCACCGAAGACGCCACCTGGCTGGTGAAAGTTTCCGAGGCCCCCTCGACGCTGGCTGTACCCATGACTCGCATGGAGCCCCAGGAGGAACCGGAGCAGTGCCCCGTCATTGACAGCCAGGAACAGGGACTCTCTCCTGGGCTGGAGGGTCAGGAGGAGGAGCGCTCTCTGGAGCAGGTGCAGAGCATGGTGGTGGGAGAAGTCCTGAAGGACATCGAAACAGCCTGCAAACTGCTCAATATCACGCCAGGTAAGCCGACATCCACCACACCTGCTGCTGCAGTTTGTCATCTGAGACACATAACTGAAAAAGACACACAGATCTTTAAAGCACACGGGGGAATTTTTTTCACGGCACAAAAAGAAAATGTTGCCCGTTATTTGCAGCTAAAGGGATCGTGTGTCAGACACATTTAAGCTTCTGGGTCTCGCACCCAAAACCAACACATGTTTGTGTGGATAGTCGAGGAAAGATGACAGATCAGATAAATCATATCCTTACTGACGCAAAGCTGTGTTTGCCTGCTCCAGGATCTGTTTAATCCTGACCTTTGCATGTGCTCCCTCTCGGATTGTGACAGTGATGGTTCTTTCTTGCCATATTAGACGTCGTGTACACAGTCTTAAGGGCGAGGTCTCCTGTTCACTGAGCAAACAGAGGGAGCATTATGTACTGTAAGGCCTCCGGCTGTCATAAAGCTGTGCAATCCCCAGTCATCTGTTCCACTGATTACGACTGCACTGGCATAAAAAACTGATGACTTTGTGGTTTCACTAAATGTATTATGCGTGAAAGTAAGAGGACATAATAAACACTGAAAACCTAACTAAACTTGACTTAACTAGATTCAGTGTGACTTTAATCTCACCGGAGATATAAACTGGGAGTTTTCTCACCTTCCTCCTCTCTCTCTGTTTTTCGTAGACCCTATCGAGTGGAACACGGGGAACGTCCAGAAGTGGCTGCTGTGGACTGAACACCTGTACAGGCTGCCGCACGCAGGAAAGGCCTTCCAAGACCTGACAGGAAAGGATCTGTGTGCCATGAGCGAGGAGGAGTTTCACCAGCGCTCGCCGCAGTGTGGAGACACGCTGCACGCGCACCTGGACATATGGAAGTCAGGTGTGTGTTTAACAAGCGCATCAGAGCCACCTGCAGCTCCTGCGATGAGCGGATTAACCAGTTTGATTGAGTGCTTTTCAACTCGTCTTTGTGTATTTATGTGTAATATGATTCGATTCAAGTCATTTCTCATTATTTAACTCACCTCACAGGACTTTTTCAGTTTGTGCAGCACGCGACATGCTCCAGACTCGGTTTTGGTCGAGGGAACAACCAAGCAGAAACAAATGAACAAAAACATTGTCAGAGAAAGAAGTTTTTAATCCTTGAATTAATTTAAAATACACTCTCTTCTCTCCTCAGCTGCCTGGATGAAAGAGAGGTGTTCAGTCGGAGACACAAAAACTACGGGTAGGTTCGGTTTCCTGATATTCTGAATTGAATAATAAATCTATTATAACTTTGGACACTTATGGACATTTTTTGTGTTTAACTTGACTAAGTAGTGGTAAAACATATTAGACTCTTTTTTTAGATTTTGGCTTTTAAGCTAAACAAGCACTGTGTTGTTGTATCTCCTGTCTCCTGGTTTAGTTGGAAACATTAATGGCCTCACCTCACAGTATTTCTGTCCTTGAATCCAAAAACTTTAGCCTTGAGTTGTTAATATTTGTGTTGTTGTCGCAGGCGGTGAGGAGCTTTGGTCCGAGGCAGACTCGTCTTGTTCGGGTCAGCCCATCCATCTGTGGCAGTTCCTCAGAGAACTCCTGCTGAAACCTCACAACTACGGACGCTGCATCCGCTGGCTCAATAAAGAAAAAGGTATCTTCAATGCTTTCAGCTCCACAGACTCCACTCACAGTTCAACTGCTTTCAGAGCTTAGACCGCAACTGAAGTGTTAAGCGCTTTTATTGCTTACACAGAAAGTGACACTTCGCCTGCCGTCACTTGTTGCACGTCAACACAAACTTCAAGTGCTTTCAGTATTTACTCATAAACCTAAAGTTCAACTCCACCTTCAACTTCAAAGCTTATTTTGGTGATTAACATTCACACATCAACTGCTTTCATCGCTTACACTTCACTTTACTAAGTGACACTTTGTAAAGTACTAACTCAAGTACTTCTCAAATTAAACCACAACTTTTAACTCAGATGCAGAGAATTTTAAAGTTGTTCACATTCTTACATTCTTATATACTCAGTATGTATAAAAAACAAAAGTATTTTTACATTAGCGTGCAAGGTTTTCTTTAAAAAAAAAAAATCTGACTTTTTTCATTCTTTTTACGATCAATATTTGATCTATTTGTTCAAGAAACAAGGACAGAGACAAGGCTGCGGTTGAAATATCAATTAAACAGCTAAACAGGAGAGAGGGTCGAAGTTTCTATTAGAGATACAAGAGAACATAAAACAAAGGTTTAATTGTCATTCTCCCCTCAGTCAATACAAATAAATTAATAAACAAGAAGAAAACATAACGGCTTTTTGAATATATGTCACAAGATTTTAAAGGTGCACAGAAAAGGTATTTTTACATTTTTAAATCTGCACATCAGTTTTTACTTACGAGCAGTCTTCCCCCTTTGTGCCTTTTGCTGGCACGTTGCAGCATTTTATTTCAAATTACTGTCACGTATTGATCAGTGGAACAGCGTTAAATTATCGGCAAGGTGGACGAGAACAAACAAATTAAAGACCCGCTGATGAAACATTCCTCTATATCACCACTAGTGGTCAAAAACTCCACCGAGCACCTTTAATCTCAGTGAGGCTTCTGGCTCAAACAGAAGAAAATTAAACAAACAACAAAGAATGTGTGTAAAATGTGACGCTCTGTTTACTTCCTGCCGCGCACAAATGTCGACTCTCTTGTGATTCCACCAGGTATTTTTAAAATCGAGGACTCGGCTCACGTCGCGAGGCTCTGGGGGCTCAGAAAGAACCGGCCTGCTATGAACTATGACAAGCTGAGCCGCTCCATACGTCAGTACTACAAGAAGGGCATCATCCGCAAGCCCGACGTGTCTCAGAGACTGGTGTACCAGTTTGTCCACCCGGTCTGTGGCGGCAGCATAGTGGGAGGAGCGAGAGGAGGAGGAGGAGATGGAAACCTACCAAATTAAAAAGGACGCACTATCTCGCCGCCGCGCACTTGAAGACCCGAGATGAAGAGGTGACATGAAACACGTGCACTGACCAACCCCAATGGTACACACTTCCACTGCCAACAGCTGGCAGCTGCTGTATGAAGGCTTATCTGAAGAGACAAAACAAAGGTGGCTGTTGAGGCTTTTTTTTTTTTTTTTCCTGCTGCAAAAAGAAACAAAAACAGATTAAAAAAATGAACTGCCTTGTCTTTTGCATGTTCTGCCTGTTTATCTTTCCATAATGTGATTCTCAGTTATTCCTTTAGTCTTCATTTCACCAAACAGTTTGAAGCGATCTGCAGGGAAACGCCCGTCGCTCACTTTGCCTCTCTGTTCTGCTCGTCCTGACCACCGTCTTCTGTTTGACTTAGAGCCCGTTCTCCTGACGCAGTTGAAAATGTGGTTGGGATTGTTTTCCTTCTTTTTTGGGTTTGGTCCTCGCTGTTAAATAAACAGTCAGGCTGCTCTGTTATCTCGTCTGCAGACAAAGAGACTTTATTCGTTTGCTGGATCTGGATCCCACGTTTTGGAGGATCCTCACACCCTGCTGGGACTGAACTGATTATGCAACTTTAAAGTAATATTGTAGTTAAAAAGTGATGCATTCTCTGTATATTGTTTGACTGCTAAGGAGCCCTGCTTTATGAACTGTATATTATACTGTACATGTTGCATTTTATGTTCTGGGTGTTTTATTGTTGAGACCAAAAGTGTTAAGATGAAATAAATTGATATGAAATAAATACCCACATGAATAAATGAACAAAACAGAAAAAAAATGAATGAGAGAATCATGACATTGTAAAATGATATCATGTGTTTTTTAGCCTTGTTAGCAGCACAGACAATGCTGGTCTGTTGGTCCAACAACTTCTGGATGGCACAGTTCATGTTCCTCCTCAGGATGAACTTTACACACTTTGATGATCCGTTAATGTTTCAACAGGTCTAAATATGAGTTTGTCTGCTGCAAAATAACTCCCATCAGCCTCAGCTGGACTGAATGTTAGCATGCTAAACGTGCTAGACGCTGAACATTGTAAACTGGTTAACATCAGCGTGTTAGCATTTAGCTCAAAGGAACCACTGTCGCTGCCCTTCTGTTGACTCTTGTGTAAACTCAGCTCAATATTATAACATTTTCAAAATAAGAGACTTCTCTTTCATTTATTTGAGCTTCCAGCAGTTTAAACTTCAAATGTACCTTTTTTCAAAACTGTTTTTAACCTGGTGCGTGAGAGGATATTGAGATATTCACAATAACCTTGATATTAAGAAATGAAATATTGATCTTGTATTGATGATACACATATGATGATATCATGTGAATGATCCAGGATATGTTAGGCCTTGTGCGTCTTTTGTTTATGAGTAATCAAGTCGCCTTTTCACGAGTAATTGAGTGTCAGTGTTCTTTTTTTTCAGTTATGGTTACAGACTCTCTCTCTCCACCTCCCTTCACTTGTTTTTTGATAGATAGATAGAAAGATAAAGATTGCTTTTCCCCCCACATTTCTGTAGAATCGCGATAATATCGTTATCGTGACAACCCGTCTGTCCGTCACCGTCTGTCACCAGCTCAGTTCAAACAGCAGAGCCGTTTGGTTAATCAGACAATATTTAACTCTCACTCTTGTGCTTCTTATTTTCATTTTCCTAAACGTCTGCCTGAGGTTCTCATTAAACTTTATTATTAAACTATGACTCATGAAGTGTTCGTAGTTTCAACTGTGTGCTCTGAACTTTTATTAGCGGGCCGTACAATGATTATATAATTATTTTTTACTTTGTTTACTTAACCGTTACAGATCACTATTGACATTTAATCTCTTTATCTCACCACTAACTGCTCTGTTGTTTTTTTGTTTTTTTTTTAAACTGGTTTTAAAATGTGTCATAATTGCTCTTCTTTCTGAGCCGGGCAACAGGTTTGTTCTGCCAAGAAAAGATGGCCCTGAGCTTCACCGCGCGGTTTAGTCTTTCAGGCGAGAGTGGAAGTTAAACGTATCCTCGCTTTGAGTGCGCCGAGATAAATCTCACTGTTCCCCCTGTTTACATTGCGGATCAAGTGGGGTTAAGATGTCAGTCTTCAGGTGAAAGGATACGATTATCTCAGCTATCAGCGCCATGGCGATGGGATAATAATACACATACAAATGTGTAATGACAACAGACAGGGTTTGGTCTGTGGGTAAGATGTATTCATGTATTTATAGGCCTCACCCGTCGCTTCACCGCGGCGAACAGCAACAAAAACTGTTTTGGAACAGCATCCAACCTACAGACAGTGTAGAGAGGGAGCAGCTGAGAATATTATTGAAAGAGAAACCCTTCCTGAAACATTCACACTACTCACATTTTGTCAGGGATACTGGGAACCTGAGTGCACATGTGCTTGTGTGTGCATGGATATACGATACAAGTCAAATGAAATGTGTTGCATTACTTTTGGGGAGCAGCTGTTATTTCTGATTCTTCAACAGTAAATCATCCCAAAAAGTGACAAAATGATAAGTGTGCAGACAGAAAACACTTGGAAGTGAGCGATTCCATTTGATGCTTTGTAAGGTCTAAATAAATGAATAAATAAATAAATAAAAATGTAATTGTTTCGTAGCAGTTGACCAGTTTACAACCACCTCCTTCTGTTTGATCACTTGGACCGTCACGGTGCAGCTGTTTGGTTTTGTTTTGCTTGTTTCAGGCATTTATTCACGTTCAAGACGTTCTCTTACAGTCTTTATCGTTCATGCTGTTGGAACACCTGAACCTCGTCTGGAGTCTCGTCTTCTGTCAGTCTGAGAACACAGATTTTGGCCCTTTGATCACTTTTTTCTTAATTGATAATAGTCGGCTGTTTCGTCTGCTGCCCAGCACAGAAATACTCAAAAATTCATTAGAACATTTGAATCCAGACTGTTGAAGGGCGGAAGTCAAAATGCATTGTTTTTTCCTGCACTTTGTATATGTTTCTTTTTCAATAAAAAGCAACAACAAATAAATAAATAAATAAGAATAAAAGATGAATTATTTTAACACATCTAAATACCAATCTTTCCCAGTCAGGAAGGTATTTTGAACCCTTGAACTTCACTTGGCTTGTTGTAGGAGTCTGGTTTAGAACATATACATATATGTATAAATATACATTTCAATTTGTATTGTTAGGGTTAGGGTTAATAGTTGTTTCAGTAGATACAGTTGTTACCAAATATATCAGCGTCTGTGTTTGGCTGGTTATAAATTGGGGAAGCTACCGCTGACTTCACTCTGGAAGAAAGTTGAAGAAAATCTAGTTTGGCTACATAAAGCTTGTAAGATGTAGCGGTCGTGGTCAAACTACTCTCAGTCATCCAGGTCATGGCAATAGTATGTTGCTGTATTGTCGGCAACTTGACTTCAGTTTCTTATTTAAGAGGCTTCTTCAGTTGTAACTAACTGGAGAGGAGCTGCAGGGTTAGACTCTCTGTGTGGGAGTATCCTTACAGAGTCGTTAAGGACACGTGTGAACTCCGAGTTTGCAATAAGAAACTACAGAAAATTAATTTGAAAAACTGTGAATGTTGTTGAAACTACCAGCCAGCTGCGGCAACACGTATGTAAACTTCTCTGAGCGGTCCCAGTGTTTGGTACTGTGTCAATGTCAGAACCCCTGTAGACTGATTGGACTGGATTCAGATCACCTGTTGTGTTTAGACCGGCTCCTGATTAGTGATTGAAAGCTGTTCAGGGCAGCCAATCAGAGGGTGACGACACCCTCTCACGAAACCTTACAAGAGGTGAGATTTGGAAAAAGAAGTCGCTCTTTTTGTGCTTGATGCCTCCAGGTCTCTTTTGTGGTTTATCTCCACTGAACTCCTTTCAACACATTAAATTATTTTCCATTTAATTTGGGGAAACTTCAGAGGGAGGTGAAGTTTCATCATCACTGCGAGGCATTAATAATTATAACTGAAGAGGCAGCTGTGATATTTTGGATCCCCAGTAAATATTTCTTTATAGTTTTATGTGTTGTGTGACTGGTTCTCATGCTTCATCCTGCAAGTACCATCACATACTGGTTTCATTACATGTACTTCTGTACTCCCCCAACACTGTAAATTGATTTAGTTTTTTTTGTATTGCACCACCCAACTGCAAAACGTAGCCTGACCGAGAGCTTGCAACAGTTAAAAGGTTGTCTTGTGTTTGTCTTTTTTTGTCTTTTGTTGGAGAGATCTGTATCATTGGGAAAACAAATGTCTTCACCAGCAATTTGAATAAGTTGAATACCATCAAATAAGTTTAAACGAGGCTTATTGTTAAAGTTCTGATGACTGGAACTCAAATCAACCTGAAGTCAAGCTGTGAGAATTGTGATGGTCCGCTGACGGGCAGCAGGTGTTGCTGATTCTCAAAGACTGTTTGTTTGTGAGAACCTGACTCACAAACTCAGCTCATGTGTCACATCTCTGCCTGACAAAGAGCTTGAATGTGGTCGCTCCTGCCCTCCAGTGGCAGACCGTGTCACTGAGTCAGACCCAGAAGGAAACAGCAGATGGTAGCCGCAGCCTTAACCTTAATTTAAGTCTATCTCAGACTAGATTAAAGGTGAGGAGGCTCAGACCGTCACCGCTAAAGACATTGTTCAAATTAATTTAAAAGGGGGGGCGCAGTTAGCTTTAGATATCTAGACACTGTGCTCAAACATCACATTCTACTTTACATTTACAGAGTCTCGCGTGTCTCAGCGTTCTGATGACATCTTTTTATTTTTTTTGCGTATGCAGATGAACAGGCACTACAGTTTGGAAAGTACAGCACTATGCTAAAGAAAAAGAGAAAGCCCTCTAAAGTTCCCCTAAAAGGTTGTTTTTTTCTCCTCAACATTGCAGATCAATGTTTCCAGCAGACAGAAAAAAGAAGCATCTGAGTATTTTCTTTTTTTTTCTTTTTAAACATGATTTCACCGTCCGTCAGTGTATCACAGGAGTTTCACAGTGGACGCTGCAGCCGTAGCTTTTTACACACTTTAACAGTACACTTGTTAACAGTCCCATTCTGCTTTTTAAATATAGTTAAAAGTCCCGTCGAGAGGCTGGAGTCTTTTAAATTCATATCGTCCTCAGACAAAGAGGGCCCTGCGTGTCCTGTCGGTGGAAACCGAGCTGGATAAGCCGGAGTCAGATTTTGCAGAAGCGTGCTCTCTTTCACTTTGTTGGACGTGGCGGTCGAGAGTCTTTGGAGTGGCAGAGGTGGAGGAATTTTAAGTAAGGCAATATTGATTTCACCCGTCTGAGTCCACTGCTAACAAGGAGCAACACTTTTTTTTTAAAGTATACACAAGCATAAACACATCATGAGAGATGATTCCCTCCTGGACCTTTTCTTTTCTTTTCTTTTTTTTTTTTAAATGGACTTCTCTCCTGCAGCAGAGAAGCCAGTTGTCTCATCAATATTTCAGAGACGGATCCTCTTTCTGCTTTTCTTGTGCAGAGCTCGTCGCAGCTTTCTCTGTCTGCGTCAGTAAGAGAACACCCGCCTCCCTCATCGACGAGGGTGTACTTTTCACCGACACCTGTGGTAACCAGGGGTAACAAATCTGTCTCGTATAACACGTACTGTTCCGCCACATGCACTCATACTCTTTGTCTGATTCAGGTTTTTCTGATTAAAATAAAAATATTTAACTATAAAGACGTGTACAGCCGATATCTAATACAGCATGTGTCTCGGTGCCCATCAGGACCGCGTTACGCAACGCAAATCATCCCGATAAGAGATTTAATTCGATCAAGAAACTGTCAATTATTTGGTGGAAACTCAATCGAGGACATGCACTGGATCGGTTCAGATCAGAGCGATAAACAGTGTGTGGGAGCATCAGCATGCACATAATCACAGAGATAAGAGCTGGAAGCTGATAATGCCGAAGTCAATGACAGTCGCTCAGGGTAAACAAGTCTCACTGAAAGCAGAGATTAAAAAAAAATTAAAAAATAAATAAAACCCTGGTCGTGAAATGAAGCTAATCTCCATACAAAACAGCTCTGAGTTTGTATATTTTCGCTGCAGGTTCAGCTCTTGGCGCCTGCATTATTAACACAGTGAAGAGACACAGGAGGGGAAACTAAACGACAGGTAAAAGTTCTAACAGGCACCTTGTTAGAGACAGCGGAGGTTAATGTAAACAATCCTTTTTTCCAGTTCAAAGAGAAGCTCTGCTCGGTGACTTTTATCTCGCCTCGAGAAAATGCTAATTCTGTGACATGCTGTGCAGCGCGGCAGGAAAACAACTAAAAGCATTAAAGGAACAGTTCACCCAAAAATGAAAATCCATCATCATCATCCGACTTTCCATCCATGTTGATGTAGAAATCAGGTGAATTTTTGTATTCAGCAAAACATTTCTAGAGCTTCACAGCAACACAGTGTTGCAGCATTCTCCTAAACAACAGAAGTAGATGGAGACTCTATACAACCAAAAAAAATGACATAAAATGGCTCCTCACAGCTTGTCTGCTGTAATCCAAGTCTCCAAAAGGCCCTAGATCATACATTGATTTAAAAAGATGTCGTTTACACCCCTTTTAAGAAAAAGTCTTCAGTGTAGCTGCTAAGCTAAAAGAATTAGCACTTATAATCTGAAGATCTGGATACAGTGCCAAAAAACCCTTGACTTTCTGGATATGAAACTACCTCGATCTCTCCGTGTGTTGCAGCCCATAGAGCACGCATACTACAGACTTCCTCTGACGGAGCCGGCTAACCTCAGGTTTAGAGCTCGGCTAACGTGAAGAGAGATACAATTATTTCATCGTGCAACTCTTCTAGACTTTCCAAATATTGTTGGACAGTATGGCTCAAATTACTAGACTGAAGCGGGTCATTTTGAGGTTGTGAAGCTAAAAAAACTGTTTTGCAAATGCTTCTTTCATCAATGTAAGCTATGGAAGCTATGGGAAAAGGTTGTTTTGGCTTCAAAGCTTGATGATCTTCCTGGGGAAAAAAACTACAGTAGAACTCCTCATCTACTTCTATTGTTTAGGAGAATGCTTCAACGCTGTTTTGCTGTGAAGCTCAAGAAATTTTTTGCATCATTTTACAAATTTACCTGTGAAGGAATAGATTGACATGGTGGGAAATATGCTGAGACGAGAAGAGTTAACAGGAGATTGACACCGCTCATCTCCACACACTTAATATGAAGCTAGAGCTAGCAGCTAGTTCGCTTAGCATCTTTCTCTCTGGATTAAACAAAAGAGATATAACTATACTACTTATTTGGGGACTTTAGAGATGTTGGTGGGGTTGATTTTGTTACTTTCAGATGGAGCCAGGCTAGCTGTTACTCCCTGTTTACAGTATTAAGGCTATGCTAAGCTAACCAGCTGTTGACTGTAGCTTCATATTTACTGGACAAAGAAGAGAATGGTATCAATCCTCTTTTCGCACTCACGATGAAATTGAAGTGTATTTCCCAAAATGTTGAACTTTTCCTAAAATGCTAAACATGTAAATATTTCACAAAGAAAAGAAAAGACTGTATCCAATGAGAACACAACTGTACAAGCATCCAGACTGTAAAAAAAAAAAAAAGATTAAAATATATACATGAAATGCACAATGCATAGCTCATTCTCACTATCCAGGCACACCTGATGAAACCATATCAATATTATGATGAGAGTAAAATACTGTATGGCGTGTTAGCATCACATCGGAAATCAAACACGGCTACACACAAAAGAGGCTATAATATGTTGCTTCAGTTGCAGTATTTGGAGATGATGATGTGATCCTGAACAGTCCTCTCTGTGATGAGCGCTGAGATGAAGACACTGTGCCCGACAGCAAGAGGAAGCTTTGCTTTCAAGTCTCTGGCAATGTGCAGTTATGACCGGACGGTTCAGTCTGGGTTTGCCCTCAGGTGACACAAGCATCCTCAGCCGGAACAGTTAGACCGGCTCCACGTAATTGGCCGGGTAAAGACCCAGCCGGCCGTTGTCTAGGCGACCTTTACACCAGCCCTGCTCGTCCTCGTCCTCCAGCTTCAGCAGCTCGTCCCCTGTAACAGAGAAAGGACAAAGAAATGTACAACAGGTGGACGTTGTGTCAGACAGTTCTAATTATTGTAATACTGAGTCAAGGTAAACACGGATCTTTTAACTGTCAGCAGGAAGATTAAAGGAATACTCCACCGAAAACCCATGTTTTCACTATCAAACATTCACCCCATAAAACTTTTTATGACATAACACTAAAGGCATCATCAAAGGCTGCCCAGTCTTCTAGGTACAATGTTAGCAGTTTAACAACAGATACGTCCCAGGTCGACACTTGTACCAAACGTGGCATATCACGCATATCATGTTTCATGGTGACCAAAACAGGTATTCTAAGCCAATTAAGTCACTTTTTGGAACTTTTGGCGGACCATGCACATAAATACTGGGATGATTTTAGATTCTTATGATCTAGACAGTAACATTTTTCTTTGTTTTCTTTTTTCGATCCCTTTATCATTTTGAACTGCACCAGCGCCCTTCTTTTACTGATCATCCAGCGACGTCCGAGACCTCATCTGTCCTCTGCTCTATTCTTTTAATATAAATGACATTTTCTGCATCAGTATATTGAATTTAATATTGAGGCCTTTCTCCGCGGAGACTGTGTGTCGTTCCAGTGCCTGCTTCTGTTTATTACAGTAATCACACAGGTGTGTCTGTCTCAGGTCAATGTTGAGTATCGCATAAATAGTTTGATATTTTGTGAAGAAGGCGAATTTGCTTGCTTTGCCGAGTTAGATGAGAAGATAGACACCACTATCTAATCTGTCCATTAAAGATGATACAACAGCTGGTTATCTTAGCTTAGCATAAAGACTGGAAACAGCTTATAAAATGTATGCCATTAAGCAATCTTTCTTATCGATTCATGAGGTATTTATTGTAATATCACCTTAGTGCTGACAATTTACTTCTAACTCATGTTTTTGCCAAAATATAGCTAAAAAAACAGCTGCTGTTTGCTGTTGGTGCATGTGTATCCTTGTCACACCGACTACATTTACTGACATTGTTGTTGATTCAAGGATTCAAAACAGTTACAGACATTAAAAAGACGTTACTGTGGAGTTTTTCTCTGACATTATGTACCATATGCGTCGTACATAACCGTGCTATCAAGGATTCACTACATCATCTGAAGATAAGAGACTTTTGATCCTTTTGACTGTCGCGCTCACCTGCTTTGAAGCTGAGCTCGTCCTGCTCCTGGCCGTCGTAGTCGTACAGCGCTCTCACTCTCACACCTTTGACTACATCTTCGTCGAAGGGGTTCGATCCTCCGTTGGTGTCGTTGCCTGAGTTCGGGGCTGTCTGGTCCTCGTCCGACCACTCTGTGGAGGCCGTGAACGCCTGGTTTTTCTCGTAGCTGCTGACACTAAAGATTACACGTCACAATCAACGTTTATTTTCAGTCTCACCAGAACATTGTTATGATGTTCTTGTACTAATTCTGCTCTATGTGTCTGTTTCATGGTGTTTTAGTGTGTGTAGTTTGTTGTAAATCATTTCTTCTATCACTGCTCATCATACTACTGTCGCAATTCCGATTATTCCTATTAATATAACTACAGTACTTCTTTTATATCTGCTGTATTTGTGCAGTTGACAATATGACAGTACTAACTTAGTTATAAAACCCTTTTACACAAAACAAAACAACTTACAAAATGACATGAATACTAACAAATATTAAACATTTATCAGACACCATACAGGAAGGCAGACACAGGGCAGTGTATACAAAGATAAACTGATGATTGACAGTGTAAAGACAAACATGTAGGAGGAGATCTAATAAGAGCATCTATTAAATATGTTAAAAAGACATATTTGTGTTTAGTTTTACCTTCCCCGGTCTCCAGTTTGAGCGTGATCTACTGCTGATGAGACGTTGGTCAGCATGACTCCATCACTGCTTTTCTTTGACTTTTCTTTCTTGGAGATGTTATGACTCAGGTCATGGTTGTATTCCTGAAAAACACGAGGCGAAACCTGTAAACTTTGGATTGCAAATCCACTTTGCATAATGCTTAGTCCTCCCTCTGGATATAATATTTGTTTGTAATCTTTGTCTTCAACGCTACCTTTAAACTAAAATAGATACAAGGTGTAATATTAAAACTAACTTTTTGGGAAACACTTTTCTCTCCTGTCGAGAGTAAGTAAAAATAAGAAAATAAGTAATTTCCTAGAGTATTGTAGTCACTGTGAGGATCAGGAGTAAAACAATATCTACACGGAAATTTATCATATTGGTCCCTCTTATGATACATTACTGATATGCTGGCACCACACTGCAGTATTGCTTACAAAAATAAATCCTACTCTTTGCCTTTTTCAGGGGTATTATTTCACCCTTCAGTTACACAGATATTATGATGAATCAAAGATGATTTATCACATTATTGCTGAATCATAATACCATCGCTATCATGAGCAATGTATCGTGAGGCCAAGAAATAGTCTAGAACTTAACATATTCAGGCTAAACAAATGAGACATAACATTTAAATTAGCTGTTGATGAATGATAAGCTAAACTAACCCGCTGCTACTGTAGCTGCAACCGCATATTACGGTGAAGACACGAGAATAGTATCAATTTTGTCATTTAACTCTCAGTAAGTATGCAAATAAACGCATTTCCCAAATTGTCTAATTACCCCTTTAATGATTGGACAGTAGAGGAGAATGCTGCAGGTCTCTGGTGATGATAATGTCTTAACCCTGTAACTAGTTATTGTGTTTCTGTACCTCAAACTGTGGCCAGTTCATATGCATGCCAGGGCCGTGAGTGTTGCTGAACCACTTCAGATCTTCCTGTGCGCTGGCTGATGTGATGGTGCGTTCAAGTTCTCTGTACACTGTAGCATAACTGTGAGAAGACAGCGAGGATTTAGCATACGGCTAACGATTACCTTCTCTCGTTATAGTAACTTCTCAAACCTTTGGCCTTCTGTGAGGTTGAGGTGGCGTTTGACGTCCAGCAGCACCTCCCTGAGGAAGCTCAGCCTCTTCTCTTCAAACTGCTGGCACTGATCGAACACCTGCTCCATGTTTTCCATGTAATGTGGAGTGGACTTACTCAGCTCGTCCAGGGCCTTCTCATACCTCTCCTTGGCCTACACACAAGAAAAAAAAAGACTCTTAACACCCTGAAATATTGATGATATATAACACTCTCAGGCAGGGTTGACTAATGTTTTGAAGGCACATTTCTAGTCCACATGTTGCTGTTTTTCAGTTCTGTGGTGAACCCCATTAACCTTGGATGGACAATCAGTGCGTATTCATGCACAAGAAAGAATTTAACCTCAAGAGTGTAAAGGTCAAGGCCGTCAAAGCAGAGAACAGCTAATGTTGGAGTCGTGAGGGAGAAACACAGAGGGGGAGGTGTGGGATTGAGTCACACATTAACTGCGCTACGCTGACTACAGCCACGACACGTTAATAACACTTAATAACACCCAGGATGCAGAGGAACCAGCTCTACATCTCAAAATAGCCTCTGAGCTGATTTGCTTTTGGCTTGATTGTGGAAAACAACATTTGCATAATGATGATCCCACAGCAGGCCTGTTGAAGCAGCAGCAGCTGATGCGCTCACCTTCTGGGAGTCCTGTTTGCACTTGTCCACCTTCTCGTGGATTTTCTTCTGTTGGTCGGCTGTCACAGAGGCCTCTCCCTTACTGTTGGCCTCCCTGATGGAAGCCAGCTTCTCCTCTTTGCAGGCCATGTGATAGGACTTCTTAGCAGCCTCGAGCTAAAGGAAGAAGATGACATAAAGTCTGTGAGTCGGGTAAATCAACAACTACAAATATTATTAATATACACAAGCACTGAATAGTAATTTATCAATTCCCCATAGATAAAACAGGTCTGAAATCAATCATTACTTAATCACATCACAGTTTTTAAATACAGGCTGTGGACATTTCTGTATGGAGCATTTTGGTACTTCCACAATATCTTCACAGACCTGCTTTATAATACAGAAAAATCTCACTTTCTACAACATCAATTTGTTATCACAGACGACAAAGGAAGACAGCAGATCTTCACAATTTGGAGGCTAAACCAAGGGAATGTGTTTTTGATTAAAAAATGTAATGATTAACGATTGATAATCAAAATAGTTGCTGATTTTTCTTTCTTTGTTCTACCTATTAAAAAGCTGACAGGATTTCAAATTCTAAAACAGTTCATGAGTAATTCTTTGTAAATGATTATTAATGATTTATTTTCAAGTGACTGCAACAACAAGTAGTTTAATTATTAGTTGTAGAAGTTCTCTTAATTGTAGAAAAATGACTTGAAATCAATAGTTCTTGTTGATGCTGATATCCCCTGAATAACAAAAAACATGTTTATCCCAATAATTTCCTTTGTGCTCGAGTCACTGAAAAAATATCTTAGAAAACCTCAACAGCACGACGTCTTCTCAGACACAATGTCCTGGTTACTGTTGACTTGTGATTCAATTTTTCAAAGCTGTCAGCACCACAGATTCAATCTGTGGCAGTCTTACAGATCGATATTTCAAAACTTCTGCAAATAAAACTTTTTGGGATAATTTGGTTGAACTGACTCTTTAAAATGAGCTAAATGTGTCTACACCTGAATGGATGTATAAAAATACACGTCCTCACCTCTTTTAGCTTTTTGGCCCAGGGTTTCTGGGCCTTCTTGAAGCCCTCCTCTGCCTCTTTGGTTTCCTTGAATCCTCCCATCATCTGTTTGTGGTACAAGTCTTTCTGCCAGTTCTTCACCTTCTCAAAGTCCTCGTTCATCAGGTTGTTCTTCACATCCTGGTGAAGCTCGCTCACCTTCTCCGCCTCCGTCATCATCCCCATCCAAGCTCGCTCTACTGTGCCGTACTGAGGCCCTGCAGGAGGAATGAAGGGTGAGTTAGTCAAGTGAAGCATTAGATAAAAAAAAAAAACATACTTGTTATTTTAAAGAAAATTGCTCACCTCTGTCGACCAGCTGTCTCCATCTCTTGGACCACTCGGTCAGTTGCTGTGCGTAGGCTTTCTCAATTTTGGCACGCTCCTGGATGCAGTTCATCAGGTCACTGCAGAGCCGGTGACCATCATCAATCCGCTTTACTGTGCGCTTGTAGTTCCCGACCTGAAAACAGAAAAACAACATGTTCACTGAACAGTGAATTGTTTCAAGCCTCTGGGCGTTCCCCGGTACTTAATTAAAATAAGATTTGGATTTAACAGACATATCTTCTCAAATTAAATATATCACAAGGATATGTTGACATTATGGTCCATAAGCTTAGTTGATTTCCTCTTGAGGGTAAAGAAGGATCGCTACAACACTCACATCTGTGTGCTTCGGCAAAAGACTCCAGACTCACTTGTTCAGACTTCACCTTGACCCCTGCATAGCATGACCTGCTCATTTTTTAGCTGCTTGAAAAGTTAAGAGGTGACTTGAGAGTTGCATTTTGTTGGAATAAATGGTTACAGAAGGCGTTGCGGTTGTTGTTGTTGTGTTCCTGAGAAAAGTGTTGTGTACTGTATTGCTGTTTAAAGGGATCATCGCGTGCAGGAGGTGCCACCTTTAAAAGGGACTTTTCTCTCAGCCTGCAGGTGATGCATTGAACAGGCAGGCGGGAACAGCAGGGAAGAGACTGCTGCTGCGTGTGGGGTTACGCAGTGAAAGCAGAGGGTGGGTTATAATCATATAATTTACAACTCTACGTGGACGCAAGGGCAGAAACCTCCCATGGAGTTCTAAGCTTTGCCCAGAGACTGAGAGAGAGAAAGAGAAAGAGGATAAAAATCCCTGCTTACTGCATTTATTTTACACCTTTGTTGCAGACGGGAAAAAAGCCTGTGTCTTTGCTGAATGTGTGATGGATGTTTACCCTGAAAATGGCACTCAACAACTCTGGAGTGTGGACTAAATGAAAGCAGCAGGAGGACAAATGATTGTATTCCACACCAGCCCTCCTCTTCAGCAGCAGCCAGCCGAGTCAGCGATCAGCAGGCAGCACTGCAGCAGCTCTACTGTAATGCGCCGGCTGACTGTGATGTAGTGACTGCGTGCTGGAAACGGGCACCTTTGCTGCTCCAGCTGATTCCTTGAGCACGCTGCCCAGCTTGAGGATAAAAACACAGCCGAGTCTAAGAGGAAATAAAATACATAAACCCTGAATGTGTGATGGGATAATTTGTCTTTTCTGTCTCAAATACTCCCTGACTGCATCCGTCACGCATACAGTATCTACACATGCCGTGACATGAAAGTCAATATTATTGGTAGCTGAAGATGTGCCAAACCTTTTCCTGGTTTGAACACAGCGAACAGTGAGCAGCTCTCATACATAATGAATGGACTTCTAGGAACTTGTTGCTCAAATTACTGGGGGCTTTTTGTGCTCAGAAACGGTCGTTGAAATCCAGTCCAACGTATCTAGTCATCTAGAGCAAAACAATACGTCAATTATTTAATCAACAAAATAACAATCTGCCAGTATTTGGTTCAGTGAGCAGCTGAGTTGATTTACAAGCAAACATTTTCAAGTCCCAATTTCTCTGGAACAGTTTTCTGCTTATGTTGTCTTGTGTGCCAGTAATCTGAATACTAATGCTACCTGCAGTCTACATATTAACCTGTCATCAAAGATTTGATAATAAGGCACACTTGTAATTCCCAGTTTACATTGGGATAAAAAGGTCACACCTGTCCTGCCTGACATTGGTCCAAAATATGGCTGCCAGGCTCCTGATTGGTTCCAGGATGAGGGACCATGGTACTTAATTTCTAGCTTCCCTTCACTGGCTTCCAGTGTGCTTAAGGATTTTAAGGTTGGTGTTTGTTTTGAAAGCCCTAAATGGACTCACCCCATCCTATACTACAAACCTCTTAAGCCTTTATGCCACATCCAAGCTCCCCAGATCATCTAACTTGGGCCTTTCAGCTGCCCCGTGCTCGAAACTTAACCTTAGAGGTGACGATGCTTTTGCAGGAAGGACCAACCTGCCCTTATCAATCCGATTGCCCCCTCTGATGACTCATTCAAGTCTCGGTTCATAACATTCTTTTACAAATTAAAAGGAGATTAAAAACTCGGAATGGTGTAGCTGTCAGTACGCTGGTTGGAGACAGATACAGTAGTACTTGGCCTTTAACAAGCTCAAGAACCTAATTATGTAGAAGCTAACTTCAACCACAAAAGGTTCAGGCCTCTTTTAGAAAAAATTGTCTACTCTGTGATTAAAAACTGTACACAGGGATGAGAAAGTTGGTATTTAACATGAGATGAGAATGTACACAGATAATGGACCTTCCACAAAAAAGGTGCATTAACAAAGGCTTAGTAGCACAAAATGTAGGAAGTAGCAAGTACAAAAATCTTCAAACATACAGGAATGGAGGTTCGTTTAACCTAAAATGTGGTGATTTCAAATGTGGCTTGTCATAAACAAAAAAGACCTGCATGAAGTCAGGTGGCGCTGCCAACAGAGTCATCTCTAATACGAGCTGTAGCGGGAGAGAAATAAAGCCATGAACGTGCTGGAAAAAAATAAATTACAGCTCACAAAAGAGACATCAGTGACATTGGAGGAGGCAGAGTACCACTTCAGAGTCCTCCACAGATATGTTAAAAAAAAAGGTGAAATTATATGTGAGAAGTCCCTGATGGCTACAATGAGAGAGCAACCATTTACAGGCTTTACCAAAAGAGTACATCATTAGTTTTTAATAGCTGCGCTTATTTTACCAGTTGCATATTGGCACTGAAGCTGTCGTGAGTGCTATCAGCAGATCGGCGCTGGCTCAGAGATCAGTGATCGATCACACTTCGATAAATCCTGAGCTCATGCGTTTTCGTGCGCGTCTCAGCCCACACACAGATGACAAACGAGGCCCCCCGATCGTTCTCCTCACCTCCCAGAGGAAGCAGGTTCATTGGGAGTTCATCACTCGGCAGCGTCAGCTCCGAGTAAGGTTTAATTTGTCAAAGACTGTTCCCTGCTGTCTCACCTCCCAGAAACTGTCTGTGGTCTCCTCCTGCATGGCGGACTCGTCGTAGGCTCCAGACATGGTCCCAGATTTGGCAGGATGGCTTCAGGCTGTGGCGGTCTGCGGCAGAGTAACACTCCTCATGCACTGTGAGAGAAGACGAATACAGATGAGTGTAAACAGAGATAAATATGCTAATAAGCTGCAAGGCGCTGTCGAATAAGGTGACTCTGGCTTTATTCACTAAAATAATCACACACGTTTAACTCGAACACGAGCAGTTATGACGCTGTTGTTTCAAACGAGCTTGTGCATTTCAGCTCATCGCTCACGGATTAAATTCTTATTCCTGCAGCTCATGTGATCACGACATCACACAGCACTTTGTTTATGCTCTTTCATGGATTTTTAAAGTGGATGTAAAATGATAATGTAACAAGAAGAAGGATGCTGGCATTAAAGGTTTATGCATGAGATTATTGACCACATATTTATAACACAAGCTGCTTTATAAGAACAATAGATAACACGACTCTATGGTTGACAAACAAATGGAATATTCATTGCTGAAATCAACATATGAAGTATTGTCTAAGGCTGAAACTAAGCAACAACTGTTTTCCTGTCAATCTTTTATCAAGTAATAAAATGTCAAAAAACTGTGAAAGATGCTTGTCACATTTTCCTGACAGTCATATAAGTCACATCATGATGTCTTCAAATTGCTCGTTTCATCCGTCCAACAGTCAAATAAGTAAAACACTCAATTTATAATCATATTAAACATTGGAAAACTTAAAATTCACAACTGACAACCTGGAACCGATACATTTCTGGCATTCTTAATCCTTAATATGTAAGAAAAATATATATTTTTTAAATCCCTATTTTTTAAATATATATTCGATCGCTCAAGGTAACACCAGTCAACAACAACAGTCTGAAAACAGTTATATTCTATAAATGAAGATACAAAAATGGTAAAGAAATCGCATTAAATTAAGTGTTTTTGGTCTGGAAAAAGCTTTAATCTAATCTTCCTTAAATCAAGGAAAATTAAACCAACCATTACAACTACAGCTGCAATGGCTAGACGATTACTACAATGCAGTCCTCCCCAGACAGCTTAACAACCATTCATACCTGGGCTCACCTAGTCCTAACAACCCACATGAAGGCCCACAGGTGGCCCTAACGACTCTGTAAGGACACTCCCACGCACGAGTTTAAAAGCCTGCAAACTCCCCTCAAGGTAGTTAGAACTGAAAAAGCCTCTTGGATGAGAAAATGAAATAGGTCCAGTTTCCTACGATACAGCACTTAGCATCAGACGATTAATTTAATCAAAAAAAAAAAAAAATGAGTTGCCGACTTATTTTGCTGATTAGTCATTATTCAGGCAAAAATGTCAATTACTTGTCTTTTTTACGAGATACTAGAGCAGCAATAAGGAGTCATTTAATCTATTAGTCTAAAGAAAATCAGCCAAAAATATAAAAGGAAAGAGTTTTCTTTCCTTTTTCATTTATGATGATAAATCAAGAGTCTTTTGTCTAGATAAAAGAATCTGAAGAAGTCACTGTAGAATAATCTGACGAGCACTTGTCACACATTTTTGACATTCCATTATAGACCAGACCAATCAATTGTGAAAATAACCTTTAGTTGCAGCCCTAAAACAGATACTGTAGATAACACAGCTTAACAAGCAAATACACAAAGTCCAACCAGAAGGTGACGAGATCACTGATTATCATCAGCAGAGCATTTTTCTTTGCACAGTACTTTCCACATACTGATATCAGACAGGCTCCGGTACTTACAAAACCATAATCAACCTCATAAGCTGCACAACCTGCACTGTGAGTGCTTCCGGTTATTTCTCCCTCTGCTCTCCGGAGATGACTCTGCCAATACATTTAATGACTGGATTGTAATTTTCAGCAGCATAGACTCAGCCGCTGTCAGAGCAGTGCAGCCTAATTGCAGAGTAATCGTCCTTCATTCAAGTCATCTAACATTATCCCAAGGCCTCACTGGAACACCTCATTCTGCCGCGGAAATTAATAGCTGTGACAAGACTGTTCATGACGATGTTGAAAACAGGACACAAAATGACGAGCGAAGAGAGAGAATAAACCAAAAACCATCCATTCAGAGCCGTATTGAGCTGCAATTAACAGCAATAATTGATTAGTCGATCAAGAGTACGATTATTTCAGTCAGTTTTTAAGCACAATTAGGCTTTTGGCAGTTGTTGGACGGAAGAAGCCATATGACGACATCAGTTTGGGCTTTTATTCTGCAATTTGTTTGACATTTCTTAATTCTAAAGGACTAATTGACTAACCGTGACAATAATCGCACGATTAATCAATAATGAAAATATTCAGTTGCAGCTGTGATCCATTGTGGTCAGGTGGCCGCTGGGCCTCTGTTTGAAGTCACTCTTAACATTTGTTGTTGAAAAGAGAATCAAACAACTACAACAGAGATGCAAGATGAGGATCAAAACAACAAAGACAGATGCAACACAAATGCAAACAGACTGAAACGATGCCAGAGAGAGACATAAACCACCCGGCCACAAAGAGAAGCAAAACAACTACAGAGAGATGGGAACAACCACAAAGAGATGCAACACAACTACAGAGAGATGGGAACAACCACAAAGAGATGAAACACAATCACAGAGAGATGGGAACGACCACAAGGAGATGCAAAACAACCATGAAATCAAAAAAGAGATCCAACAGGGGATGCAAAATTAGATGCAAAACTATGAAGGCACACAAAACAACCACAGAGATGCTAAATCAGACACAAAATGACCTCGGCAGCACAAAGAGACGCAAGTCGACTACAAATAGACAAAACAACCACAAAGAGTGTCTCTTTCAACCTGAATAGATCCTTTTACATGTCTGTGTTTTAAAATCTGTATCTGTGTATGTCTGTCTGCACAGGGACTGGTTGCCACAAAAAAACAGATAACATGTGTGAGTGAGTGAAGACACGGACTGAAAACACAAACATTATCCTGCTGCTGCAGCTCGTCAGCGTGAAGCTCACCTCTAATTATTCAGGTTCACTTCTCAGCCCAAACTGCAATTTCAAAAGTGACTACACTGCCAAATGTTCACACAGCATACTGAAATCATGATGGGCTCTAAGAAAGAGGTAGTTAGACACAGCTGATGATGTTCATCACTACAACTTTATTAAACCAGAGAGGCTAGGCTGTTGTAATGATTGTCTACAACTCCTGACTTTGACCAACTTTTCAGGTGAAGTCAACAACATAAACAAGATTTTAAAGTTTAAGTAAGCAAGTATATAAAGGTAAAAAAAAGAAAAAAGAAAGGAAAAGTAAATTGTGTTTTGTTTCTGTAGTTTTAGGCACCATCATTGAAGATGGCTGACAGTAAAGGACCATACCAGTATTTTAGCTCTGTTTTAGCCAATTTTCTGAATAAATTACATAAATTACCTCACAAAAATCATTTTAAATATTTGTTTCTTGAGCCTGACTTAAAAGCAACAACAGAAAGTAGGCCCTTGGATTACTGTGGTTATCTGCACAGAGATTTACTTCTGAGGAAACCAGGTAACTTTTAATTTCCTGGATCTCTCATCCAAGTCTTTGTTATCAGAGCTTCCCACCTGTACGTGAGCTCAACAGTCTTTTATAATCAGTCCCCTACTTTCAACTGCACCATCCCACTATGATACGATAACAAAAGCCCTGATATTTTTCGTAACTTTAGATATTTGCACAAGCATAAATCACAGAAGTGATACAACACTGAGATAAATAATGATGCATGGCAAAAAGAAAGATGTAGGATATGAGGCTGTGCAGGTGAGACAGATGCGTCAAAAAACAAATAAACAAACACACAAACCACCCAACGAACAAAGAGAATAGCAGATCAAGATAAGATGCAAAGCGAAGATGCAAATGAGCTGGATGACAAACATGAGGTAACAGCAAAATAACGTGGAGGGTTATGAGAAAATACTGTTATCAGTGCAGTGAAATGCCAGCGGCAGCTACAGACCAGTTTCACTCAGCTGCTGCTGGAATACAAAATGCCAATTGACAGATGAGAATGTGAAAGCATTAGACAGGGATTTGATGTTGTAATCATGGTTGTGATATACGAGGTCATTTCTACCAAAGTGCTTCATAAAACAACTAAAGTATGCCGAGAGAATGAGTCATCTGAGCACTGACGGATGACAAACTTTCTAGGCTAAAGTAAATACTCTTTGGTGATTTCTTGTCAAGAGCTAGATGAGAAGATCATCACTGCTTTACTGTGTATTAGCTTAGCTTAGCACAAAGACAGGAAACAGAGGGAAACAGATAACCTGGCTCTGTATGAAGGTCACAGAATCTGCCTCACAGCACCTCTAAAAGCGTGTTTGTTTACTCTGTACAAAAACTGTGTAGGAACCACAAGCAGAGGTTTCAGAAGATTTTGTGCCAGACTATTTCTTGGCAGGGAGCAGTGACTCCCTCTCCAGGTGAGCTGGCAACCTAAAATTAACCCCCTCTGAAATCTGGTTGTTTTAACACTTCATTTTTCTGTACAGATTACACAACTGAGATATAAACTGTTACTGAGAGGTTCTGGTAGGCAGAATTCTGTTATCTCTGGACATAGCAAGGCTTGAAGTATGCACTTTTTATGCTAAGCTAACCAGCTGCTGGCAGTAGCCTAATTTTTGGCATACAGACCTCATAAAGGGCAACACTTATAATAACCATCATTAATAAGTGGTACCTGCTGCATGGTTGGAGGAGTTAGTTCTAAAAAGCGAGGTGACTTCAGCAGTGTGGAAGTGGTATAGGTTACAAAAGATGAGAAACACAATAAACAGTTATAAGAAGTGCAAAAAGACTGGTACAGTCACAACACACTTATTTTAACAGCCTCAAGCAGAAACACCCAGTCCAGTACGAGAAGCTACTGTATATTTCTGTAAATTTTCATATCAATATTGCAGAAATGCAATAGTCGATATCAGCCAGCCCTAACAGCCCAGCTGCCAGGAAAAAATGTTGGCAGTCAGCGTTTCTGCAAACCACTTATGTGTTTGAATTTTTAGGTGTCATAGCCTACGTAGTACAATGTTGAAATTTCTACAAAACACGTCATATCAGTTTCACATGTTTATGTCCTGACTTTCCTGTCCAGGAGGTTTTGGTGGTGGTGGAGCTACCCGCGAGAAGGCCGCCAAGCCAGTGGCTGCAGTTCAAGGAAATGTTTAAACATTTGTACGTGAGAAACAATTGGATATCTTTAAGAAGACCTCTGGAAAATTTCAAGCCATGATTTGTGGTGACAAAACAGCGTCTTTAACGACCAAGTTGTTTTTGTGCCTAAACCTAACCCGAGCATAATCACAGCGTTGTCACAACATAATAGAAAACAGAACCTAAAGTAATATCAAGTTGCAAGACAAAGAAATGTTGAGTTTCAACACATCCATCTGATTTTTCTGGCAATTGGGTTGCCCTTAATGTAGCCTAATGTATATTTATGTTTCACTGAAGAACCTACTCTACTGAGGCCACCAGCTGATCAGAAACTGACTGTTAGTTGGTTGTCTCATAATTAACAAAAAAACATCTCACAAAGCCAAAGCTGTTGATTTAATGCGGAAGAAACAGATATGAAACAATAGAAAGAGAAGGAGCAGTGATGTGTTTTGATAGGAGGTTGAGGGGGGAGGGGTGGGAGCTGCATGGGTATTTGGGTCAACCGTGGTCTAAAGGATGGAGCAACACTTTTGACAATGAAGAGGCAGAGATGAAACGATAGAGGGAGGTGAGGAGACACCGAAAGCCAAAATCCAGTTAATCGAGGGGAAATCTCCAAAGCGGTCCAACCCAACAGCTTTGGGCCAAACAAACGCCTCGACCGGATGCAGCATGGAGCATGGCATGAGTGGATGTTTATCATGCTTGGTTAATCCATTAGCTACATGCCGAGAGGGGGCTTTTGTTCAGGAGAGCCCTTTGCTTGGCTCACAGAAAGGCAGATTGCCGTCTAGGGAAACAGCCACTGACTGGCTTCTTCCACTTTTTTAAACGAAATAAAGCAGAGACGGAAATAATTTAATCTGACTGAATGTCTCATTTGGCGTACAGTCTCTAGGGAGTTAGTAGATAAACAATACCTTGCCACACACGCATAAACCCAAACATTGGCAGCACCCTCCGAGGTTTAGTCACCACCACGCTGCTTTGATTCCTTCTTCACCTATTTCTCCTCTTTCATCAGTACAACCTACAGTCTCGGTCAAATATCCACATCCTCACAAACATGTCATGACACAGAACACGGGGAATCCCTGTCGCTGTAACGCAAGTGCAAAAGCAGCTAAAAGCACCACCACTTGTACCACGGCGAGCATCAACACGTCAAACAAAGGCAAGAGAGAGAGGGAGACCACAGCCCCCCGCCACAGCAACAAAAGCTTACCCCCGGTCCTCCATTAACAGCGGCTAAGGCTGCAGCTAGGAGAAAAGAGACACGTGGGCTCCTCCAGCAGTCAGCCCCTCTCCTCCTCGCCTCCTCTTCTCCCCTCCCGTTTCGCTTATTTTTGTGTCCTCTCTGACTGACGGAGCATCAGCGCGCAGAGCGAGAGGACCACTAATCTGTGATCTGAGATCTTCCTGCCCAGCGCACTGTGCAGGAAGAGACTGTGTGTGTGTGTGTGTGTGTGTGTGTGTGTGTGTGTGTGTACGTGTGTGTGTGTGTGTGTGTTTCTGAATGAGTGAAGGATAATCCTGTGGTGCTTTGCTTGAATGGCTCAGACAGAGCAGCAGGCCAGAGGGACAGAGAGGAGGGAGAGAGCAGAGGAGGGGGTTGAGAAGGTGGGGTTGCTGCTGCTGTTAATGTACAGCGCTGTAGATGCTGTGGGTGCGTGAGGTGTTTAATGATCAGAGTTTGGTGATACTGAATTTCAGAGCATGGAAACGCCCACCTCGCAATGTTAAAGAAAGTATGAAAAATTCCTTAATACATGTTCCTTTATCAACAAAAGTTAATGGGGTCTGTTGTTGTCCGAGACCCATCCTCCATCCAAGATTTGTGGAAATCTGTTCTGTAGTTTTTGTGTAATCCTGCTGACAAACCAACCAACTAACCAACAAGCGAACAGAGACGGGTGAAAACATATCCTCCTTGGTGGAGGAAACAAAATACATTTTTGGTTCCATTTCTGGTTTTAATTGGCAGTATTGTGCGTCTAAAGCCACTTCTCCACCAAATTGGTTCAATTAACAGCAGTTCGATTCAGTTCAATACATATGAGAAATGTTATTGTGACGTTTTCATTGTTGAAAGTTGTGGATTGTACCAGAAGAAAGCACTGTGGTCGGGATTGTTCATCTGCGTAAGAAGTGGTGCGCTCTAATGTATTTAGTTTAGCAGCTACTGTAAAAAATTCAGCCTAGAAAATGATCTTAATAATGTTTTCTCAATTCAATTTGGAACCTTGGACTTGGATTATGCCGGATGAACTGTATGGAAGTGTTACATGTTTTTATTTCTGTTGTTTTTTTAACTTTTTAAAAAGTCCCCATCTACTTCAATTGTTGAGGAGAATGCTTCAACACTGTTTCACTGTGAAGCTCCAGAAATGTTTTGTGGACCAAAAAACTTAACCTGACTTTCCATCTGCATTATGACAGAAATTGCAACTACAATTTTCAGCAGGTTAAACTTTTGTTCTGAGTTTGTCCTTTCTTTCTGTGATGACATATACTTCATTAGAATGCAGCCAAACCTCTGATTTAGTTTTTAATGTTTGGATATTTCCCTGTTTTTGTTGTCTAACATCTGAATGGGAATAAAACACCAGTCTTGGTGCTACTTCTGAGCTGCTGCAGTAGGACAAATGTGTGATCTGCTACAGTGACATTTAAAATGGGTGATGCCAGGACTACCTAATTGTTTTACAAAAGTTCAGTTCAGTTTTTTTTATAAGAAAGTGCAGCTGAAATCTTCAGATTTATGCACTCTGGGATATCTTATTTGCTTACTTTAACTTAGTCTGGATGTATTTTCTGTGAAAAAGGAAGGAAGGATCAGAGGTAGGTTAAGTTGTAGCAGGTGGGATGAGAGAAACTTTCAAGATTCGGTCCAGTGGTCCAGATAATAAAAGAGTCTCTATCCCAGCACACCACAAACTCCTTGAGTAAGATTGGGTAAAAGACGAGCAGGGTGGGGGGCTAACCAACAGGGGATTATGTCAGTATCAAGCTGAGCACAAGAAGGGTGGAGGTGACCCTGAGGTAGATATACGTAAGCTGTAATTCATTTGCATGGAGGCCAGCGAGCGGCCTTGCGCTGTTGACATGGCAGCCATAAAATGATTAATAAGTAGACAGGTTGTTATAAAGTTCAGAGCAGAAGTTAAGCTATATAGCTGTACTGTGTGGGGACAGCATTTCACCAGCAGCATTATTTAAAGCACAGCCAATATTCAAGAAATCCTGTGTTTTCAAAAACAACAGAGGGAAACCTTTATCACCATCTCGGCTGCAGCTCGATCACCTCGCCAACCAGACTGACAAGATGTCGGTGCCAGGAGAGCACAGAGAGAGCTGAGTGGACGACTGTGTGTCTGCTCTGTGTGGATTGTTGAGCTGTGAACAGGACAAGTGAAGTGGAGGACGGACCGGTGACCTGAAAATGATGATGAAGACTCGACTGTGCTTCAGTCTGTAATCAGTGCTGTTACACTGGCGGTTTCACAAGTGAGGCGAAAATAAGCTGGAAATCAGGAAGCAGAGCAGCAGGTTTCGATAGATGGAAATAAATAAGATTATGACACATACAGAATCAGGATTAATAAGAATTAAAAATCTACAGCCGTTCTAGCAGCTCCGCAAGGATAATAACTGTGCTTTGAGCTGAATGATAACATCAGCAGGCTAACATGCTCACAATGACAATGTTAACAAGCTGATGTTGCACAACTGTAATGTTACCATGTTTATTATCTGTGTAAATGGAAGTACATTTAAAAACAAATTTGACCTGATGTTGGTGACACATGAGAAGTTAAGGAAGCACTAAACACACATCCAGAGAAATGTTTCAGTCCGGGTTCCAGCAACTTGACTGGTTTTAAGTGACATCATAGTTGTATTAAACCACAAACCCCCGGCCTGTACTGCTGAAATGTAATTCAAAGAATCCAAATATAAATATAAATGAAATACAAACTGAACTTACAGCCATGTTTGTTTTCCATTCAGTCCTCTACTGATTAAAATGTCAACTCAACTACATTGACACTACCTATATGTTGTTTGCCCTTCTAACATTATGTCAAAACCACAAACATGGCAAATATAACATCAGAAATGAATTGCATCAGGATACAGTGATATACAATGGGATGCAAGTATATTATTTCAAACAAACCAAACCTTATGTGTTTGCTTTAACACAGTGAGAAATCACATAAAGCTGCAAACCTGTCAGAACAGTTTTAAGTTGAAGCTGAACTTTAAATAAAATTGTAAGCTCTTGCTCACGATCTATTTCGTACTCTTTTGTTTTCAGAACTCCTCGATCTCTCGGTGGAAATTAAGGAGAAACTGGTTCAAAGTCGGTTCTTCACATTGAATTTTGCGGCAAGAGAAGTAACTGCAAAATAAAAAACAACCACATTCAAAGATTTTCAACTAGGTCGGGGAAGTATTAAATCTCAGCAGGTGCAGAAAGAAAAACTGATTAAACACGTACTAGCATTAAAAACACAATCACGAAAAATGTCTGCTGTACAACCACAGGAGATAGATAGAGACCATTTTAGTCGCTGTATTCAACACCTGACTGACAGATACAGAACAGCACTGCTGGTTACGGATCCCAGCTCACATGTTTTTTAATAAATATCCATCAACATTTGGGCATTTTATCTATGTCTAGTTGTTATCAGCTGAGGCCAAACCTTCCACAGAATCCATTAGCCAGGATGATGTAGTAATGAGTACTGAAACTGGCACTGAATGCTTGGACAGACTTTCAGTATTGTTTACTTGTTCCTTTGATAACAACAGGGATATTTAGCAAGCAAAGGGGGTCAAATTATAGACAAGAAAGTTGCATCATGGGAAATGTAGGTTGACTCATACTAAAGACTTAAATTCGGGGTATTTCAGCCTCTCCTGAGACCCTTCTTTTTTGTGTGTCTCTTGTGAATGTTGTATCTTTATGGCAGCAAAATACTAGTGTGTCCCTTTAAACTGAAAACTCCTCAAACTGAGTCATTTTAAAAAGTCTTGTTTTGTTTTCTGGGACCAAAATGCAAGTATTGTATTTGCACTAATGTTGCAAGTTTTCTAATAAAACCCAGCACAGTAAAATGGATACTTAAAAATTGTAATGGATTCCTGTGAAACGATAAACTAGTTGCTTGTTCTATGTTTTGTTGTTGGATTTATTCACTCCAGTTTCCAGTTTCACTCCAATTTCCAGTCATTGGCCCATTACAGTAAGCACTTATAGTATATTACCTGCTAAGCTTGCCCAAAAGTACAACTGCTACCACGTATCACTTAGGTTCTGGTGAAACATATTAAACTAAGTCAGACTGAAAACTGAAACTATAAAACGTTCATAAAAGAACTATAAAATGACGAAAGTGAAACAACAGTGTGCTTCGGTTCATCCATCACACTGAAGGTAAAACACGCCGAGTGCTTCCAAAATAGTTCATATAAATGAGGTGACACTTCAAGGAAAAGCAGTTAAACAAATATATTGCCTCTTCTGCAGCCTGACAGTCACGCCAAAACTTTCTGTATATTTTGAAAAACAACAATTAATTATTTCCACTATCTATAACATCTTCAGATACGTTCACAAACACACAGAAAAACACATCGAGTGATATCTCTCACTGCCCTGAGCACAAACGACTCCTGTAATGGGGAAATCTTGGCTCCATTATTCAAATGCAGCACTTTTTCTTTCCCTCAGGACAAACTGTGTTGCTGCTGCTGCCCTCATCAGTTTCAGGTCCTATATATAGAGCCCCATTCATCAATAATTCACACTGCTGTGTAAACAGATAAGAGGAGATGACCAGCCTGACTCACGTGGTCAAATTCTTTAAGGTTTGATGTAATCTCACGTAACTGTCAAGACAATTGGATTGTGTGACAAATGGATCGATAGAAGTGAGAAGCACTACACGCCTGTACAAGAACTTTGTGTATAATGTGTTTTACACCCTGAGGGCAGTTTGGTAAAAACAAAAAAAAAAAATGTCACAGCCAATCCCAGCAGCACAACACACATTTAGTTTGTGTACTGCAGACTGAAACACAAATCAACAAATACATTTGAAATGTAATCTTACAAAACATAAAACAATATTCACAGTTATTTTTATCACCACTGATGGTCCCTGGTAAACAAATTCAGCCCTGCAAAACATCCTGGATTCTCTACTTTGGTTTTCTCTGCAAACGTAAGTGTTGCAGGTAAATAAAATGTGAATGAAGGGAGAGAATCTGTGTGTATCTCGCCTCGCCTTGATAATAAGGTACTTAACCCTCAGCTGCTCTCATCGTCTTGCTTAACAGCCAGCAGCAGAGGGACTGCAGTTGTGCAATTTACCGGGTACAAATATGTGTGGCTGTATGAGCAATAAAAGAAGTGCGCTCAGATCAGAGTAAAGGTGCCAGAAAAAAAACTCAGCAAGAGAAAGCACTTAAAATTCATGTAACAACATTTCGGAAGCCACCGACGCTTTGTTGAAAACCTTGGCTGCCAGACGGTAGAATAAGTGGAACTCATTCCTGTTTCTCTACAATATTCATGCAGCATCAATAATATACAAGTTCTGGACACAGGCAAACTTCAATACATCCACAATGGTACTAATTTTAGGATTTACAGCCTTTATGCAGTACAGTTAATGTGTTATTGTCTAGACGGAGCAAAAGGTGATCCCTAACTTGGAGGCCAATTATCCACACAGGACATAGAGTCTCAAATGATCAATAACAGAACTAAAAGATAAATGAGGAGTGAATTGGCCGACCACACCTTATTCACATTCATCTGTATACAGAGGGCATCAAAGGGTAGGTCTGAGAAACTTTTGTGAATATGTATCTAATGCTATCTTGTTTTCATGGACAAGACAAACAAAAAATGTGGTTTCCTCATCCATCCACACGTACCTGTTGCTGCTAACAGCCACGTTTTCACAATTTATGGGAATATGGTAAACAGCTGATTAGTCATTTAAGTTAATGTTTGCTGCGTATTGAGTGTAACGTATTGAGACAAGGTGCTCATATTTGCCATTCAGCGCATTAACTCTTTTTCGAAACAGGCAAAAAGTGTAAATATTTTTTTGCTAGATTGAGGACATTTTCTCACATTTTTTTCAATGTGATACTTGAAAATGTGCATTGAAATACGTCGATGGAAACACAGCTTCTTTTTATCACTTGTAAAGTTTAGTTCATTCGTGACTGCACAGGAAGCAGCATAAACACTCTGATCAGTTGTCTCAGGTGATGTCACTTGACGCAGAAACAATGTCGGGCGTTGGTTTAGATTAACAGCTCAAGGCCACATTAGCCGCCACTAGCATAACACACTACATCTTTGAACAATCAGCTGTTAAGTTACCTTTTAAGTAATGCATGTCCTCGGTTTTGGGGCTGCTACTAACAGTTACAGTAATTATCAATCGATCAATCAATCAATTGACAATTCCTTGACTGTTTAGTCTGTAAAATGTCATAAAAATTGTGAAAAATGCTCCTCAAAATTTCCCCAGAGCAACGTCTTCAGATTACTACTTTTGCAAACAGTCCATAAACCTAAAGACTCTTCATTTATCATTAATGACATAGAAAAGCAGCAAATCCTCACATTTAAGAAGCTGGAACCGATATTCTTGCTAAAAAAAAATGGCTGAAAAGATTAATCGATTAACAAAATAGCTGGCAATTAATCGTCTTTTGAGTAATTGATTAATTGACTAATCGTTGCAGCTCTAGTTTTGACAAAGATGACAGAAGCAAGGAATAAAAAAGAAGATATATATATGGTTGTGCTGCTTTTTCAAAAAACTGTATATCATACATTCAATGCCACACTGGTGCAGGGCTCTTAAAAAGTCCTTAACCTTCAATTAGGTAAAACAAAGATCAAGGTCTGTGTGTACTTTTTACTACTTTTTCACCAGCACCTGTTTTAAAATCACTTGAGTTTACACAAAAGAAACCATCACTCATTCGACTCAGACGATATTATCTGTTACATGACAGCTAACATGGAAGCAACTACTGGATAAAGCTCTCAACTACAGAATTCAGCTATACAACAGCTATACAACCATAGACACACAACATTAAGGTCTTAAAGAAATATAACCATGTCATTACAGATTCCGAGAATACAACCGAACCTTGTCTGTCCCCTCTGCAGCCGCTCAGTCCTCGACAGCGTCACTTCAAGAAATTTCTCACAGCTTTCAGGAGAAGTGACACCTAAAACTCAGACTAACAGCGCGTCACTGCTCAGTTGCAACCATGACACATCCTGCGGTATGCAGGAGCACACCTTTTACACACACACACACACACACACACTGCGAGACTGAACTTTGACAGATCCCTGAGAGGACACTTTATTTGACCATCAATAATTAGCTAGCTGCGAGTAAGGGTGGAGACTGAGGGCTCTCCCTTGTCACATATACATTCCTCAGAAAGGCGTCCATGTGGCCAGTAAAGGAGATTCAGAGACAGAGAGAAGGACACAAGAGACAGAAAATTAGTCATCACAAAGATGGAGGCAGACAGGAAGAGCAGAGAGAGGAGACGGTCACACAGGTGGTTAGATAAACCTGTTCTGTGGAGGACAGATGGGCATCAGGTCAGCTGTGCTGTGCAATCAATCAATACAGATTTTGCAGATGTACAATGGATGAAACGTGCGAAGGGTGCATAGTCTGAGCGACTTTCAACTAAAGGAGAAAGATCTCCGAGCCACGATAAGTCTGTACATGAAGAGAAGAATATTAGTATCCTCAAAACAACATATCAGTTAGTGGACGCCGTTTTTTTCACAGAAACAAAAGCATTAATCAACACATTTGAGGACAAACACACAAAGCTCTTTTGTCATTTGGTGTGAATAAACTGAATCAAAGCAAACAGGTGTGTGTCCTCTGAAAACAGACAGAGAAGCTCCTGCCAAAGCTGCCGGCCACTTTTTTCCACACAGCAGAGGGTAACAACTTGCAGGACTGGACAGGTCGCCTGAAATCCATATAGTCCTTAAAGACTCCAATAAAGCCAGTCGTCTTTATACACAGACAGATGCTCGTCTCCACGGTATGTGCCATCTGTGTATCATCTAATCACATTTCTCCCTGTGGGGCTGGCTCCATTTGACCCCGGTGTTCTATCCCATTATAGCGGGAAGTAATATACGACCTCCTGTGCAGGCAAAAGAAGAGCTGAAAGGGCTGCGGGCCTGGTCTTATTACTCGAACGAGCAACACAATCTTATAATTGAGTCCGTCTTCCTGCAGTGATTTCACATCTAGTATCCTGAGATCAAGAGTCGAAGTCCCCCAACAACTTCCTCACCAAAACACACTCTGTAGTTATTTGTATTCTAGCTAGTTACGTTTTAAACTTTTCACTATAATAAGATATTACATTTCAATAAGTGGACTTTGGAGTTTCTGGTTGGCAGATTTTTTTTTTAACCTTCAACAGAGACTGAGGTGAGCTGTCCCCTCTGCCTTCAGCCTTTATGCTAAACTAAGCTAACCATCTCCTTTCTCGTGCTCCATGTTCAAAGGTGCAATATGTAAGAATTTAAGTTTAAAATGTTCAAAGTTTAACTAAAATTATCAGCAGAATTTGATGCTATGTCAAAGACAGTTTTTTTACTGTATTGCCAAGATATCTACTTAAGTAAGCATGCTGAACAGCTATCCTTAACCCATCCTGTTGCATGATTCCACTCTGAGATCGAAGTCCTGACCAGCAGCAGTATCACAGGAATCTTCCTCAGTAGCTGTTGTGGAATTAGATGTTTAAATTACTGATTTTAGGTTGACTGAAAAATCCAAACTGAAAGTTCACTCGTGACCTTGGAAACCCAGACATTAAGTGCCGCTGACAGGTTATTTCAGGTAATAATTCATCATCATTTTTCATTAATTTTTCTTTTGTAGGTGCTGAGTGACAACATTCTGCACGAAAGAAGAGAGAAATACCAGCACAGTCTCGTTTCTAGGTTCTATTCAATTCTCCATGGACATGATGTGTGTCATTCACCTACGGTTCACTTCTTCAATTTAACTATGATGTCTCCGGAGAAAAAAAGCACGGCTGAGCAGTTTCTTTGCATGTACGGTTATAAAAGACCGTTTAATATTCTCTGAAGAGCTACTTTCTCATACTCCACGGTTAAAAGAATTCGATCAATACTCAAGGACAAGTGTGGAGGACACTCTGTGCTCCCCATTGCAGTTCGTCTGTAATCAATAACCTTTTTTTTTTTTTTTCTCAATGCCCGGTGCAGGGAGTCAGTGGGGACAGGGCCTTTATTGAAGCCCCCGGTTCAGCTGCTGGAGTCTGAGTGTAGTCAGCACACACTGACGCTGATACTGAGCAGGGAAATGTAAGTGACTCATTCAGTGACAGTGCAGCTGCTAAAAGCTATGAGAGCTACACACACTTGCCCGCACACTCAAAAAGCCTCTGTTGTTGTTCTCATGAATGAGAACTCCTCTGGGCATTCGAAGTGAGAGGAAACACCATCAGTGGTGCACTCAGTGTGTGTAGACTGCAGTTCAAACGGCAAACAATCCATCAATCTACAATACAGAATGATTGTATGCCGATTTTCTAAGTATAAATAATCAATAAAGCAACAACTCATCTAAATGCAGATACATAGATTTAATAAAAGTTAAAACGATTTTAAAACAAAGTCTAAAAGCACATTAGATGGTGCATCAGGACTTCTTCACTTCATGACTCATCGAGAAAATAATCTGCATATCAGTCGATAATGAAAATAATGGTTAGTTGTAGCCCTTCTTCACTCGTGGGCACACAGACCCCATCTTTAACAAGCCCAGTCGTCATGGCAACATCAAGCCCTCTTCCTTCCTCCTCTTTTGGCTCTACAGCTCTTCACTGACACTATAAAACTGACACGCTTGAGCCTCAGAGGAGTGAAGCGAACCTGCGGCCAACAACCTCTAATAGCCTCTCCTTGTTCCTCTTAAGCTGCGAGATGGGTTCTGTAATGTACCATCCACAACACAGGAGCCCTGGAGATACGGGCTGATTCATGGCCCTCCGAAAAGTGGAGGCACGCGTCACCGATTCACATCGGCTTATCCCACAACTCTTAGCAGCAGTCATACAAGGCTGACTTGTCGACTGACGTTGAATTAGCCTAATATATAGTTAAGCTACAGCTACTATATATATTCAGTATACAAACAAAAGAGATTAAGAAAAGCAAAAACCCTCACAGTGAGCGCTTCAAGCTTGTAAAAAGGGAAAATATAGGATACGTCTTGAATAGGGCTGCCCAATAAATCAAATTTTCATCGTCATCGCAATATGAACATGTGCGATAAACACATCGCAAAAGACTGCCTGACACGCAATGAATAAGAAAAATCCTTTTGTTTACATGCGCCATGCATGCACCTTGAGCATGCCAACATTTAGCCTATCAGAAGGAGCCCTGGATACAAGGGCCAATCAGATGAAGCCCCAGCTAGCCATTAGCTACAAAATTAATCAGCATCAGTTTGGTGGTGACTGCCAGGTTATGATGGCTGAGGGAGGAGAGAAAAACGATGAAAATGTGGTCGACGAAGACCTTGCGGTGAAAACAAACAGCACTTCTGCTATATGGACTCATTTTGGATTCAGGAGAGACGACGTGTTACAAACACAGGTACTGTGTAAAACATGCCGAGCAGTTGTTGCAACTTCCAGAAGAAACACAACCAACCTCCATCACCACCCGCAATACAACCATAAAGACCTACACGAACAATTCAAAACTAACCATCATTAACTGTATAGTTAATAATGTGCAAACTTCAACATTTGTTTATTTATCGCAAGTTATATCATCATTGTAATACTGAATAGTGTTATCGCACATCCCAGATTTTCCCCATATCGTGCAGGACTAGTCTTGAGACTGACCTTAGCCCACACTCTCTGTCTGATCATGGATTTATCACCAGGCAGGGACCTGGATGCACCTCAGGACAAAACAGCTGCGTTGGCCTGAAGCCGTCTGCTGCTGATCTGCAGCACACAGCCTGCTGGTTCAATTCTGCTGATTCAGAGTCTATAGGCACGATGCAGCACAGTCAGACAGTATGGACACAACAGGGGGAATTTCTAATCAGCGTCTGAGAAGACCTCATACATAACACAACTCCCACGTCTGTTGTAGATTTGCCTTTCATCATGACTGGATTGCTGAGTCAGCTTCGGATGAAAACTGGGAACTTAAACAGACGCCTACCCGGACAAATGTGTATTATTTATACTGTAGATGGCATATTTCTAAGCTAAAATGATTAATCAGTTAGTCAGAAAATTAATTATTTCTACACTCAATTAATGATTTAAATATGTCTTAAGCAAAACTGCCTCCAAAATTCCTGGTTTCAGGTTCAATATTTGGTGATTTATTTTAGCTGTGTCCGAAATGACTCCTTTGTTCACTCATCCACAACTCCCCAGTAGAAACTCTGCGCTTCACAATCATTTTGTGTCTTGTAATAGGGTGAATGATGCCCCCCGTGTCTGCTCATAGAGGGAATCAGGCTCATCTTGGTATTCTGTCTCCACAGAGCTGCCTGCCATCTTTCAGAATCACAAAACAATAAATGACATTTACTATCTGCCAAGGTAGGACAATTCTTTTATGCAATTGTTATCTCATGTTGGTCTGCCACTCCAAGGTTCCAACGGTTGCACAACACAGCATGCCTTGGTATGTAATGACAGTTCTGCCCTTTTCCCTATTGTATCATGGTAACACCAAACACACACAAACACACACACTAGAAAAAATGACGAAGATTCAACCCCCACTGGCCCTTTAAGGGCACGCAGCCTGCCTTTCTGCCACGATCCCCTGTGAGGATCCGATCTCAGGCTCCAATTACTTTACAGTTTACAGACCACAGCCCTGCTCTCTCACCATCATGCCTGTACATCTTTACAGTCTCTGAATATGCAGGAAGCTTTAAGAGCTTACCATTCAGTAGATAACACAACTGTTTGTCTATATTTGAAGAGAAGCTCCAAACTGAGAGAACTTACAGGAGAGCAGCACTTAGCTTTAAACAACTGTAACTAACTCAGTGTTGAGGTCATTCTCAAAGGAACTGAGATAAAGTCGAAATTTTAATTGCATTCATCCAAACCCAGACATATGTGGATGAAAAAGGCATATGATGTCTGAGCCATATTCTTGGTAACAAAAGGGACTAATAGAAAAGAATATGTTAGCTTAATAGCTTTCAATCAGCTAACGTCCAGCGGGGCTCGTCAGCACCAGATGTGACATGCCCCGCTTGTAAGTGCAAATGGAAATTGGAAGCAAACAGTGGTGTCTGTGCCCACTGGGAATAACATGGTCAAATCTATAACTATTTACACAGAAAAAGAAAAAAAAAAGGCGACTTGGGGTTTAGTCTAATTAATTACATTAGCAACGACGGCTCATCTGCCAGTGCTCCCACAAAAACAGACAGGAGTTTAACCGGGAGCCGCAAATCAAATGAGTGTCGCTCATTTGTCACATGGATTAATCCAATTAGGCAGTCGCTCAAATCAAAGCACTTTAACATGTGTGCAGAGACGCAAATCCACTCTCGCCTCCCTCCCTCTCTGTGGATGACCCTTAGCTAAGATATTTCCCTGAAATACAACACTATGTTTTTAGGTTAGAAACTGGAGCATGTGATTTCTTTACCAAACTGAATACACCACATACTTATAGTTTAATAACCCTGAAAGATCTATGTATAGTTGTACTAACTATAGAAAAAAAATCATTTTGTCATTCATGAAACTGAATCTAAGTTTATTTCTCAGTAACTATTTCCTTCCCAAAAATGAACCCATCTTATAGCGCAGCTGTTACAATGTGTTGCAGGTTTAAGGGTGTGATGATCACAAGTGAAATGACATGAAATAGCGTAGGAGGCCGAGGATTTCTGCTCAGCTTGCTGACAGCAAAAACACTTTTTTCTGTGATTTTTCTGAATAATTAATTTTTGTCAAACTGCATGTTACAGTGAAGGACCAAATTGACACAATTTACAATGACTATTACCCAGAGAAAACCTCAAATCCTCAGGTTTGAGAAGCTGACACCGCAATTATTTGCTTGATAAATAGTTTAAAAATGAAGCAATAATTTACATTGTTTTTGATTATCTAGTAATTAAACATTTGATCATTTCAGAACCAGTGAGAATAACATTAGAAATAGGCTACTTAATCAAGCAAACCTACTGTGGATTACTCTGCTGCCAACTACATGATTGTAGGAATGACTATTGGTACCTTCACAAAATATTACTTCAATGAAAATCTTTGATAAATAGTCATGATTAATGTGGATACAATGGCTAAAGTCCTTTACGCAAGGGACTAGTATCACCAGGGGACCTGATGAGATTTAGAAATTAACTCCCCACGTCTGTTTGATTTGGTGCAGTCTGTGTTTTACTCTGATTCACTGACAATATCCCCTGGATTATAATACTGAGGCTCTTTGTACCTTAAAGATTCCAGAAGCAGAGCGTCTGTTGTTAACAGCCACATTAATGTTCTGCATGTGGTACAAACATAAACACACGTTTACAACTCATTTCGATCGAGTAACAGATGCACAACACAAGCTGTTCTCAGAGTAAAATAAGGTCCCCCGAACAGGGTTTGAAAATAAAAAGATGGCAGGGTCTGCCAAATATAAACAAAGTAAAACAGTATGAAACTGTGTAGTCCTTTAAGGGCAGTTTGTTTATTCAGTCATGATTTTGTTTATTTAGGCTTAAAAAAACTGCCAATGAAGATCTTCCTCTCCTAATTAAAATCCCTCCCCCAGAACTACATAGTTCATGTTTCACACTTTAAACAGGAAAATAGATGCTTCAAAAAAAATACAACCCAAAATCCCCAAGATGCAGATTTTATCACATGATCACTGTGTTTGGTGAGATATGGCAGGTAGTTCGCGCTGGAATTTTTACTTCACCAACAACTATTACAAACTACTAAAGGTCCCGCGTTGTAACTAGTACCATGCGTATATGTATATATATGTTATATATTGCCTTCTATTTATGTTATGTGCAAAGTGTTTTATTTGCGGACCTACTACTGCTGTAACAAAATAATTTCCCAGTCTGGGATCATTAAAGTAATTCTATCTATCTATCTATCTATCTATCTATCTATCTATCTATCTATATGCTTTAAGTGGGTAAAGGCAAGTATTGGAACAAGTAGAACAGTCTGGCAAGTTCAGAAAATGAAATTACTTTAGTGTAATGCAGTTTTTAAAACAAGGAAAAGACATCACCTGTGCCATTTCACAATCTTGGCATTTTGAAAATACAACACAATATATCGTCTCATACCAATAACAATAGAATATCGATACCTTGCTCAGCCCTAGTCCTACACTTCCCCAAAATCGCCTGCGTGTTAAATGTCCATTTCTGTCAAACTCCACATCTCCATGTGTGATGTTAAAGAGTCAATGCTGAAGAAACTCTGATAGGTTCACAGACTCAACAGAACAGGCTCCAACAGATCCACAGACAAATGTTTTCACAAAAAGGCTGCAGTGGCCTGGGGGAACACAATGTTTTTTTCAATAGACTGACTTCCATATAAGGCATACATCAACTCTCCTCTCTAGATCGTATTTCATGCATCATCTCTATAGAATAGTTTCCGCTACAGATGCCCTGCAGGGTGTTGTTGTACTGTTCTGTGATGGATGTGGTCCATCAGTGATCAGAGTTCAGAACCGTGGACAGAGCTCACTCAGCAGATCACACTCTCTGTATGTTCACATGGAAGGTCGGCACATCGCAGCAGTCCTGACCTGATTTACCACCAACTGCTCTACAATGGTAAATCAAAGAAATGTGTTGGTGTGGAGGCAGCACAGTCTCTCCCCAGAGACAAGCTGTCTTTTCTTTTTTTCTTTCTTTCTTTCTTTAAACAGCCCTGCTGCCCTCTGCTGCTGCTGGGCGCCCTCTTCTCTACACTCATATGTTCTGCACAAGCACTCAAATGCTGTTAATGTATTTATGATGTCAAACTGTAAACTTACTTGATAATTACATATGCTTGTTATCTTTAATTTGCACTGGAGTGTCACGAAGCAGGTGCACAGTCTAGCGGTAAGTTAGCGTCAGATCACTTCAGCACCAAACTGCAGGTGCTGTGATGCAAACCGAGAAGCTCTCACAATGACGAGACTTATTCTCACAAAGTAACTTTAAACGCTGTGGACTTTAATGTAGTCACATAAAAAAAAAAAAACACCGCTGAATGTAAAAAAAAATGTAGCAGATGCAAAGGTTCAGCAACATGAACTAAATTAAGCTAGTTTTAGCGACAACAACCCCGCGCTAACTTAACGTTAGCCGTTGGAATGACAAACGGTCGTCAAAGATGAGGAATGACTCACCTAAACGAATTTTTAATCCAGCTTCTTTGCGTATTTCTACACTGTTATCATTGTCTTCATCAGCAGGGACTGCCTCTGTTGTATCGCCGGTGTATGTGTCGCTGAAAGGAGCCGCCAGATGGGGGATGGTCCCTGCGTCCGAGTCAAGGTAGCCATAACGAGCAACAGGACATCCGGGAAGACCTTTCAAAAATAAACGTTTGATATGAGGTAGGAACGATCGGCGGGAACGCATGTTGTAAAAAATAAAATAAAATACAAAAAATACAATAAACTTGAATTGAAATTATGTATGTAAAAAAAATTAGAGAGTTTTTAAGATAGAAATACCGAGAAATAAATAGCAAAGAGACGAGCACAGTTGATAACAAATAAATGTCCTAAAATCAACGAATCTATGACTTCCGAGAAGCCCTTTCAAAATAAATGTTGGAAGAGGCGACGGTCAGCAGTATCTGGCACTGTTGGCTCACAGTTAGAACGGATTCGAGACCCTGCTGGGGGCATTTTCCGGCTTGTTCAAACCCATTCATAGGTTAAACTGTATCTCAGATCTCTCTATGTAAGACTCTATGTCACCACCAGGGTGCATCCTTCCACTTTTGCACGGTGTCAACTAGCATTGTCTCCAGTCCTCCCTGTGTCAAAGATAAGAATTTAACAATAATGAATAAAAACAGTGATAAGATAATACACATAATAATACACACATAATACATATAACCAAGTCGGAAAGTTCCTAAAATAGAAAAGAGAAAGAGAGAAGAAAATGTAAAAAATTTGAAACCAAAATTGACTTTGTCATTTTATTAGGCTACTTGTTGTCCTGAAGCTGAGTGAAAACCCTCTGCCCTCTGTGCTGTTTGTTATGAGGAACTAATATCAGGTCATTAAACCCTCAGCCTGTCATAAAAAGGCTTAAACAAACACAGCTCTGCTTTAATATGGGATCATTTAGATGGACGTCATTGCTAATGTTTTATCAGTAAACACTTGAGGAATATGAATTTGATTACTTTTTAGCATGTTTACCAGGACGTAAAATTGTTCTGGTCATTCTTCATTTTGAAGATTAAACTTTTAATTGGCACATTTTTTACAGACTTCGCAATTCATGAAAGTTTATTATGTATATTTTTGTTATCCTATACTTTGCTTCTTGGCTTATGAAGTCACCGTGCACACCGTTACTGTTGATCATTCCCAGTGGTGGAAGAAATACTCAGATCTTTTACTTAAGCAAAAATAGCAACTCTACCTTATAAAGATAGACCATTATAGGTACAGGTCTTGAATTTTCATTTAGAATATCACAGTTAAAGTATTAAGTAGCAAAATGAACATCACAGTATCAAACATAGAAGTAATATTATGTATAATTGTACTGTAAATGTAGGCCTACTTATAAGCAAGATTCCACCACTGATTATTCCAGATTTTTCATTCATTCATTCAACCTTTATTAAAATCTCAAAAAATCCTTGAGGGCAAGCCCCCGTTATTTTCAACGATGTAGCACAAATAAAATTTAAAAAAAAAAACAGAATAGGTGCAAAAATGTGATAACAAACAGGAACAACGAACATACTCACAGAGCGAATAAACAGAAAAATGATAACAGATAAGAAACAATATGACAGAATACAAATAAAGGGGGGAAAAGGGCTTGAAAATGATAAGAAACTGCAAGCAAACGAACAAGACAAGACTCAAAAAAATCAGAAGCAGAATCAGAATTCTTTTTTATTTATTTGTCCCGCAAACTGGGAAATGTCTGTGTCACAGCAGCCAAAGGACAGTAATACTACAATAAACAATAGTAATAGTAAAGAATAAACAATATAATAAAAAAAAGGTAAGAACTGGAATAGACTCATATACATAATATTGTACAATGTGAACAGTAGAGGTGCATAAAAGATAAATGGCAGACAACCACACAGAAGAGTTAAAAAAAAGTTAAATTCAAATGCTGAGTAGCATGCGGCACAGAAACTGAAAGCAGTTTCCCCAAATTTAGTATTTACCCGGGAACTTCGAGTATTATATAATCATAAGAGCATGTTGAACAGTGACTCTGTGACCAGTTTAATAAAGAGAATAAAGAGAATTGGATACAATTAATTAAAACTTTTTTTTTTATTTATAAATACATGTTGTCCAATGTTTTGATACCAGTGTTTTTAGAATTGGTCCATGAATGTTTTTATTATACTGAAATTTGACACATGAGCAGACCAATGACGTCATAATGACAAAATAGTTTTTGTAAAACACTACATTAATAATAACTTTGAAATGTTGTTATATAGCCAAATAAATGCAATCCGGTATCCTATGTAATACCACTAACCCAGCACTGCATGCTAACCCAGCAGGTGTTCCCCTCCACACCGGCAGGGGGCGACACACCTCCAGCGGCGCGAGGCTGAGGGGATAAACCTTCCTGATCAACGACAGACGTTCCTTCCGGCTCCGGTCCCATATCAAGTGGAAAGGTAAAGACAGACCCGGCGTCGTAATCTAAATATATCTTCACCATCTCATGTTCTATTAAACAATAATCGTTGATGTTCGATAGTGTTTGATATCATAATATACCCCGTGAGCGTATGTTTGTGTTAAATATGATACAATCGTAGATATTAGCCGTTAAAAGTGGGGAAGTTATCACGGCTGTGGTGCCCACTGGCGACTGCCATTTTTCTGTTGAACGCGGGCGGCTTTGTGAGCGTTAATGTTTGTAAACGTCTGGCTACTAATGCGAGCATTGAAAACATCACCAATGTATTCATTAATAAACCCTAAGATATGTGGTTTTCTGCCTCTTTGAGGCTTATGAAGAGATGTAGCCTAGTTAGCTATCAGGCTAGCCAGTTAGCATGCTATCACAGAGGAAGCTGCTGCGAGCTGTCTTGACATGAACGTGTGGATATTGATGTATAACCTGTCACTCAACACAGATGCTGATGCCCAAGAAGAACCGCATTGCTATCTACGAGCTCCTCTTCAAGGAGGGAGTCATGGTGGCCAAGAAAGATGTCCACCTGGCCAAGCATCCCGAGCTTGCTGACAAGAATGTGCCCAACCTTCATGTGATGAAAGCGATGCAGGTGAGAAACTGGGTGATGGAGGTGGAAAACTTGTATTGTTACTGTGTATTTTAACGTGGATGTGGCCTGAAACCAAGTTGTATAGACAGTTGATCATCAGTTTCCTGTAGTAGTTGGCTCAAGCTTGACCTCCATCTTTGGGTATAATACTGACATCATGCACTCAGGATAGTTTTTGATGATGTGTTGGCATCCTTGCTGAATGATCTCACAGTAAAATGTTAGACATAAGTACAGGCATTCAGTGGTTTTCACTTTCAGAAGCACTCCAAGTTCAGAAAGCTTCACTTAAGTGTAACATAGACACAGAGAGGACACAGAAAACGAGATCAACATCCATCTCTCATTTTGAAAATATTCATATTTCTTTCTCTGATTTGACCATATTAGAGTTCAATACATAGCAGAGTTAAGTTCACATCCTCTGCAACGGGAAAATTAGAAAAAGCTCTAAAGGTTATTTAGAAATACTTGCTGCTGTTTTGTTAGGGCAGAATCCTCAGTTGGATGTGTTTAATAAAACTATAACAACACATTGTATCTTTCAGTTGATGGATTTTCTTTTTTTTTGCATGCAGATGGTTAGTGAACATCCTTGAAACCTCTCAGAATAGCAAATGTTGTGAAATAGCTTTCTTATTCAGGTGTGTGGAATTTATTAGGAAAGCAGAGCATGTAGACTACAAATGTAGTGTGTTGAGGGAGAAAAGAGAAATGGATGATGATCATCAAGCGGTGCGTCTGTCAGTATCAGAAGAGATTTGTGTCTTGATTTTTTTAAAACTAGTAGTTTGTGCAAAATTGTATCATGTTCTTCACTTGCACAATAGAACATGGTGACAGTGATGGGAGTAAAGAAACAGTTAATGTTCTCAGTGAGGGTACTTAATCTCCTTTTGGTTTATTACGGGTGATTATGATGGAAATAATTACCTGAAATGACACACTTGGTGGTCAAGTCAGTAAATGCTTACAGTTGACGAGTTGGTAGTGCTCCAATCTCAGTGGGAGAACTACATGATGTGTGTGCTTTTCTTCCAGTCCTTGAAGTCCTGTGGGTATGTCAAGGAGCAATTCGCCTGGCGTCACTTCTACTGGTACCTCACCAATGAGGGTATCCAGTACCTGAGAGACTTCCTCCACCTTCCCCCTGAGATCGTGCCCGCCACCCTGCGCCGCCAGACCCGCCCTGAGACCGCAAGGCCCAGGCCCAAGGGTAAGATCGCTAACGAATTAATGATTCTGGTGGTGGTTAAGTGTTGCTGGGATTGGAGCCAGAGCCACAATCTACAGAATACTAGCAGTGATAACTACTGATTTTCCCTTTTTTAAAGGTAGTGTCAACCAATTTAATGTGTCTTTAGTTTTCACAAAAGAGAACACAAGATGTAAACCTGCTGAGTGGGTGCATTCCAACAAGATTAACATCATAGTATCATTCAGAGTTCAGCAACTCTGATAGTTAAATTCCAGGTGTGTTGGCTTGAAATCACCCGTATGTGAAATATTATCTAATTTGTGGAAATGAAAAGCAACCAATCAAGTCTCAAAAACAACTATTACTGATTTCCTTTAGAAATACTGGAATTTGAGGTATAATCTCAAGCCACATAATGATCCTCTTATCGGCACATGCATATCTTGTTAAAATCATGTCCAGTCTTGTCTGTTGTATGAATTGGAACAATAAAGGAAATTGAATACATTTCTAAATTAGACAGTGTGCCTTTGCTTCTGTCACGTGTCCCTGGTGCTATATGGCATGTGGAAGATGTTGATCATTTAGTTTTGAGTTTATTAAGGTGAAGTTGATCAACTAAGTTTGTGGTCCTGCAGCTGATGTTTCTTAATTTTAGTGTCCTAACATTAAATTGGAAACATTTGAGAAGAAAAATGCGCTTGAGATAAGGTTGCACGGATATATTGGCCAACGTGATTCTATAACAGATAATAGTAATATGATGGAAACAATGTGAAAAGGAAGAGAAATTGACTTTAGTCCAACAAGTTTATTTTTGTAATGCAACATGTAATGCTCCAAAAAAACACAATAATCTCTGCCTAGTATTGGACTGGTTAATGATTACCTAAACCCTTGGACTTCATGTTCACCACCACCCTGTGGCGCCATTTATCTTCTGCTGCTGATTGGAAGGCATTCGCTGCTGGTAGAGAGGCTGGGTGGTCTCAACCTCAAAGTGTATCTACTAAACCATTGGCTGTAAAACGTGTTCAAATGCAAAGTTAATTTGGCTCAGCTCTTACAGTCAGCACTCTTTTGTGGCTCATTGATGAGACTTCTTTTGGCATGATGAGCTCTGTATGTCTGTGTGGAACACACCGTAGGTGGCCCCCAAAGCGTGTTTCATTCTCTCTGCTGTGGCTTCTCTGTAGTCCAACTGTGGAGCTTAGCCTCGGCCAAATTTAGAGTCGGCAAGAATAAAATCCCCACTCAGAACTTTGGTCGAGTGCCATCCTGTCTGAAGTCCTCCTAAGCTTTATCAACTGAAATCCAATTTTAGGAATAGCAGATATTTAATTTTCTTGATGATTGGCCACCATTGTGTCGCTTTAAAGCTCACGGCAGTTAAGTGCAGTATAAAATGTGACCGTGCTGCATCTGTTTACCCCCTAAGCATTACCGATTTAGTTTTTCTCATTAAAACTGAACTTTTCCTCCCTTTTTAGAGCGTTGTGGTTGTCTTCTGGTTACATCTTTTATTGCAAGAAAATAACTTGTAACCAAAGTGGTCCTGAGCTGAATTTTCTGTTTTTTCCTCAGGAATGGAAGGAGAGAGGCCTGCACGCCTCAACCGTGGTGAGGCTGACAGAGATGCATACAGGCGATCTGCTGCACCCCGTGAGTATACTTATATACTTCTGACAATATGTGGTCTTGTGCTGCGTTAATGGTTGAAATGAGGAGCACGTTCTCAAACTGAGGCTTAAATATAAGTAATTGAATTTTTCAAAATGGCTCAAAGTTATTTGATTTTTAACATCATCCATTTTAATGCAGTGAAGAGTACATGCTCAAACAAACCTAACATTGTATATGAAAAGGAACCTTTTAACTTTCCTTGTTTGAAGCTGATGATTGCTTGGAAAATTGCTGGCTGACATAGTAATTTGTACTTTCTCCATCAGCTGGTGCTGACAAGAAAGCAGAGGCCGGTGCTGGAGCTGCCACAGAGTTCCAGTTCGTAAGTATTGCTGCTTTTTCACAAAATTTCCTGTGTGGGTTTTTAATTTGTTTCCAAGATGACTATTCTTTTGCTCTTGAATAGGTTTTTTGTTTAGTTGTGGCAAATAAGGAATGCTTTTTTACAGTAATTATACAAGTCTCCCTGAAACTGTGCGGTTTTATAATGGGTTCAATAAGGAACAGCTGCAAGCTAAACTTAATGTGCATAGAGAAAACTAATTTCTTCTGTTGATTTCGGTTCAACTGATGTACTGACAAAATCTTTTCCCTGTTGCAGAGAGGTGGCTTCGGACGCGGCAGAGGACAGCAGCCTCAGTAAATTTCACACGCTCTTTCTGTACAATAAAGAAAAACAAAATACATCTTGTCTCAGTATTGTTTATTGATAAGAGATTGTGGGTTAATGATGAAAAATCAACAGTTGGTTTCAAACACTCGGGCGAGCAGATGTGTGTAGGACAGAAAATAAAACTGGATCAAGTCAGTCAATGAGACTTCATGTAAAATAACATTCTTTGATCATAAATTAGATCGTAAAAAGACAAAATGTTTGTTCTTACAATCATATATCTGCTCATAATACTGGATGTATTTTTCCTCCCAGAATGGTAAAGATATGACCAGCCTTTCTTACCCTAAACAACCTCGCTCCTCTTCCTTGGATCTAATCAACAGAAGGCAGGAAGTACAAGACTAATTGCATTCATAGTGTTGAGTCAGTAGCATCTTTCACACAGAGAAGACTCATTAACTCCGCAGTGGCAGTTCACCAATTCTCCGTCACTGGTCATTCACAACACCTTAACCCTGTAAGACCCCTTGTTGTAAAATTACACTACCTTTAGCCATCCTAAAAAACAATTCTTGTTTTTTTTTTGTTTTTTTTTACCACATTTACATAGTCATTGGGTCCTATTGTTCAGTCTCACAATGCTATTGGACAGTAAATTAGTTTAAGTCCCACCTAATGGCCATGAACTCACACAACCTCTCATGGTTTCCTTCGAACGTCTGTTTCATTGACTGAGTTCATCAGATTCGAGTAAGTAAAATGTCTTTGACATATTTTTTTGTTGTCATTACAATGTGTAAATAATTTATTAATGCCAACATTTATTGTACAATTAGTTAAATGCTTTTTTAATATTTTCTGTGACACTTGTGGTCTGTCTGAGAGAGAGCAGCCATGGACATTAGACTGACCCTCAGTCGTACTCATTAACTACAAAATACTTATTAAAAACAAAGATGGGAACATTAATATTTGAGAGGAGTTTCTGCTTTGATGAATGAGAATGTGAGTTTACTTAATTAAAGAAAATACCACCTGCTCCTAACACCAGAACTCTTATCGCCAAAATGTTACATTGTGATCGACAGGAGATTCTGAATGCATTGATGTGTATTGGGAACGATGAAGGAACGACAGCGAATTAAGAAAACTGGTATTGTTTGATCTCCTCCAGACATTAAGTTTGGAATTTAACGTGGAAGGTTCTGATGGTTGATATACATTCAGATACCTTCATTGCACAGATGGAAACTGGAGAAGCTGAATAACATTTCACCCATAATTGATGCCATTTATACCTGTGTTCTTTTACCATGACATGTCAGAACGTCTTAAGGGTGCTTGAAGACCAAACACATCTTATTACTGTAGCACTCTTGGAGTGGGAGAAATTACTGATTTGATGACCCAGTGTCATCTCTATCATGACGCTGGCCAAACCTGTAGACTTGCATGAAATGGCACATGCAATTTACTCTGACTGCCATTAATGTGAAATGAAACCCATCAGCTGCGGACACATTTCCATACCGCAAACAAATTCTGATATGTGGCCACACTGTAAATATGACTGCAGTATACAAAGTCTGAAGTGTGCTATTGATGTACACTGTTGTCCCAATGCAATTCAAAAGGAAATGGATGTAGTGTCCCCAGTATTCACTACATTACATGTTCTTTATATTTAAAATAGAAGAAATAAACATGATGCTAATTAAGCTGAACTATTTTGTTGTTTAGTTGTTGTCTGACTTGTTTCCAGAGCTGCTTCACCACCATCCACAATTAAATTTTTCCCAGCTGTGCGGAGCTCCACCACTTCCTTTGTGCACTGCACCGTGGAAGAACAGACCACATTGACAGCAAACTCAAAAATCAAAGATTGTTAGTGTGCATGCCTCGTGTGTTAAAAGGATACGTTCACAAAATCATCATCATCTACTCACCTCCATCCTGATGGTTTGCCTACTAAACTTCACCTGACCTTTTTCACTAGCTTCCCTGCCAAGTGACTGACATGACCATGAAGCTATTGGGGGGGGGGGGAATGCTGATTTTTCATTAAAAAAGATTAAATATAAGAAGCACTAAACTCCAATAAAGAGAGATGTGTCTCATTCAAACAGAACAGGAAGACATTTTGGCACAGATTTTGATCGATGGGTCACCCAACTTTCCATCTGTGTCTACGTCTTATTATTTAGTACAAAGTTGGAGGCTCTAAAACAGCTTTTTTTCTCCCCTACATTTATTTGATAACTTTTAGTACTAATTACTTTGCAAAAAAGCAGACAATCAAATTAGATAATCGGCCACATGGGTAATCTATCAGCCCACGGTATTTACAGTGCATTATACACGTAAATATATGTAAACTAGGTGTTAGCAAGAAGTCATATTTCAATTAAGATAGTAGTTAAAGATGTTGTGTTAAAATATTACTTTGAGGAAAGTTACCCATATGAATAATACTTGAGTAAAAGTCTGAAAGTACCTGATATTACATGTACTTTAGCACACAAGGTAAGTCTGCAATAAATGAACTGCAGCATCAAGAGCAAGGTTAAAGTAAATTATAAATATGTTTACAAGTATGTTTTCACTGTATAATATGGGCTGATTGATGACCCGCCTGGCCAAATATCTGATATTCTGCATTTTTCTGATTATTGTAATCAGTGTTTTATTCTGAATGCTGATAAAATAATTTAAAAACACATCTGAAAACAGCTTGTAACTGTTATCAAGTGAATGTATCGAGGTCAAAATACAGTTTTTGCTTCTAAAATGTAGTGAAGTGGAAATATAACCTTACTTTTACTCAGGTGTAAATTTTGGGTATAAATCTCTCTGTATAATCTTCTAATCTGAATTATAGAGAAGTATAACTGTATGAGGTGAAACTACTGCAGGTACAAAGATGGAAAAAAAACAACTCATGAACACAAACAATGACACGGGCCTGAATGTGAAATACTGGTGTTTATTTGTTGGCACATTTATATTACAATCTTCAGTCTTCTCGCACTGGTTTTATTCCACAGTCCCAAATGACAAAAGAGAGGAAAAGAAAAATTCCAGTGACACATACACCTTGGAGAACACAATTACGAGTATGTAACTTCAAGGCTGAGGTCAACGGCTACAAGTGCACATGCGTTTGGTTTGTTATTCAATTGCAGAATATCTTGGGGGGCTAAATCTTCGAACAGCCTTTTAAAGTCAATTTACAATTATGCTGTCACACTAAAGGAAACTCAATGTTTACAATCCTCTGCTGCACAGTGATGTGCTTTTAATGTCTTTTTTTTGCTTTGGCCACCAGATGGGGCTATACATATTTAAACCATCACCTTTGGTAAATTTAAGAAAGTGACTTTAATCTCGAAATTTTCAATTTGTCATCTGTTTTCGACAAGTTCTGCAGCTTCAGTGCGATTTACAAATGAGCCAATTATGTAGTATTAGTAGTAGCAATTATGGGTAGATGTGTTTGCTCCATTGTAGCTCCACATTAACTCCAACGTGCGTAAGTGGAGACGTTTACTTCATAGATTCCCTCCTGACCTCCTTTTACTCATGACAAGAACTGCCTTAATTTTGAGTTAGAAGGGCCTTGTTATATAAAAGAAAAAAAAAAAGGGGGGACACTAATCCTTATTGACCAAAGCCAAAGTGCGTCCTCTGGCTGTAAGGGTGCTGTGTTAGCTATATACATGACATTAGCTTGTCAATAACACAACAGATTAAAAGAACAAACAGAAAGAAAAAAAAAATGGATAAAGAACAAGTGGTCATTAATAATTAAGTCACTGGCTGTTACTTGTGGAAAATCCTCCTCACATTCATTTTGACAGTACCTGTCACCTGTGTCAAACCGTCAAGAGCGAATAATAAAATCATCGCCAATTATACTGGGATAGTTTTTTTTTCTTTTTTCCTTTAGCCATATACAGGTTCATCCCCTTAACATCCAATTGCACATTTCAATGAAGACTAAAAGTTTCCGATCGACACAAAATCTCATATGAAGTGCCAGGTAGGGCATCGTAAAGTGAAACTTTGGCCGCCACACCTTTCTGATACACAGCAATAAAACCTGTTTAAAGTCTCAAACTGTCACGAAGAAGACCTTGGACTACACTGTCATTCAGGAAATGTTTCTATCCAAGGGATTATAAAGAGGCCAATAATATGATATTAAGAGTTTGTCTACAGCTTGATTTGCTGGCAGTCGTGACCCCCTCAAACAATAAATCTGAGAACATACCATGAAGAAAGACAACCAGAACTGCTGTCACTGTAGCATCTCTCTGCCCCTTTTTCTTCATTAGCTTCTGATCTGCTAGTTTACAGACTGCAGTGTGATTTCTCAGGAGGGCTGAACCGTGATACTGAAAGTTTTCTGTCCATGCTCAAAGTTAAATATGCATCTGCTACAGAACTTGAAAGTAAACGTTGAAACTTTGAGCACTGCATCATCCTAACCATTTTTAACAATTTTACTTACATTGTTAGCATTGTGTTTGAACGAAGTAAGAGGTTTACTATCCCTAAACTATAATTTAACTTTGAAAACTGTAATAATCAGTACCAGTATTTCCATATAACCGTTATAACACAACTACTTGTGAATGAAAGGGATTCTCCTAGCTGTGGAGCATCTTTTAGCAACAAAGTTAGCAACTAGCTAGTAAACAAAGTGGAGCATTTGGATTGTTCCCTCAGGTTGGTGGGGACTAGACCACATCTGAGCGAAGAGAATCATTAAAATTGGACAAAACCGGTGCGAAAAATAATTGAAATATTGATTCATATCAATTCCCCATATCTCAAACAACTTTAGTGTTCAATTTTCCAGTATCGACACGACAGTAATAGCTCGGGTTTCTTTGCTCATCTCTCTAACAGCGAGTTGACAAATGAACTGCTGTAGTCCACAGATAGATCCTCCTCCAGAAGCAGATTACTTAGATGCTGTTATTCTTAACGCACAGTACACCAGCCTTAATATATATTTGTCTTTAAATAAGAATCTAACCATTTTTGCTCATGTTGTCCACATTTTCTCATGGTATCGAACATATCAAAATTTTTACAAGGTTCTGTGTCCAAGTTTGTTTTTCACCCACAAGAGTCCAAGAAAATTACTTATTACAAGTCTTTATATGGACAGAAAACTACAGTATCATGTATAAGTAAATGTAAATGAAGCCCTCCATGAGAAAATGCACTGACTGGGGATAGTGGAGCAGCTACTAGCTTGAAAAGGACTTCAGGTCTACTTTACTCCTAATCTTGGTTGTAGATGGAAATGAAAATAAAAAGTAATCCTTCACTGTTACAATTTTGTCTTGGTCTTACAAAAATGTTAGGATTTTGGGAATAATTAGTTATAAATCAGTTCTTCACTCTCACCTACAACCAAATGCACATTCCTTGTTCTTTAGCCTCAAATGCCATCTCGAGAGAAAATTTCCCCAACAGCTCCAAAGCCAACGCCGTGAATTCAATCGGTTCTTCCAGCCTCAGTTGAAATGACATGTACAACTCACAGATGTGTAAGAGGGTATTTTGTCATTTGTACTCTCACCTTTGATCTATACAGAAATAAACAATTTACAATAAAAACCTCTAACATGCTATCTACAGCGCCTCCAGTTTCACAGTATTGAGCCAGCTGCCTCACGCCACATCGAGGCCAAAGTGACGCAGCTCGGCTAAAGAGACTTTTGCCAGACGTTAGAGAGCAAACCAAAAAGAAAAAAAAAAAAGAAAAGAAAGAAACTAGTATCCAAAAGCATTTTACATGTTAAAAACGAGGTCTCAAACTGTACAAGGCTTGTTTGTTCTGCATCTTGCCAAAGACAGCATTATAGATTCCATTACTTTCAATGTCAAGCAGGTGTTTTTGAGTGTTTTGGGGATGCAGATTAAATACTACAGGAAGGGTTAAAAAAAAAAAAATCATGACCATAATGAAAAGTGCCCACTAAAGTCACCTGTGCTATGTTACGAACACAATGTAAACAATTGCATTTTAACCAAACTGAATGTGAGGAGTAAAATATGGAAATGGGTTTTAATAACTTAAGTGATATGTGTTGAATTTTGAAAAAACAAGTTCATGATTCGGACATCTACTACTTCTACCCTCTCAGTATGTGGAGGAAGACTTGGTAGTCAGTCACAAGAAAGCATTTTAAAAGAAAAAAGAAAAAATAAGGGATTAAAGGAGGTACAGACACTGAGGAGAAAAGGTGGTTTGTTTTACATTGTACGCTGACATTCTTTCACTCTCTTTACAGTATATTATGCTCCGATCGAGAGTGAAGCTTGTAGTGCTTGGCTAGCTTCCCCAATGAGAGAGAAACACACTTGACACTTGAAATTGAATGACTAGTGAGGGGCCGAATCCTTCTTGTTAAAGAGACATTGATAACCACGATAAGGACCGAAATGAAGAGAACCCAAAGACCTTACCACAAGTCTGTTGCACAGTCAGCATCAGGTCACTCGAGTGAGTGAGACACAACAAAACAGTGCTCATGCAAGACAAGTCACTTCCCACAACTCTGTTCATTCAGATACAGACAACATTTTCCTATCCTTATAACAGGGGAGGGAGTACACTAATGGGCACATTCATTCACAGGAAAGTAAAAAGAAAAATGGAGGAAACATTAAAAAGACCACCAAAAGCCTTCAGCTTAAGCACTAAGTATACACTTTTACATTACAACGGTAAAAAGTAGTTCTTGCATTCAATAAACACCACGCTAAGGGCGCGTTAAGGAAAGAGAATGAGGGGGAGCGAGGGGGGACATTTTCATGCAGTTGTCAGTAAAAAGAAAAAAAGAGAGGGGGTCAAAAATTACATTTACATTTACAAAGTGTTTCAGACTATTCACCCGACACTTGTCATCAAGTCTGTGCCACAGTTCTGGCACAAAGGAGTTGGCAAGGCAAACCATGTTATTGAGACAAAAAAAGAAAGAAGAGAAGAGAAATGACACAAGTAAGAGCGCAAGTGGTGGCGAAAGCTCCTGGGGGTATCAGAGTTATGGTTTTAGTTATCTGATACCCGAGACGGAGCTCTGATTGATGCTGTAGGTAGGGGAGAGGTCCCCACCTATCGTGGCCACCAAAGGTGTTCCGTTACTGGTCAGGCAACTCTCCTGGAGAGCCTCGAAGTAGGTGGCCTGCACAGGCTTGTGACACTGCAACACTTGTATGGCATCGTCTATTTTAAACCATTCCCTTTTTCTCCCTGTTGACAGAACAAGACACCATTGTGGAGCAAGTTTAGACATGTGAGGGACAGCAGGAGAGAAAAACACATTGTGAAGTTCAGGTTCTGACTAAATATCAGTACTGTACACGACATTAAGGTGAAAATCTAAAGGGTAGGAACAAAGCTGATGTTATTATCTCCCTTACAATAAAATCCCTCAACTGCAATATCGCTGAGGCCTGGAAAGGAAAACTAAAGCTACAGAGAGCATGTGACTGTCTGAGAACTTTGTCCGTATGATCCCTATTTTGACAAGTAAACATATGCTTTACCAATGTTGACCGAGTCCTCCCAGTCCTCCAGCACCTCTGTTACAATAAGAACATAGACGTATGTTCTGTGTTTCCTCTCTTGGTTCTGCAGGAGGGGAAAACATGTTGTCTTAGCCTATTTACAGTTCTCATTCACAAACGCAGCACAGTATGTTGACATTTGAAGACTAAAAAAAAAAAAAGTAAGCAAACAAGCGTTACCTCAAATACTCCAACTAAGCGACCGAGAGTCCCCTTCACACCGGCCTGTAAAGACAGGAAAATTATTAAAATTGTGAGCAAACACACACACGACAGTGTAAAGTTACAACTGAGGGTTTTTTTGAATATGAAGAGGCAGAGGGAGGTTTACACAAAACTATAACACCTATGTAATGAAATGTCTTGAAATTAACTACATTTTCTTTAATCTTGTCTTAAATTCAGACCGAGTCACTCAGGTGTCGATTTAATTAGTATGGTCATTTTGAAACTGTGGCTGAAGTGGATTAAATTACATCATTATATTGTTTTTATCCTCACGGCTCTAATTCCTGTGTTGTTGCTGAATTCTCTAAAAAAAAAACGACTCACTTAATTTGACCAAATGTTGACATCAAGTCCTGCAAGTACTGATTCTCTCAAATTTCACTGAAGTAAAAGTTGTTTAGCTAACAATGTGATAGAATTTGTTTAACAATTAAATTGCTGAAAAAAACATTGACAGTCACAACGCCTGAGTTTGAAATCAAGTATTTCAAAGTTCATGAACTTTCTTGTAACTCAAACTACAGGTAAATTTAAAACATGAATTATATTGGGATGAAAACTAAAGGAAATATAAGGCTATAAGGAATATAACCACTATCATAACAATGAGGATAAGTATGTGATCATCCATACTGACAGTCAGGAAAATGGATATTTGTTATTGCTGTGGGCCAAAGCTGCACAGAGAAACAAACAAAGAAAACCACCCGAAGAATATGGTTTTGTAACATTTTTCACAGATGAGAACAGTTAAAAGAATCACACACTCGGGTTAGGAGAGTCCTCGTCTTTTATATTCATTCTTTTGGCTGAGTCAACATCAATTATCCTGGAGATGGTTTAGAAAGGACATCAAAGCAAACTTCAGACATCTCATCAGCGGCAAAGATCATTTGGCAGTGTGTACCGAGTAAAATTGGGGGTTTTTATGTATAATTTTCCATTGTCTTCTAAATGTCATCAATTTGCTTACATAAAAGAAGTTGACTACAGATAGGAACCAATATTATAAGCACTTCTTTAACATTACTTTGTAGGAAACCTCACCATAGTCAAGCCAACTGATGGCCCTGTAAATTCAGATGACTTTTGATTGGCTGGGTGTGTTTCTATCATTAATCTAACCGCTCTGAAAGTGATCCCAACAGTATAGTTCATTACTATAGTTCTTGATGTTATAGTTGTGGCGTGGACTCGGCCATCCACTTGAGTTAGAAAGATTTTTTAAAACATCTATTTTTAGTTACTGTTAAATGTTTAGTTTTTGATGTGGGTGGCCATTCAGGGTTATTTTCATTATCCAGCCATTTTCTATATTAACTGATCACATTTTGGTCAACAAAATGTTAGAAAATAAAAAAGGAAAACTGTTAAATGATCTACAAATTGTTGCTGTTACAAATGTTACAGCCGCAAAACACATGTAAACAGCTCTGCTTGGCAAGCACTCACTGTCACATACTGACGCCCTCTCTACAAGATGGTTTGCGCATCGTAAAAGATCATATAAAAGGTCAGAAGCGAATAACAGAATGACCGCTTTGCTATCAACTCGGACTCTTCCCATGATCCCAAATCCAAAGCCGAACAACTGTCATAAACTTTCCTAGAGAGAGGACAGTGTGAACACTGGTGGCCTGTAAACAAATTATAATAATAAAAACAATCTCCAAGGCAGTTTAAACTCAAAGAGGTGAATAGTAAGTCAAGTTTAGATGCAGGGCCAGAACACTTGCTGATATCTTCTTCTTCTTCTCCAGGTTCCAGTTTCATTCTATAAATAAAATGTTGACAGCACGCTCTGTACCATGGACCCAGTGTTGGACTCCTCAGGCCTTAAGTTCATATGTAAAAGAACAGGCTCACCAATAGAAACCACAAAGATGTGCCAGGGATTAGGTAATAGGCCAAAAGTCAACGTGTATGTTTTTATGGAGATGGAAAATGTCTCCCAACTCTTTCATGTAACTAAAGACTAGTGGGCATCTTCTTGGAAGAAGATCTAGAGCATGGAAGCAGCATTACAACTTATGCAATGCTGTCCTGAGTCCTCTTGATGCAGGATCAAGGCGTTTGATTCCCGAGCATTAGCAGAGGCTGTCACCAGTTGGATAGACAAAGGAGCCCTCTGTAACCTTTGGCCTGATCCTGAGCACTGTGTCTACACTATCATCCCTGGCAAGACTCCAAACCAATAAACATAAGCAATCTCTCACTGCTCATATGGTCATCAGAATAAGCCCACCAGGATTAGGATATGTCGTGTTACACCACCGTCCAATAAGAGGCTTAGGAAGCCACAGAACGTGGTGATGGATTGAGTATCACTCAAAGTCACCACAAACTTTCTAAATGCGCCCTTTTAGGACTTTTAACAAGGCTCAGTCAGTAGTGATGTGACATTGCTTTTGACCCTCTGTTGGCAAGCCACAGTGTCCTGCAACCGCCAAGGCTACCAAACAGCAAGAGCCAGGATAAGGGATGATATCAGCATCCATCAGTGTGATGGATCACACATAGAGAATAGGCTGTATTTGGTCAGTGACCCGCCAAGAACTGACAGCCGGGTGAGATTCAATGACGTCAGTGCCCTGTCGCCACCCTGATCGAAATGTCCAAACGATCAACAGCATGTACAAAATAGGAATATCCTACTTAATGGACAGATATAGGTGGTTTAGGCAGGATAATGATTTTCAAATCCAACTATTTATTAATTTCTAGCAATCCTCTACTAAAAAAAAGATGCATCTGCCCTTCAAAATCCCTCTGTAACAAGGCTGCTGTTGTAAAAATAGACCTGTCTAAAAAAATACAAAGAATGGAAGCAGATTGTTTCCCGTCAGTATTCACAGGATTGGATATTGCTGCAGCGCAACCGCTGGGCAGCCAGTGTTCAATCTCAGTGTGTCCTCCTTTGACACCTAAACACTGCTTTGTAACATGATGCTACGATACAGCTTACATGTTGCTAGGCTCTCTCTCTCTGTCCATGCAAACAGGATGACTGCACTGACAGAAGGGTCTTCAGAGCGAGGTATTACTCCCAGTGTTAAATACAGACACGATTTAATAGAGATGAAACACAATACATCTTGTGTGCCACCCTGAAAATGGAAATCCATTCTCAGAAAAATATTCCTGGCTATGAACTCAGTCTAGAAATGCACGTTTCACATCCACGCTTTGGATACAAGGGTCAAGTTACGTTCGCCGCTTCACAGTCCATTACAAGATAAAAACATACAATAGACACACATTTTAGGCATAAATTACATATAATATTGATGAAAAACATCAACAGAACCAACCTCTTCACACACTTCTCGAGCTGCAGCAACATTGGGCTCCTCCTCTGGCTCCATTCCCCCTCCAGGAACTATCCACTTATCAGGGTGTCTACTACTGCTCACCAGGAGCACCTGCAAAGCATCCCACACAAGACTGGTTAGGCCTTAAAAGTCTAAATCAATGTCATTTGTTAACAGTGATCATAGGAGTGTGTTTACAGTACTCAAGTGCGGCTGCTATAGGAAGATATTCAGTGATCTTGATTAGTTAAAGATGCCGGGAGCGCTAATAGCTACCTGTCAGCTGTGACAGCTAGCTGTTGACAGCTATGACACTGTAAATCAGCTGGATATTTATGTGATTTATGCAGTTCAGTCTGTTCGCCTGCATGCAAATCATAATCATTTTCAAAAGCTGGTGTGTGAGTCACTGAGTTTGCTTGTTTTTTTCCACATTAGGTTGGTGAGTTCATGCTGTCAACAATTTGAGGCTTGGCTGAGTGGGCAAAGAGGTACAGAAGTTTCTATCAGCTCATACAGATGTGTTTCCTGTCAGCAACAGCCGACGATGTTCACAATCTGGCCTCCTTGGCCAAAATGAGGAATTAGTTTAGTCTCAATTCGTCTCCTTTAAATGGTAAAATGTTCCCAGTACAAAGACATCTTTGTACGTGCTGTTGACTGGACATCGCCTCTGATCTCAAATAACCTTTTACAGGCTACTTCGCGTGTTTTTTAAGGGAGAGTGCACGAAGGTAGCGAGTGGTAACATTTATACACAACCTAGCAGGTTTCGAGTTTGACATCAAGCCGAGTAAACGATCCAAATGTCAGAAATATGGATGTTATTTCATCAAGTACAAAGCGCACAAATACGTAGTGACGTTTTAACGTTAAGCTAACCAGGTAACGTTGTTGTCTTTTGGCTAAAGCTAGCTCAGCAAACAGCTAGCGTACAGCTACATATCAGCCCAATGTTTGGCTAGCAGTACCAGTTGCATTAACGCTAACACAGTTAACACTAACAGTTACTCGACTCGTCAAGCCGCCAGTAATACGAACAGATACACATCTTAGCCAGTCACTTTAGAGACATAAAGAGTGATTTCTATCCACACACATCTCATTTTGATAAAGTCGCCGCTCACTCACAGCCTGTTCTGTGGGCTGTGGTCGCTGGCGGAGAGCCGGCTGCCCACAGCAGCAACATGGCTAGTTAGCGAGCTAACATTAGCATTAGCATGCAGCTATCGGGTTAACTCCAAGTAACGGTGGGTAGAAAACCCCGAGGCTGCTATATGCACAGCTAAAGAGGCTTACATAACACCTGGGTAAGTACGAGCTGAAAAATAACATTTAATGCACAAACTCAAGAGTAGACACAATATATTTTTTTTTAGAAAAGAGTGAGTTGCCGTTTCAAACTGCCATAAAAGCACAGCTGTGTTGATAAACACAGATTTACAGACATAAAGAGAGTGAAAGCAGCTACAGCTGCTAATGCTAGCTTGGCCCTCCAGACAGCACCATCACCGGACTCACCTCCTCCTCCGCATCGCTCCTGAAGCACAGACAGGCGGCCCGCTTCTTGTACCCATCCCCGTCGTACGTCCGGGTTTGGTTCGACTTGAGCTTCATCATTTCAAAGGGCACAGAAGTTCAAAAGTACAGCGAAGTTTACCACTTAGTAAGATGACGGTCGTAGACGCAAAGTCCTCCTCCGGGGAACCTCGGCGTTTTACTTAAAAGAAATAACTTCTTCTTCGCTTCATTTTCACAAACCTAGGCACATCTACGGCACGGTCGCCATTACAAGGAGCCGCTACGCCCACGACGTAATTTAACCTTTGATGGCTCGACGAGCGTAATAAAATGACGTAAGCGGCGTTGGAGAATTGGGGCAGCGGATGCGTGGAAAACGCAGCACCACGCTCTGACTGGAGTGAGCCGGTGCGGGAAACTGGCACTTTTGGCTCCAACTAGCTCGTCGCGGCCACTTGTCTGAGCATACTTATAAAAAATCACGTGTGACGACATCCAGGTAACATTTAATGGTTTATTATTTTAAAAAGAAAAATGGATGTAATGCTAATGTGTGAGTTTCAGCACTGCAGGTGATGGACAGCGCCGGTAGGATTCTCAAAAGTGATCCAATAATGTGAAATAAAATGTTAGATTTGACATATAACCCTATAATAAACAACAGCATGACACTCAAGCAATTATTATAAGTAGTAATGATAATAACAACAACAATAATTATAATAATAATTATAATATCTTGGTTTTATACGTCGCCTTTCAAGAGACCCGAGGATGCTTTACATTAAGGAGGGCACAGAAAAAGATTGACAAAAATAAATAAATACTTTTCTTTTTTTTAACCTTTTATATGTACTTATTTTAAAGTCTTGACTAGGGGCTGAGGGGGATGGTTGGGCGGATGACAGAGTAGTTGGATTGATGGAGGGTTGACAGAGTTGGCTGAGGTTGTAGGCCTTGGTGAACAGGTGGTGATTCAGGAAGGTGCAGATTGGAGAAGGGAGAGAGTTTCACAGGGTGGAGACTGCAACACTGATGACTCTGTCTCCAGAAGTTTGCAGCCAGATGGGGGACGAGGAGGTCCATAAGGTACTGGCAGCTGAGTTTGGCACGTATTGGAGCCTCTTCAGGGCCTCGCCTCTTGCTGGGGCCCCTGAACAGCACACCACTGCAGGACTCTCTGGTAGTCTGGAGATGTTGTTTGGATGGTGAAAAAAAGTGGATTTGAAGTGGGCCTGAAAAGAAAAAGTAGAATCCATGATGACTCACAAGTTGTTGACCTCAGGGAGAGAAGAGATCTCCAACCCTCTGGATCAGGGCCTTTGGGCGCCGCAACCATGAGCTCAGTTCTGTTTAATGAAGGGCCTTAGCCCGAGGCTGAGAGAGGATCTTGGGATAAAATAGCCTCTTTTCAAACACAGATTGTTAACCCAGGATTAATCTAAGCCCAGGGCTATTATACTCACACTGCACTCCTTTCAGCCCGGGGTTAAATCTCTGTTGAAACGCATGACTAATGTTAACACCGTATTGTTGTGCTCTACTCAGTTTACTTTAGCTCCATTTCACACTAGATTTTCAAGACATTGTCTGTTCTCTGTTGAAGTCCCATCGTTTTTTTACTGCTGCAACAATCCAATCTCCCACCAGGGATCAATACAATTTCTATACTCATGGTCCCTCTAGGGGGGTTTCTCAACAGATGCTGATGTTTGAAGGATCTCACTTTCCTCTTCTGTCATTAATCCCTTCAGAAACGTGTTCATTGTCAAACTGACAAATCATTTTTTTTTAAATGTCCAAATGATGGTAGTGTATGAAATGTGTCTAGGTTGTGTTTTAAGAATTAGAAAGGTGTCTTTTATCTTATCTATAATTACTACAATACTATCACTTCACTAATTATATTATTTAAATAGAGAATAGGTCGATTACACCCATCACTATCTAGTAATCACTAGTCATCACCATACCGATGGAAACTCGTTTCTGGAGCCTCAACAACAAACCATTCCCCTAAACAATTAAAGAAGATGGGAACTTAAAAAACATTTTTAAAATAAGCAACAATAACAAGGTTGAAAGGCTTCCATACAGCTCGTCTGGTATGATTCATGTCTCTGAAAAGCCTCTGAGATCCCCAGATGATTTGAAAAGACATTATTTACACCCTTAACGCACGGTTGAGCTCGTGCAGCATCTTCAGAGAGGGTGCTGACTAACTCTTTTAGCTTAGCAGCTACAGTGAAGACCCTTAAAAACAGGTGTAAAAAACACATTTTCCAAACAATTTATGATCTCAGGGCATCTGGAGACTCGGATTACGCTGAACAAGCTGAATGGAACCCTTTTATGCTTGTTTTTCAGTTGTTTTATTACGTTTTAAAACCAGTCCTGATGTAGGAGGAATGCTGCAACGCTATTTTGTTGTTGATGCTCCAGAAATGTTTTGTAGACCACAAAACTTCACCTGTCTTTTCCATCGGTATGGGGAAGGCGAGTAGATAACGACTGAGTTTTCATTTTTAGTTGAATTTATCCTTTAAGACCATAACACGAACAAAAGTTCAACCCACCTGGAGGTTGTGATGATGATTTGGACTCTTATGGATTATAGTTTCAAAATGTAGCCGATATTTTTGTTCCCTTCTGTGCTTGGATTTATGTGTGTGTGCCTAAAAATGTCCTCCACGTTTAGATTTAGAAGTAAATTGAACAAAATTAAACTTTTTGCAAAGGCACTATATTGGACGGCATCATGCTCTGCAGGTGTTCGTGATATTGTGGCCATGAACCCCTGTGTGTGTAGCTTAGCTGCTGTTCATATATTGAAGTGCATCCCGGTCAAAACACTATAAGATGCAAGCGAGAAAAAAGTAATCAGGTGGACGTGCTGCTGCAGGACAGCTGTTAGCAGTCTGCAGCATTAACATATAACTAAACTTTAGTAACAAACACAGTAAATACAAAAGTCAGTGCGACATATTCTCAGGATTAGTTCATTTTTTGAGAATTGTTAAGGCTGTAAAGAGGCATAAATAAAAAATAAAGAATAAAGACACAGATTTTTTAATCAATCCACGTCTAAATCTAATCAAAAATAAGACACAACATTTATTTGTATATGTTTTTTTTTAATAAGAAAGACACATTATGTTAAGGAAAACTATACAACGTATCGGTCACAGCCTTCATACACAAGCAAAAAAACAAAAACACATGATCTCTTGGGTGGCATCCGATGCTTTCTGCCTCTCTCTCCTCTTTCATGAGGATGTGAGCAGGCGTCACACAATTAAACACATATCTGTATAGGGTCACACTCAAGAGGTTGCACTTTTACCATCTGCTGTTGCTACGGCAACCCATTCTCTTTCCAGGTCTCTGGTGAACCGTTAACAACGAAGCAGGAGGAGCAGAGACGGCCTGCAGTCCCCGTCATGGCCAAAAGAGGGCGCTCACCTCTTTCAGGACATGTGCAGCATGAAACAGGTTTTTTGAGAAGGGCTGAAGATCAATTGTAAAAATCCTTGTAAATTATTTATAAAGCCATATAAAAGGTGTCCAATATCTGTATAGTCACAACATCTCCCTCATTTATTTTAGGCGTCCTCTACTTCTGACCGGTGTCTGTAAACAACATGGCCGTCCTTTGTTCTGAGGTTCTCTCTGTTTTCCCGTTGAAGGGTTGTTTTTATTGAGTTTTTTTTCTGTTCAATATGAGGTCTAAAGGTTACAGGTGTTTGTTACTCACATTTTAAAGCACCCCCAGGCTAAATTTTGTCTTTAGGGTGTATAAATAAATCTGACACAACTCGACACCACATCCAAATTCTTGTATGAGTTGTGTGATCGATGGCACTGTAAAGCGTGGTGGTCACTTTGCTAACGCATGCTCTTGGTGTTGTCTCCGTCATGGACGCTTCGAGGGCCGAATGGGCTAAATCTGACTTTAGCCAAAGCGCGTTAGCATGCTTTCAGGGGGCTGGTGCCAAGTGTGTGGGCGCATTTAAAAAAGGTTGCTGGTAGCTTCGTATTGATCAGGTCAAAGGTTTTTGGTACCGGAGCGGTTGCTAAATAGTGGCTTTATTTGTGGAGCTGAATAAACAGTGATGGCAACAGCACAGCTGGTGGCGAGGCATTCAAATGAAACTGCCCATCAAGCCAGTGGGGCCAGCTAATGTCAGATTATAGGTCAAAAACATTTATTAATATTGATGCTGAGCTACAGTAGGAATCCTTATCCAACTTTTGGCACAATTCCTAATGTGTATTGATAAAAACAGCAAATAAAACTGGCAGGATGTGAGATTCAAATCATTCAAGATTGGTTGCATCATTACTGAGGGGCGATCAGGGGTGTGATGCTGCCTTCAGATGCAACTGTGGCAATGTCCAGCATTTAGCAAGCGAGTGAGGCGTAAAAAAAGCATAAAAACTTCAGAATATCATCATCTTCCTCAGGCATATTAATCGATTGATTGACTGATATAGTTTGATTTCGAATAAGTAACATTGCAACAGTAAAATAAGAGCTTTCGAAAAGAAAGAGAAAGAAGAGTGAGTCTGTACAGCAAAGTCGATGAAGACATTTTCAGTTTACATGTTCAAAAAGGAGTAGGAAGAAGCATATTACGCACTTACATAAAATAAAGTAGAACAGCTTTGTTGTCCAGCCGGAACAGGAAAATTGTCTCTGGTCTCGCCCAGGAAAATACAAACACAGACATCAATAAAACAAAGATCTGCATACAAGATATACATCTACATATATACATCTACCACATCACACACACTAAGTACCTACTCATTGTCCGTTAATCAGGAGGTGTGGTTAATAAAGACTCTTCTTGTGAACGTGATGAACTCGACCCAATTTAAAGTCAGAGTAACTGTCAGCTCACTGGTGAAATCGACAGCCACAGCTAACGTTAGCTTGCTAATATATGAGCCGTTGAGAACGAGCATACATTTTCATTTTCATTTTCATTTTATTATTGTGTCTTGCATACATGTATGCCCAGCCCGCATGGGCTTATAAGACACCAAAAAAGGAAAAGAAAGAATCAAACCAGATCCAGAACACCACTGGATCAGCACAATAGCATCAACACATCAAAAATTAATTAAACAAATATACCTGCCGCCTTTTCCAGGCTTGAGAAATAAAGCTAGCGGTTTTAAACACATTAAAATTAAACAACCACTCCAGCTTCTGCTCATCAGAACACCAAAATATTTCAGGGTTTTGTCCATAGGTTTCATGAAATAATATCTCTCTCAAATCATCATACTTGGTACAGTATAAAAGAAAATGAGACTCACTCTCTACTTCATCTAGATCACACATTTCACATATTCTATTCTCCTCTGGGATATTTTTAAATCGACCAACCTCAATGGCCAGAGGAAGAATACCAGATCTCAACTGTGCAACTAAAGATCTTTGACTTCTCTGTAAACGTAATATAACATATAATTCAGGTCCAAAATTAGATTTAATCTGCATATATGTCCTTAATTTTGGTTTTAGTAGGACATTTTCAAACCATTTCTCTTCAAATTTCAATAGAAGCTTATCTTTAATGAGGTTAACGTTACAGCACAAATTATTCCTATAAATATACACCATGTCCACCTCCTCAAAAATAGAATACATTTCTTTTGACCAGGGGGAAGTATGCAATTTACTCCATAAAAATACTTTTTTATTTATTCTATCCTCTGCCATTTTGTTTAGTCGATTCCACAATCGAATCATTTCACATTTTCGTTGTACACATCCTGGGATCCAGCCCATATCTCCTTCTATTGCTGGAATTGGCGCAAATTTATGGACACCCAAAAAATATCTTATAGCTCTATTCTGTACAGTATCTATAACTTTGGATTCTTTAAATCCCCACACTCCTGCAGCATAATTCAGTATGGGTGAGACGCATGCGTTATACAGTTGAGTATATGTAAAGTAACCCAAATCATTACAAACTTTCATTTTGTTAATAACTGATCCCAAAGCTCTCCCAGCTGAATCAGCAAGGCACCCAAAACCAGTTTCGAACGTCATAAACTCATCCAAAGGAAAACCTAAATATTTATATGAGCTAACATATTCCAAAGGAACTGAATCAAAGTAAAACTTTTGTTTACTTCTTTCCATGCCTTTATTTCTAAAATGCATTATCTGTGTTTTGCTCTGATTTATCACCAATCTCCATTTATGACACCAGGAACTAACCAAATTTAGCATATTTTGCAAATCAGACTCAGATTCTGCTAGTAAGATAATATCATCTGCGTATAATAAAATACCTAAACAACAAGTGTCATCCAAACATACACCCAAATTATTTTTCTTAATCTGTAAAGCTAAATCATTCACAAATAATGCAAAAAGTGTTGGGGACAGAATGTCACCTTGTTTCACGCCAAAAGGGGTTTCAAACCAATCAGTATACATATCATTGATCTCAACACAAGCAACTGGGCTACCGTACAGACTCTGAATAGCTTTGTAGAATCTACCATCCACCCCTACTTCCATCAGTTTAAAGGCAAGTAAATCCCTATTAATCCAATCGAATGCCTTTTGGAAATCAACAAAACATGAGAAAGTGGGTTTACCTGTGGCAATTCTAGCTCTAATAATAGTTGACACTGAATGAATATGATCAATACAAGCACGATACTTTCTAAACCCATTCTGCTCATCAACAAAACACTGTTTCATTTCCAAATATCCAGTAAGCCTATAATTCAGTATATTAGAATATACCTTATAAACTGTACTTAGAAGACTAATGCCTCTGTAGTTAAGAGGTATTCTGGGATCATTCTTTACTGACTTTGGGATAGGTTTTATGATAGATTTATACCATGGTGATGGAATTATACCATACTCAAAACACGTCTGAAACAGGCAAAAGAGGACTTTAAGAAGATATGGAGATACATAAGTACACCATTTTATATGATTGGCACTTTAAAGGGGCACTATTTACAATATTAATGAGGTGATATCACAAAGTTAGAAATATGTACTTTTCCCATAACTGAATAAACAAACTGCTCTCAGAGGAAAAATGAGGAAAACAAGCTAGAAAGGTGGCAGGGTCCGCCAAATAGAGTCAGTCCTTTAAGGGTCCGTTTGTTTATTCAGTCATGAAAACACAGAGAGTTTGTTTATTTAGCTTCTTAAGCCAGAAAAAAAAACTTCTCTGATTACAATTTCTCTCCCAAAACTGCATAGTGCACCTTTAATAATGAGGTGAACTCAGAAGATTGCAAATTACATTGCACTAAAACAACAACAAACCTCAAATAACGAAACATTATGTTAATAAATCTTTGCTAAAATTACCTTCTAACATTAGCTTGGTTTGCATAATTATATATTTCCCTATAATTCTACACTGTGTGAACACGATTAGCTTTAAAACACATATATTCCTCTATGTATGCATAAATAAACACGGGGAATGTACAGTGGATTAGCTACTTGGTTTAAAATACTGTTTGCCCACCTGACGCTGTAATTTTTGGAAGTTGCACTGATTGTTTGCACAGCACTACGGGTGCTTTCAACAACTCATATACACATTTATAAAGTCTGAACCAGCTAAGAAATATATTTTAATGGTACAACCAGATCTAGTGTGCAAAAGCTACCAGACTGAAATTGCCTCGTTGTCTATTCAGGAGAGACTTCCCACTCAAACTAAGTGATGGATTTATGATTAGCTGGTGCAACCCAGTCAATATTTAGAAAAAGAGCAGAAGTCTGACTCTGAAATGGACATAATCTATTAATTTCCTCCATTGTAGTAGCAGACAGACAGTGCAGCACTGTGGCAACGGCAAATGAGGAGGTGAATTTAGTTTAGCTTAAGTGCTATGCCTCTTAATACGGCAATCACCGTGAAGACGTATGACACACAACCAAAGGCTATCCAGCGGCTGAGGTTTGGTTAATCGAAGACTAAAAAGATATTGGCAACATTAACCTTTCGAGCACCTTTTTTTTCTCCAGGTAAATATGCACGTTAATGACCAAATAAGCAGGAGATTGTGTTGTTCTGCCCAAGGCCAGAATAGATTGTGCTCGGCTGCACACACAAGAGAAGCAATTTACGATGTTGTGGTTTTTATCTCGGCTTAAAGCGACACTGCCGCTCTCTCTCAGTGTGCATGGTATCTTTTGTTGAAAGGTATCTGCAAGCTGACATCATCTAAAAATCAACAGTTTCTAATATACGTTATCGCACGAAATCAGTTGTATTGAATACTGTGGGGGGAAAAAGCACTTAAAATCTGCTTTAGATGTGTAATTATCACATAAATCACTGTTATTGCACTTTATAAATGAGTATGTGTGTCGTCACTTTTTCTCGGCTGTGTTAATTTTTTAATTAAAGGCTCAGACTGAAGCCTGGTGTGGGAAAAAAAACCATGTTATGTGTTGATGGAAAGTGCCATGAAGGGCTCAAACGCCAACCTCACATAGAAAACCATTTAACATTCAAGGAAGTTAAATGTCACAACCACCAGGGGCTGCTGTCATGCCAGTTACAAGCGGCTCAGACTCATATTTCCTGTGACATTCAACAATTCAACAACAACCTGTTTTTTAATGGCTTAAGAGCAAAAAGATTATGTAAACAGTGTATTTATAGAAAATGTAACCGGTGAAATACCAACAGTGATATACAATAGCTGCATACACTTATTTTCCTGCTTTGTTTCCAGTAGCGGGCTCATAACTGCACATACATCCGTCTCGCGAAATCAGGAAACTGCTCTGTGAAAATAATTTAGGTTTTTTTCCTTAGTTTATGTTTGCATCATGTAGGAAATGGTAAAATAAAAAAGCACACATGAGGTTTTAGTGAGAAAATGTGGAATGCTTTCAGTCTACTCAGCAGACACCCACAGAGGATTGATATTTTTAGATCAAAGGTACGTATAACATCCACATAATGTACTTTAATGCCCTTTTTGTTGTGATTTTGGCATCCCACTAGAAGCAGACTCTTCTATCATCTCTGAATACCAAAACTCACACACATGCACGCACACACACACACACACACACACACACACACACACACACACACACACACACACACACACAGGTCTTCAAAGAAATTTACTGGATAGACATTTGTCATAAATAAACTTTTTTGCAGTTCGTCGTTGTCAGCTGGTTAGTGATTTTTTACACCTGGTGAGTCTGTGTGTGTGTGTCGTCATGGCAAAATGTGGTCCTGGAGACAACCTTTGTAGCAGGAACGACTTATGTCGTTTCAACATGATTTTGCACAGCAATGGTAAATCAGTGAGCAGCAGCCACACACTAGCTAGCTAACAGTTCACTGTTATTGTGCTTTTTGCCCCTCTCCTCTATTATGCGTGGTTGGCAACCAGTGTTAAAGCGCATTACCGCCACCTGTTATAAGACAGAAAGAAGCAGAAACAATTTAATCTGTGAAAACAATGTAAAATGCCAATCACAATTTCTGAGAGACAAATCCGTCCATCCATTTATCCCTAAGTGCTTATTCTTGTGCAGGCTCGCTGGGAGCTGGAGCCGATCCCAGCTGACAGTGGGGACAAAGAGGGGTACACCTGAAGGACGTCCAGTTCATCACCGGGACGACACGCAGGGACAAACAACCACCTGCACTCACTTTCACGTGGCTACGGGCATTTTAAGCGTAACCAATTTACCTGCACGTCTTTGGGCTGTGCCGGAGGGAATCCAGGCAAACGCAGCGTATTTCAGTGGCTAAACTTAATGCAGACGTGATATTAGGCTGCGTGTTCTATACAGCGACACAACGAAACGTCAAGAATAAAAACCTCTTTACACGGTTGACGTTAACGTAACAGTTTGTGTTTGACAGAACGCTGTAGGTCCAGTTTCCCTTGTCCACGCTCTGTAGCTTAGATGTAATCTGCACTGTAGCCAGCCCCCTTATATAAAAGACAGGTTCAATGGTCACACCTGTGACAACTGTCAGCCGGCCAGCATCTCAAAAATATATATCACTCACACGTGGAGCACATGGCCAATCTCTCTGCCCCGGCTGACCCGTTATATCTTTGCACAATATTGCTTCAAACAGACAGTGACAAACTGGCTCATTTCTATGTCTACCAACTTGTGGGCAGTTTTTTAGACAGTCACAAGCTCAATTTTATATAATCAAATATCAGCAGATAGTCTGTGTACCCCCAGAGTTCAATAAAAGGATGACACACTGATGAAAAGATGCGAGACGCAAACATCATGTTTTGTCACAACCATCAGATTATGGTTTATTTCAGACGGAGGGACTTCCATGTGCCCCCTTCCTCCGCTGTCTTCTTCTTCCACTTATCATCATTGTTATGCTTTAGCTCTTTAAATCTTCCTCCATCAGATTGATTCAACGTTCATTTAGCAAAGGAGGACTTTTATAGTAAAGTCTTGAAAAGGCAGCACAGTCGCCAGGACAACATTTTTGCAGCTAATTTCTGCAAACCACGGACGCGTTCACGTTTGTGCGTGTTACCGGCTACGTACCGTATCGATCATATCACCTCCACACTACATGTTTATTACCTGACTTCCATATCAGGAGGTGCGGGTGGTGGAGTTACAGGTGACCAGGCTGGCGAACCATAGCGTGACTACATTGGATAGTTTGTTAGACCTCAGGACGTTTTCCAGCTGTCTCTGTGGCGACAAAACTGGTTGTTTTTAAGGAGACCTTGGGACATTTCCAGCTGTGTTTGTGGAGACCAAAACCATATAAATAAACCCCGGTGTGGTGACAGAAGCAAGTGTTTTGAAGGAGAACTCTCCGTAATTTCCCAGCTTGGGATCAATAAAGTATATCGATCTATCTATCTATCTATCTCGACATTTCCAACTGTTTTTGCGGTGACAATACTAGGTCGTTTGAAGGAGACCTTGGGATATCTCCAGCTGTATTTGTGGTGTCAGAAGCACGTATTTGTTAAGGAGACCTCGGCACATTTCCAGCCGTGTTTGTGGCGACCAAAGCAGGGGTTTCTAAAGGAGACCTCGGGATGTATTCCAGCCATCAATGCGGTATCAAAACTGGCTGATTTAAGGAGACCTTGAGACATTTCCAGCCATGTTTGTGGAGACCAGAACCGGGTATTTTTCACTGGAAGTCAGGCAATCTCCAACTGTGTTTGTGGCGACAGAAGCAGGTCTTTTTAAGCCCTGATTGTGGTGACCAAAAGAGGTATTTTAAGCCAAACCAAGTGTTTTTTTTGTGCTTAAACATACAGAGAGCCGTAACATTAAGAAAAAGTTTTAACTTAACTGTGGTTTCGCAGAAATGTACTGTGCCAACATTTATTCTGCAGATTGGGTCAGGAAAAAAAAAGAGGTACACGGGCTCTTTGTAGGGGAATGAGTGAGTGGACAGAACAGCCAGAAACAGGCCAGAGCTGTCATCAGCAGAGGGGTCACTTTAAATCAAACAAGTTCTGCAGGAGCTCTAATGAATCCCATCAACAAAGTGAAAATCTCGTGACCTCGGGAATTTGCATTTTGAGTAAGTCCCCTAATGTGTCCATGAAATGGGAGACGTCTGGGGGCAGGCGATTATGCCTCAGTGGCTGGTCTTTTTTCACCGGGATATTCACTAGTCACCGGAATTAACATGGCTTAAATTCTCTCCGCCCCATAGCTAATTGAAACAAGTAATCTCCGGAGTTCGCCTTGCACAGAGGGGACGCGGGAGGACTCAGTGGCGTGACATGTTATCCTCAGAGCAGACGCGTTCAACAAGACCGTCGCCGTCTTCTCCCCCCCCCCCGCCAAGAAAAGCAAAGCAGGAGCAGAAACGAGTCTCCTGGTGGAAATAACTTTTGTATCCATTCTCCACGGCTAAATAATTCACTTATTATGCTAACTGTGCTAAACAGAAATAGAACGCTGGTTTGAGGAGCTGACAGATGGGGAGAGAGTCGGTGCTTTGTAGGGTGATAAAGACATGTAAAACACTCTGTTCAATAATGTGCACAAGCGAGTTCTGAATTCTCTTTTTTTGGTCTTTTTGTTGTTGTTGTCGATGCACGGTTTATACAGTCCCCCGACGGCCCCGCAAGACTGCCAGTCAGTCTAGTCGTGTAGCTGGAATTTGCTCCAGCAGAGGTGGGGATGAATATTCAGAGGCTCAGCTGCCTCCAAGGCCCACAGAGACAGGGCACACACCCCCTCCAAGGACCCCCCACCCCCTCCCACCTCCCTCATCTCTCTCCCCACACACACACACACACACACACACACACACACACATCCACTTTCCCCTTGATGTGGTGGAGTCGGTCCAACACTCCACAGGTGTGACCCCAGTCAGACCTGTGAAAGCCTCCACACACCACTTGGGCCCCTGTGATCATGGGAAGGCAGAAAGAGAGGGAGCAGCTGCGCATATACAGGAAGCAAAGGCGGTATTATCAGCACGAGGCTTCTATTGGACATCATGGAAAATTAATCAATCCCTCCTCCTCCTCCTCCTCCTCCTCCTCCTACAGGACTGGAGGTTGCACCGATGCCAGGGTTCAAACTGATTGATGAGGAGATTCTTCCTTCTCCTCCTCTTCTTCTTTCTTCTTCTTCTTCGCTCTTTTGCGACACACTTTGTAGACTTTTTTTGTGAGGGTTAATAGCCAAAAGATCGATCCATCAATCGCACGAGAGTCTCAAATAATAACCCTCCATGCCTGGTTCAAAAACTAATTTCTCGCCTTTGTGGTGGGCAGAAGTATGTCGGACATTCACGCTTGGACACGATTCCATACACTCTGCTGCAGAGTGCTGTCCGCCTGTGACACACACACACACACGCACGCACACACACATACAATAAGATTGAGTTTTCTCACTCGGTGATTGGACTTGATGTGTTCGTCAATATCCACGCGCATCATCCTATACGCGCCGCAAAAGGTTTTTTTTTTTTACGCAACAGCACCTGTAGAGAAGCCAGACGCGTCACATATCCAGCAAGCACACACCACGTCAGCCCGCTGCTGGCTGTCAGCGTGAAGGCTGGATGGATTTTTTTTTTTGTCTTGCAAGTCCCCCCCCCCCCCCCCCAAAAAAAAACACCCATTCACTGCCTTTAAATAGTGGGATTCTCTATTTCTTTTTTTCTTTAAAAAAGCAGAAACATGCGGTTTGATCTTCAAACCCTGACACACACTGAAGTCTGTCTTTTAAACAAATGGCTGCAAAAGGCTTCATCTAACATGCTGTAATCTGGCACTCACACCTTTTCTCTCCCCCCCTCCACACACACACACACACACACACACACACACACATGCATTGATGCTGCATTTCTTCCCTGATAAAGGCGGTGTGTGTATGTGTGTGTGAGCGTATATATGAGTGTGAGTGTGTGTGTGTGCGCGCTGCGATGCATTTAACATCAATCACATCCAGTGCACGGGGCGCATTCACTCTCCCGTCTATCAGCTGGAAAGTGCTCACGCCTCGGGTGCGGGATGTGCGCCGCTCCGCTCCGTTATCCCGTTCAAATCTGATCCTCTCATCGCGGCGAGCCGTGTAAATGTGCGAGCTAGTGGCCCTGCCGGACGCGGACATCTACCCCTCCATCCCCCCAACACCATCACCACCACCACAGTCTGGACAGACAGGAGCCCCTAAAGTTGGGGACTTGAGACTTCTTTTCTTTTCTTCCAGCAGCACTTTTTCTCGCGGACGGCGCTCGGAATGGTCTCGTTGGATCGACGCAGCCTCGAAACGCGTGCGGATTCCCTTTGGATACTATAACAGTGTTTAGATGTTTTGTTTTTTTTCTTTTGGTGGAGGGGGGGAAACCCTTCCGTTCGCAGCTTGATGGACTCAACGAGACGCGGTTTTGCTTTGGATATGGGTCACTTCTTATGAGAGGATCCTTCGCGGGCAGGAGAGAGGGGTAAGTACAGCCACCCAGGCTGCAAAAAAAAAAAAAAAAAAAGGGTCATCCACGGTAATCAATTGTTTGGAGAGGGGGGGGAAAACATCGTGACTTAAATTTACTGAAGTGCCAAGGCAGGGAAATGAAAAGATGCCCACGTTGATGCAAATCTGAAGCGTTTTTATTTTATATTTATGATTCTGATTTTTTTTAATTATAATTTATTTTGCAGCAACCAGTGAATGACTCACGGTGTTAGGACAGTTTTTGAAAAGTGCATCGCCTGTAACGCGCGGTGCAACGCCCCGGAGCGGAGCTGCAGCGGTTGTATTTTACGCGTTAAGGCGCTGCGTGTTTGTGCGGAGCTGTGCGCCTCCCGCGCTGCGCTGCAGAGGCGCCCCAAGTCTCACGAAATATGATAAGAGAATGACTCAATATCCGAACTGCTGGAGCCACAGGGGGGGCTGACGTGTGATTATACTGACAGCTTTTTTTAAAATCTTATTTTGCGAGCTCGGATCAGACCATGGAGACGTCTTTGCGAAAGAAGAAAGAATTTTTAAAAAAAGAAGAAGAACCAGCCTCTTCTTCTGTTTCTTCTTCTTCATCACCTGCTCCCATAGATTTATCTCACCCCCCCCAGCCCTGAAACAAGTTGAGTCACGTAGGGTTGGGGTGGTGGTGGTGGTGGAGGTGGTGGGGTGGGGAGCACCCCGGCTGGGTGGTGTCTTGTAAGTGTGTGTGTGTGTTGGGGAAGTGAACGGTGTGTGAACCATCGATTGTCAGTCACTGTGCTGTGCAGATGTGCAGCCTCCTGGCAGTGGGAGCCAGATTGGAGGCAGCGGTGGAGCCGCTGATGTGAGACTGCTGCTGTTGTACCCCTGAGCAAAAACTTTAATGGGTTACTTGAGCATGCATGCTTGTTATTGTGTTGACAGGAGTGTGTGTGTGTGTGTGTGTGTGTGTGTACATGACGCCTGGACTCCTATGCAACGCTGGCATTGCAAAACTTGGCCCGGAGGCGGTGGTCAAGCACAAGGTGCCTGACACACAGAGCAGCTCTGGTATCGACACCGCCGCTTCTCTTCCATCCTGCTCCCTCTGCACCCCCCTTATTCCTTTTTCTTTTTTTCCTTTTGTGGGGCCAGAGATTAGCTTTGTGCTATCTTACTCTCATGGCTTCAATTCATGATGATGATGAGCAGAGGAGGAGGAAGAGGAGGAGGAGGAGGGGGGGCTGCTATGATTGCAGCCAAATATGCCATTGTCTGCATTCCCTCTGAACTTACAGCCAGGAGGGGAAATGTTCCTCATATCAGTGGGTAATTATCTAAAGAGTCTGACTCAGCAAAAGGGGAGATTTTAATTCAATCTCGGGCCAGCCCTCTGAGCGCTCCCACGAGATAGATTTTATGTCTTGCGTCGGGTTATTCTTGTTGGCATGTTCTTCGCAGCCGCGGTGACTGATAGCCTACCTGGATCTGGCTACAAAGCACGCTTAAGAAATCTCCCCCAGAGAGAGATTGGGAGTGAATGCTGGTAGCTGGCAGCGAGGTGCGGCAGGACTTATTCAAACAGCCCTAGATTTACTTTTCCCAGCTTTGCCTGGCTTATCTCGTCCTCTGAGTTAGTTTAGCAAGTGCAGACTCAGCGTAAGACCCCTCGGTTTTTTGCCCGCTGCTAAGTTCTTGTTAATACGTCACGGGGGCCAGAGTGTAAGCCGCTCTGAGGAGATAACTGTAGCATTGCCTCATTCTCTGCTTCATATTACATGAGGAGGCGCCGGCACGCCGTGGAATAGACAAGTGCTTCTTCTTTATGTTGCTCTGTTGCTATAGGGGTGGTCCTATAAGACATCACGTTCAAGCGATGAACGATCAAAGTGACGGGAATCACTCCGGCAGAGGAGGTGAGGCTCGATTCCTGCTCTCCAGTATCCACATCTCTTCCACCAGCAAGTCTGCGATAAACAAACATGTGCACTGTTTCCCAAAACAGACCTGTGGTGAAATTCCCAACAGACCTCCGTTGTTCCCCCCCTTTTTTTTCTGTGTGTGCTGGAAATGGGGATGTGTGTGTGTGTGTGTGTGTGTGTGTGTGTGTGCACAGCGTAGAGGGCCCAGGTTCCAGCTTCCAGTCTCCTCCCGGCAGACGCCATCTGCTCGCTGGGGAGGTTTTCCAAACAATCCCGCAGTAAAGACGGAGGGGGGAAAATGAGAAACATGGCTACACTACAAACACAGCAAGCTCAGGTTTTTCCTTCCTTTTTTTTTTCTCCCTCCCTCTCTAAAATGAAAAACAGGTCAGTTAATCTAAAAGAAGTAAATGAGCGTATAAATACATGAGTAAATGAAAAAAAAAACAACAAACGCTGCCCTAGTTCGTGCCCTCGCGTCGCATTAGCACACTTACAGATACATTTCCCTCCCGTTCATCCAGAAGCGCCCATTAGAATTCTCGGTGATTTGTCGGGTTTGCAGGAAAACATACCATTAATGGACGGAAGGTAACGCTTCATTTTACAGGTCTGCAGATTTCACACTTAGTAGGTGGTAATTACCGAGCAACATATTGGAAATTTCTAGGAAATTACCACCAAATGACATGGTTTCATAATAATATCCTGCTATTTTTCAAAAATAGCAGGTAATTACTGTGATGCAATTTCAAGGAAACTTCCTTCTGGTTTTCTGCTTAACTTCTGCTGATCATGCCGCTTTCATTTCCCAACGAGCTTCTCTCCTATTTCCCCTCAACGGGCCACTGAGTCGAAGCGAGTCGTTGCAGCTTAATTTCCAACAAGTTTCTGGCTAACATCTGCTGATCATGGCAAGTTAATTTCCAACTACTTCCCATCTAACGTCCCCTTAGCAGGACACGTAATTGAAGCGTATTAAAAAAGAATGCGTTTTGATTTGTCGGCCTGCACAAGTTGAGCAGAAACAATGACGTTAAAAGCGGGGCTCTGTGGAACTTCTGTGTTGTTGTTGATTGTGTGTGTGTGTCGGCGATGTACGTTTCTGAAAATGGGTTAGGGTTGATGTTGCAACTTTAACTTCAGTTTTGTATTTCTCATGTGTCACAACACTGTGATTTAATCTGGTTAGGTTCAGGCACAAAGTCCACTTGGTTTTGGTGAGGAAGACAAAGTGGTTTGGCTGAAAAACACCTGTTTTGGTCCCCACAAACAGCTGAAATGTTCCAAAGTCTGCGTAAAAACATTTGATTGTATCTTCATGACTGGCTGGATATTGCCCGACTCGCAATAATAAAATATAATATTTTTCTGGAAAATTTCCCGAGGTCTCCTTATAAACACTTGCTTCTGTGTCGCTAAAACGTCTGGAGATGGCGCGACTTTCCCTGGGAAAAAATCTAGTCTTGATCGCCACAAACACACGGCTGGAAATCGCCCGAGGTCTCGTTGAAAACAGCCAGGTTTGTCGGCACAAACTCAGCCGGAGATGGCGCGACTTCCCGTAAAAAATATTGGGATTCGGTTGCGACAAGCATCTCGGCTGTCCTTAAAAATATCTGGTGACGTCACGCTTACAAATGCTGGAGCACAGATGTTGACTTATGAGACTTATGAAACTAGTTGAAAGAAAAAGGCTCTGTGGAATTTTCTGTGTATTGCTGGACGCTGGTTGTTAGCAGACTCCATTTCTAAACTACGTTAGCTACTGTTGCTTGGAGAACGGCACTGAGATGAGCCACTCGAGAACTATCCTATGCACTATTGCGAAAAATTCAACCTGGGTTCTTAACAAAGAAATCCACAGACCAGCAGCGTTAAACAACATCAGCAAATCATCCACAGGCTCATGTAGGCAACCGCGAGGGACGGGGAAGGTCTCATTTTTCACGTCATGTTACAATCTGCACACATATTGACAGTAAAAAAAGTGTATATTTTTTACACTGTTTTTGTATATAAATAGCTGCAATTTTTTTCTTCTTACCAGGAAATTTTCTAGATGTGTAAAATGAAGCGTTTGTTAGGGTTATATATGTTGACAGTGAAAGTCTCCATGATATTTTAGCTCATAGATACATGGTAGGTTTAAATCGCATGAGGAGGAGTTCATAAAGACCATTTATTCTGTACTATTATTGAGCACTTTGTTACTTTCTACAGGCTTTTAAACAACGACGCATTCGTCGATACCAGAAACAGCAGTTTGTACGACCAAACTTGAGCTTTAGAAGTCCTACAGCTCGAGGAATAAAGGACGATGACCGAAACTATTCCAAAAATGAAGGTAATAAAAGGTGCTCTGACAGGGAGAGGATGTCCAATACTTCGGCTGATGGATGTAGATTTAATGTTTGTCCTTGTAACAGGTAATCACATCCACGCAGGCGCTATTATCTCTCGAGGTTCGGCTATTTCGCTTTTTTTTGCGTCAGGGGTTGTACATTTTTAGAGCAAAGCAACAGGTAGAAATTAGACCTCCGAATAGCATTTTAATGTCGGTAATACATCTTTTGAAGTAATTTGCCTCTAAATATTGACTTCCATTGACGAGTATGAATTTCACAAAGAACACGGATTTGGGCCCTTATTATATTCCTGACATATCGTTAATTCTGAAACAGTGTGGAATAAAACGATTGGATTTTTATTAACAATGGCGAAGAAACAACAACAGAAAGATCCAGAAGAGTGATGTTGTACATTTCCTGAGTCATCATACGCACAGATTCTTCCTGGGGCAGCGTTGTGTGAAATGGAGTGTGAAATGAGTGCACTTAACATCCCTGCAGTGGATTATACACATTACCTTACACTAGGGTTCGAGAGCATCTTCGCCTCTCTCCCGCGAATCTGTCATTGAGTTACGCTCACCTTTGCTCGAGTCCATTTGAATGTGTCCCACATGCCTGGGCCCATTTGTTCGATCAATTCAATCCGTAACCATGCAGGAGTTCAAGACATTTTATCTTCAAATAATACTTTACATTTATCTGACCTCACGCAGGATTCTCCTCATTTGTGTCTCGTACATCGATCACCAGAAAAGTTTTTTAAGTTGACTTTTTAACCTGTTTAAACTTTCTTCTGCTCCTCAGTTTGCCTTTTTTTTATTACGAACTCCACACTCATCTAGAGGTGGTGGTGTGGCTGTCTTAATGATCGAAGGGAAATGTGCTTTTGTGCTCATTTATATGAATAATAAATGAACAGCTCTGCCGAAGCAGCAAATTCAACTCAAAGCACTTTGACACCCGTAAAAGCAGCTAATGCACTGTGCAGATTTTGGTTTGTTTGTTTTCGTTTGGATAACTGGCCTAATGTAGACGACATAGCGGCACATTAAAGCAACATTATGTGGAAAAGTGGCATCTTGTGTGATTCAGACGTAATGTAACTAACTGCAATCAAAAGACATGACATCATAACAGTGTTGTATCTTAAAGTAAACATGTTTGTAACGCCTTCCCTTCAATTCGATTCAATTTAATTATCATTATACTCATCACTTATCAGGAGTGTAGAACTAACCGATTGGCTTTCGTCCCTTTATGCTACTCACAAAAACAAATTCTATCACTAGATGAAACTAATAATAAAACAAAAATGATTTATTTCAGGTGAGGATGAATTAATATTGGAAATTGTAAACATGATCATTAATATTATGCTTTTATTTATACTAATATAACTGCAACTAAGTAATGATTCGTACTGTACTTAATTGCAGTTTTGTATTGTCCCTGAGTTTTTCCATTTTCTGCTACTTTGTATTTCAACTTGAAACTTGTACTTTTAACTAAATTAAATTACTTTAGTAACTAGTTACTGTGCAGATTGCACGCTGCATCAGAGCTAAAGTAGCACAAATCAAAAACAACGTATTCTGCTCATTTTCAGGTTCATGCATTTATTCTGGATCACTACTAGAATAGTAGTCTGAAACGCTCTGTTCGAGCTCCTGTCTCTTTAAAGCGCCTCCTCCCGAATACCCACTCTCCTCTGATTGGTCAGCTCACACACGCCTGAGCCAGCACCACTCACCTTGTCAGTGGTCGGCTCTGTTGTGTTTTGTTGTTGTGAAAATAATGAAAAAGCAGAAAAGGTTTCCTTTAACTGGTTGTATTGACAGTCAGATTAGAAAACACACTGATTCTGATAATCAGTGAAAAGCTTTAAATTGGATCCAGATTCACAGTTTACATACATGGAAATACATGCATGATACTTCAATTTGTATGGTTGACATTGTAGTAATAGTTTGAAAGGTTTTTAGCACTTTTTACCACACTAATGCTAAATTTAAACAATGCAGCATGTTGCAAATATATTTGATAATGACCTAAAATACTAGAAAGATACAAAATAAGGGAAGAGCAACTCCTTATGGAGATCAGCGGTCCCACGTCACAGACAGGTACTGTGGAGGTTTCACTCCCTCACTTTTACTTCCTCCACCATAAGTGGCCTCGACAGACCAAAAATTGCACCTGGGGAAAAGTGCTGCATTCCAAGAGTAAAAGGAAAAACAGGGATCGCAGTTACAGACATGTGTGCCCAACAGGTTCATTTCTGCTGGAAATGACTGTAACACAGCTCGGGGGAAAGCGAGACTGTAGAGAACCACAAACTGTAATAGATAAATAACAGAAACAGCTGGATTGAACACGAGCTCACAGAAATGAAATGTCACCGTTTCCTCATAAATCTCCACAAACGAATGCATCAAATATATCAGACGCTGATGATGTGAAAAACTTACACTGGCATGTTGAAAGAATCAACACCCATTAAATTGGTTTGGCAAACATCTGCCTCTTCACAGATTCAGCAGGACAGATTGAGCACAACGTTAGCATTCATTTGTATTTCTGCCCACCTGGTGACTGTAAGACGACTATTTACTCTCCTTTTGCTCTGTTTTTGTTTTATTTGGCTGCTATGTACCTCACCAGCTAGTCGCTAAAGTAACTTTCCAGAGCAGCGTGCGGCTCTACTCGACTCTACTCATTTTTTGTACCGGGTTCTCTTTCTACTTTGTTTCTCACTGCAGATAATTACTAGTTACTTTTCAACATAAGCTGGATTTGGAGCTGCTCGTCTCACGGCGTTGTGCCTCCTTTACTTTTCCAGCTGTTGGGGAAATAACACACAGAAGCTGTACTTTGCTCTTCGGAAGCCGCAGCCTTTATTCACCAACAAACCGTGATCACACTGTGCATTTACTGCTAAACTGACAACTTCACTGCTAACCCTTTCCTCGTTCTTTTCCTCTCAACTACACGCTTAATACACACAAACGTATGATGAAGCCACTCTTATAACAGAGGATATGGAAAGGAGAGTGTTCCTGATGCATCCAGGGTGAGTTTTTCTTTTACTTTTTTCTGGGCTGCCATTTTTAAAATCTGGGTCGCGAGAATAAAAAGATTGCAGCTGCTATTGACGGTAGCTCGGCAATTTAAAAATGCTGAGCTTGTGCAGGATGCCCCAAGTTGCTCAAGCGACAATTCTTTGATCAATCAGTGCCTCGACCAAAGAAAATATACCAGGTATTAAGAATCTAAGAGACAAAAAGTGAGTCGAGTCATGTCGAGCTGCACCATGCAGTGGAAAAAACAACTTAACTCTGTCAGCTGTTTTGTGCAAGCAAGTCGCAAACAGTGAGTCGGTGAAGCTTGTTGGATGTAAACAGCTGACCACAGTGGCCTTACAGTGATGTCATGAGTGAACCGAAACAGTTAGCTGAAAGGTTGATAATGCCTCTCAGCTGATAGTAACAAAAGAATCAGGTGACACTTCACAGTTCTCTGTTGGTTCGTGATTACAGGTGACACCTTTCACATGTGATCCATTGTTAGTATAGAAACTACGGAAGCCCAGAGAGGCACTTCTGGTGATCCATATCCTAAGTCTGATCTGAATTGTGTTTATGAGTTAAGAACAAGTGAAAAGAAGTTCCTAAAACCCCTTGAAGTGTTGTTGGATAACATTTTCTTTTGTTAGGATTATTTTAAGTGTCACATTCTTAATTCCAGCCACAAGAGTCCACCTCGACCCCATGTTCTCAATTTGACTGAAACCACACGTTTTCTTCTTTTTGAGTTTTCATTTCTCCGAACACGATATACATGTACAGGTATTGTGTGTTACCAAGTTATGTAACATTACTGTCATGTCTTTCTATTGGCTAGAAATGTATTGTAATTGGTGCTAATCTGCCATTAGTATTAACTAAACTGACGCTAATCAGTGTTAATAGCTAACAGACAGCTACACCTGGAAGGAATAATAAATTATTGTATTCCTGTTAAGAACGTTGAGTGATGGGGCACTTCTTTCTGTTAATTTTCCTCTCAGGGCTTCCTGAAAAATACTGACAAGTATAACCGTATTCATCTAAATACGCAACAGATAAATACACGATGTCACTGAGAGATTTCACCTTTTTCCACGTTGACATTTTAATTGACATAAATCAGACAAAATGGAGATTTCATTAAACCCGCAGAAGGAGAAAACAAATGCGTGATGAACGATGCTTTCGGTAATCATACATCAAACCGGCTAAAAACCACATAATGCGAGCTGTGCCTTCCCTCCCTGAACCTCCGGCAGGCCCTCAGCCTCCCCGCAGGCTGCATTAACATATAGACCTGGGCATCTCCAAGACAATATATATTAATGCTCAGCACCTCAACGCATTAATTTTTTTTCCCCCCCTCGACATGAAATTATGACTGCCGTGAAAAAAGCGAGCTGCAGCCTCTTGTGTTCCCTTCTCTTCCACCCATAGAGTGACAGTTACAATGATACCAGGGACGAGAGCCTCGGCTCAGAACGAGAGCTCTGACAGCTCCGGTGTTACCAGTAACAGTTGCCTCCTATTTTCCCAAACTATCGCCTGTGATTTCTTCCGCTGCTATTCATGTAGGGGTTTGTGCTATGTTTGCTGATTTCAGTGCTTTTTCCTGTATTCCATCTGCATAATGAAATAATGGAAAAAGGAGCTGCTGTCACATAGGAACAATTCACAAACCATATTTAAAATGTACTTTATTTCTCCTCTAACATAGATAGATAGATAGATAGATAGATAGATAGATAGATAGATAGATAGATAGATAGATAGATAGATAGATAGATTCTTTTCGTCTACTTGAGCTCAAGTGTGGCCGGAGTAAAAATTTAACAACACAGTAACACTCCTGCTCAGATATTCTTTCCACCTCTGAATGTGGGTGTAACTGGACAGGAGGCACCGGTCCACTGTGATCACGCTGCACTGCACTCCTATATATCCCACTTGTGCTCACTTTCCCTTGAAACCTCCAGAGGTGGTTTAAAAATGTATTTTTATCTGCAGATTTTTTTTTTTCAAAAAAATATATATCAGGAGTTTATTTTATTATTTAAAAGTTTTGGTGTGCAGGCCTGCATAGTTGGGTTTTTGTCAGTGTTCTTGCTTCCAGATCCAAGTAAAAGACATGGACCAAAGAAAATGTTTACGGTGATATTAATAGATAGCCTCTCTATCTAGTAGATTATAGATAAGATAACCTCTCAGTTTCCTGCAGAATCTTAAAGGGGCACTATGTAGTTTTGGGGAAGAAATTCAAATTTAATGAAGTAATAATACAAACTAGGAAAAGTATTTTTTTTCCACAGCTGAATAAACAAGCTGTTCTCAGAGGAAAATAAGATCCCCAGAACACTGTTTGAAGCTAGAAAGGTGGCAGGGTCCGCCACATATAAGCAAAGTAAAACAGTATAAACTTGTGTTTTGTCCTTTAATGTCAGTTTGTTTATTAAGTCATGAAAACAAAGAGTTTGTTCAGTCGTCAGTCTAAGATGAACATTTTCCTCCCCAAGACAGGGAAGTGCACCTTTAGGGAAACATGAAAATGAAAACTCAGTCATTGTCCAACCATCCCCATGTATTAATGTAGATGGGAAGTCAGGAGAAGTTTCATGGTCCACAAAACATTTCTGGAGCAGATGCCCTACCTGAACTGGTTACATAGGCTCAAACAAGTGTACACTTGTGTTTTTGGACGTTAATCCTCCCGTGAAAAGCGTTCACAACACCTTCGAACTGCACAGAGGGATTCAAAGCTGAGATTCACATGAAGAGCGATTGGCCACAGTCAAAGTCTTTCTGGATCATGTCATGGTTGTCTGTAGCGTCCCAAATGTTTGTGAATCGTGTTTGTACAATTTACTTTTGAATGCAGCTAGAGGATTTAGCATTCAGGGTCCACAATAACAAACAAACAAAAAAACAAACAAACAAACATATCTGACTGGAAAGGCACAAAAAAAAGAGTTACTGTGTCTCCCCTAACAACCCTCTCTGGAAACACGAATGCATCAGCGTGGCAAATATCTTACAGACTACAATGCAGATTGCTGGGAGCAGAGGGAGATGAGTTGTGCCCCGAGAAACGACCACCTCAATCTTGGCCCCCGCATACAGACGAGTGGTATCAGGAATGAGCTGATAACCGGCACACCTGTCACACATCAAACGCCATCAGTCAAACTGAGCACACATTCATAGCACAACAAAATACATCCACAGTCGCATCCCCGTCATTCGGTGCTCTGTTGAAAGATGCTGAAAGCGCCGACTGAAGAGTCAGATGGCCGTTTGCTGAGAGGTTTGTCAGTATAAGCAGCCATGCTCACATTACAACGCAGGAACGGACGTGTAAAGGAAGACATAACTAATACAGAGGTCCCCCTATTGCTGTAGTCATTTAATACATGCACTTCAAGTCCTCATAGATGGTGTTACCTCTTCCTGTTTGTTGCTGGTTGGTTTCTTGGTTTGTCTACAGCGTTACACAAAATCGACTGAACAGACTTCCACAAAACTTGGATGGAGGATGTGTCGCAGCACAGCATGGACCCCATTAACTGTTGGTGTGAGTCGGGATAAACAGACAGTTCCAGGATTGTTTTCTGGGAGATGGATGGATCTTAATTTTTAAAATCAGGCGTCTTGGACGGCTGGTATCTGTGAGTGAGTACAATTCGATTCACATCCAAATAAAAATCCGAATCTAGCGGATTTGAATATATTTGATTTTATACTGGATTAGGCTTGATTGAATTAAAGGGGACTGTTGGGCCTTGGCGGACACGGTGCCAACGGACTAAATGCAACTGATTTAACCGTAAAGCTTCCAAAATTCTCAGCGCTGAATGGTGTGATGAGTATGAAAATGATGGAAATCATGCGGCGGTCACAGTCAGCAGATCTTAACCCACCTATAGGAAACCCTGCGTTCAAGAAACATTTCCATTTATATTCTAGTTTAACAATTTGCTTGTACCGAATAGATTTTCAGGTTGAATGAGGCAGATGTCAAGCTCTATTAAAATCTTTCCCTTACCTTAACCCAGCGCTTTGAGTGCCTGAACAGAAACAATAATAATAAAAAGTTTAATAATCCTTTAGTTTGCTATGAATGGATGTTGTTTTGCATGAGCAAATCTAAATTACGAATATGCAAATCACATTCTCTGTCACATCTCTGATACTTTAAATTGTTTTAAACACTTTGTGGAATTAAGTTTTTCTCTCAACACATACTTTTCTGCTGCAAGTTAGTTGTACAGCAGTGTTTGCAGGCGTAGCGTGCGGAGACATTGTTTTGCAATAAATCACGAGTGAATGTGCATAGTTCAGTTTTTCAATCTCATATGTGCGACAGCTAAATGGTTTTAAAAGTGCATACGGAAAATCAAAGCCTTGCAGTGTAATTTAGCCCGACACAAATAGATAATTCACTTTTAAGAAACTCTAACTTTGTGGCTGCGAGTCTGCTTCAGTTGCGTGTGCTCATGTGCGAAAGGCGAATACCATAAGTGGTCAAAAACAACTTCTGTGCTCTTTTGTTGGAGTATATGGCAAGCTGCGTACTGTTGCCTTCTGTTATATTATAAGGCCACTCGTGTCAGTCTGGCTGCTTTCTGTGTGGATTGCATGTTCTCCCCCGTGCTTGCGTGGGTTTCCTCGGGGTACTCCGGTTTCTTCCACCATCAAAACATGCACAAGTAGTTTGATTCTCCACTCAGTCCCCTTGACCAAAGGCACAGGCTACGGTCTGGAGTTGTGCGAGGGTTAACCCGAGCCCACTGCTCCCTCAGGATGGGTTAAATGCAGAGTACCAGTTTCACTATGTTGTCTTCTTCCTCTTCATAAAATCTTTGCCTCCCTCAGCATGAATTTCCAACTCTGCCTGTGTTTCCAGGAGACGATGTTGCGGCAGTAGATTTTCGACCGATGTGATCAACAGCACTCCCCGACATTATCATCAAAACACAGAATGAGAGAATATCTTCAGGAAGAAATGATGAGAGTTCAGTGAAGGAGCACTGAAGTTCTTCTGGCTGCTTGTGACGGCCATTTTTAAATCACGTAATGGGGCTTTTTCATTTAATTTCTCCCTTAAATGTATTTGAAACTGTACCTCCAGATTAGCAGTTTGTTCCAAATCCATTATGGCACATGCTTCTCTTATACTTTAAAAATGCTGCCTCTATCCTACGTATTGCAGTCAGGGGTCCAGTAGGATCCACTTCAGTGAGAATAACACCCTAAAGGAGGTGTTGAAGGGTCTTCAGTGCACACAGGTTGGAGGACGGTGCAATAGAGAAATCTTCTTCTATCTTCCCAAATGTTTTCCCATGTAATGAGCACAACTATGAATTATACATTCCGCTTTTTTAAGGCTGTGCATGAACCTGCACCCATTCAGCACACTGAAGGTGACAGGCTTGTTGAGTGGATTTCAGGTCAGGGAGATACAGTCATTTATAATGAAGCAATGCAGATGTGCTACTTTTGGCCGTCCTGCAGCTCTGTTGCTTCACTGCCAATTGGGACACCATGAAAAAAAAAGAAATCTTTTGTTTTAATGGTGTTTGCTGCAGGTGGAGTTTGTTTCTACAATGACTCCCTCTGTAGCAGAAAATGTCTATGCAGCCCTCATTTATAAACAGTGGTGCCGATAGTGTGGCTGCAGTTATTGGCTCTGACGTCAGCATCACAAAGGATACCTGCCGACCGCTCCGGCTCTCACATTGTGAGTCTGCCGGCTGGAGGAAGGTGTTTGATTCAAAAAAATGACTCTCTCCTCAGAAATAGATTTCCGAGCTCGCTGGGATGAGATTAGTGTGGTGCAGGTTCTGGAGAATCGACAGAACATGAAGAGAGCTTTATAGCCGGTATATGGCTGATGTGCCCTGGCATTAGTGTCTATGGGCACCAAAGTGAAGCCTGAATCCTCTGATGTGCTGCGGTGGTTCATTTCACTTCACTGCGGCTGATTAAACTGTCTCTGCCGTCATTTTAACAAAGGGTGACAGGATGACAGCTTGACAGAGACCTGTTTTATTTTGAATCCGCAGTGCACCTTTTACAGCTAACAGTGGCATATTAAAGTGAAACTTGCCATCACTGGCGCAGATGTATGCAGGCATACAAAGGCGAACTAAACGTATGTGATAATAACTCAGATGCGACGCCATCGCGGCAATATACGGTTTCAAATGTGTTTGCAAATGAATGAGCATGAATGTTTTTGCACACATGGTTTTGGTTTTAACTGTTTCCTGTTTTATTTTGGTGGATATATCCTCATGTGTTTTGTCATGACTGTCTTTGTACTTTCCCTGCCATTTTTCTGTGTATACACCTGTGTGTCGTTTGTTCATTAGCCCATGTACGCTTAAAGTGATATTTAGGTCTTCTGATGTGGGGTCAGGTATGTATCTCTACTCTCTAGCGTGTTACCTGCAGTAGATAATCGCCAACCTTTTGTCGGTGTAGACAGCTCGAAGCGCCGGCAGGTATTTTAGCCACCTACGATAAGTCCCGCCTTAAATATATATATATTTGTTAAAGTGTATGCTTTGTTTTTAACATTTATGGAGCCGTCAAACAGCCTTTTCCTTTGGCATCAAATTCCCTCAACCGTACAACGTCTGTATTACTATTTTTATTACTTTACTACTGCTTCATTGCCTGCCGTTTTGTAGCCGAGTTGCAAGAATATAACAGCATATTAGCAGTTGACGCTGACGTGTACCAAACATAGCATATCACGTCTTAGTAATGCTTGCTAGCTTCCTGTTGCTACAGTGAAGGTGGCGGCGTTATTACATCCAACAAGGCTGCCAAATGGATGACCAGAATTTAAGTCACACCACAGGATACATTTGCAGCCATTTCTGTGGTGTCAAAACTGGGAGTTTGACGCTTTCCTGACCCTAACAAAGATAGTTTTGTTCCTAAACCTAAACAGAGCATGAACTTAGCATTGTGACAAAAGAGAAAAAATAATTGAACTAAACTAATGTAAAAATGCAACATAAAGAAACATCCAGTTTGAAGTTATATGTGGTTTTGCATTAACTCACTTGTCTTTCATTAATCTTGGCATTTGGTTTGCTTTTTGCCTGCCTTTTGTGTTCGGATTATCGGCTTTTGAACATCGGCTCTTATTAAAGCTCACTTTTAGCTTCTAACCCACTTGCTCAGATGTATGCATTTGGGTCCTCTTTTGAAAAACGTCCTCCTGATGATGACTTTTGATTTATGGAAGGTTTCACTGAGAAAGGAAGAGAGAGATAAGGCGAGGGACACGCAGAGGGGGATTTGTGCTAAATTGAGGTGAGCGCCAGTTGTTCTTATTGCTGCATTTTTCATATCAAAGCAAATAAAAAAAGTCAAGCGGACTTATCAGGGCTCACACATGTTAATATTTACTAAATCTCGGCGCTAATATTACCTTAATCCTCTGCATGAGGGTATCATTAACATGGGCGTCTTAAAATAAAATCATAAACCTATATCTCCTCTGACCAACTGCTGTGCACGCACACATAAAAGGCAGAATACGATTTAAGTTCTGTGAATATCCGTCTCAACCATATCCGCCCACACTTAACACGCAGAGCGGTAAAAAAGCATATGCACATGGCACACAGAGAAAATGATACGTGCTCAGGAATAAAGACATTTATTACAGCGTGCTATGCGCATGACGTATCACATACTGCATATACAAACATGCAAATCACAAATGCACGCAGGAGCTAAGGGGGCGGATGCAAAGAGAGCGAGTCCGTGAGCTGTGTGAGAGCTCCTCTGAGATCTCTCTAGCCCACCGTGGGTGTTTTGTCTTTCCCGCGAGGGATGCTCGTTGTTTTGCGGAGGCAGGTTCAGCTCCAGGATTAATGAAAAGCTCCATCTTAGTCATGAAAAGAGCATTTTCACAATCTATTTAACATCATGCATACCAAAGGCTCACATTAGGCGCTGTTGACTTATGCTCGCCTACAGCAGTGTTTTCTGATGCATTCATCGCCACTGCTGTGATCTTCAGTGGGTAGGCTGCCCCCCTCCAGCCGTGCCCATTGAGTTTCTTGCATTTCTCATGTTCGCTGTCAGAAAACTCATTCTTCAGTGCCGAGATGAAATATGGCACGCAACTGGAAGTCTGAGGGAGTTATTGAAGGAATGAGAGTAATAAAGCTTCCCGGGACTTTAGTGTTCTTTTTGGATAATGTCTTTTATTTCCTGTCTGCCGGTGGATGATTGGCCACAGAAACAAGAGGATTCGGCGGCACAGAGCTCGCTATTAGCCAATTAAGTCGTGCCTTTGTAGGTCAAACACAGCACTCTGTGGGCTCGCTGTGTGAGTGGGACCGGGTCACGGGGTCGCAATGTTGGATGTTTCTATCTCAGTGGCCGGGCTGACCCGAGAGAGCCTAAAGTGGTGTAATAGGCTGCGGAGGGAAAGCTCGCAGAAGTGCATTCCATGAGTGCTTGATGTGATTTCAGCGGTTGCACCTGGTGAATTATTTAGCGCAAATGGTTGTAATTACACAGCGGCTACAGTGAGGGCGTTTAGGGTTGTGGTGTGTCTAGATCTTCGCAGGGATCACAGGACGACGTGATGAACTCAGACGGCATTCCTGGAAACTGCTGCGTGCTCCTGCTCACCTCCTCCCTCCCTCCCTCCCGCTGCCTTTAGCTCTGTCAGCAGTTTCTCTCCTGTGAGTGGCTGGCGTCAGGCCGGCCCTCGCAGAGCTCTTAAAAGGCTGTTAAAGGTCCTTGTGAGACGCGGCCCCTATCCCTCCGCCGCCACCCACACCGTCCACCCAGTCCACCCACAAAGCCCTCTAAGCAATCACAGCTTCTCAGCATGTCAGCTAGCATTACTGTAACCCCCCTTACGCCTGCAATCAGGGCTCACCCATGCAGGGGAACTGGGGCAAAGCGAAGGCACTCGCTCGTAAGAAGCGAAAGGGAGAGACCAGTCATCTCCGCCACAATGACCTTTGAGGGCCTTTCGAGGATTGTGAAGCGATGGCGTGGGCGATGAAAGATGGTGAAAGCAATGCTCTGATTCAACTGTTGGCGTAAACACAGAATGACTAGCGCAGCGGAACAAGATGCGGCGAAGGACACAAATAAGACACAAGTGTCATCCAATTCCATTTTTTCCAAGAGGAAGACAACTGGAGGGCCCATTATGTGGCCGCTCTCCATGTCCTGTCCAGGTTGGTTCGTCTGTCAAGGTAAAATGGCAGCACTGCAAATTCTGCATTACAGCCGAAGCTCCCCTTAGGGAGACTAAGTGGCATCAACCTGTCGTGGTCACACACTGTTGCTGACAAGGTGATGATGAACACCTTTCATTAAAAGGTAGAAGCCGGGCTTTTCCTGTGAGGGAGCATGTTCTGGTCTTAATGTCAAAGGGAAAGGATCGAGGCTGGAACAGAAAGCCTTGGGGGTCCGAACTCTGGATGATTTCTAGGACATGCCAGGAACTCTTTCGTGACACCATGACGCACACTCAGAAATTCATAGGACTAAAATCAGAGGTGCATTCCTGCTCGGATTGGAGCACTCCCACGGAAATTGTTTGAATCCTGTCACAAGCTGTCAGCATTGTCGATGCAGCAGTCAACATATGAAATGTAGATTTACGTTGCTTAAAGCTGCATGACAGCAGGAGGCGACTACTTCGACCATTTTACGGGCGCGCTATGGAGAAAGTCTGATCAGAGGAGAAAGATCTTCACTGACTGAAATTGTTTTAGCTCCTAAATAAACAAACTCTCTTTGTTTTCATGATGGAATAAACTGAATGAGCAAACTGACTGCTGACATTTAATATTGTAAATATTAAAAAATACACTTTGAATTTCACTTTTAAGAAACCATGCCTTGAGGAGTCATTGAACTAGACACAGCGATACCGGTCCGTTTGTGACACAGGCGAGGCGACAGCTCATAACTGGCAGGAAAAACAGTGTAAAGTCCATTTTTGTCTGATCACAGCACTTGCTTCCTGCTAATTAAGAAGCATCTAAGACGCAGACTTTGATTCACACGTCTGTCCCCAACACCAGATCTTAATTTAGTAAACAGGGTTAATCAATGCAGTCTCAGTAACCCTGGATGAAGCGTTGGATGGCAGCCGGATCTTCACGAAAGCAAGACTGTTTTTTAAAAGAGAGTCCTCGCCTGCCGCAGCTTCAAAATATAATGCAGCGCTCCCATTAGGTTTTGAATAAATACTGTATATTGTAGCTAAAAATACTGACTGTTTTTTTTTTTTTTTTTTGCGCCATCACACTGTCACACCGCTGAGAATTTTTGACAGATGTTCAGAATCTGTTAGGGAGTTAAGGAGTCAAACTGTGTGGCACAAAAGCAAATCCCCTGCCAGGATTTCACACAACAGCTCATCACAGGCACACACAAAAAAAGATGAACCACCTGCTATAAATGTTCCATCATGAGTCCAAAACACACAACGGTAACAATAATAATTATGATAATAGCGACGGTACTACCACTTGTACCTCTAGTAGGGAGACTGGCGATGCTTGTAGCACTTTCTGTGTCAGCGGGAGTGACTCACTGGGTTTTTGTGTTCGAGCTCTCAAATTTTTGACAAAGTACCCCTCGTTTGTCGGCCGCACGTAGAGATGTTTCCAACTATCACAGAATTCATTTAATGATTTAACATGTAAGAAGATTCATTATCTGCTGCTCCAATGCTCGGCTCAGTTGTAACACGACACAATTTTTATTGCACCTGAGAACCGATCCGGACCGGCCATGTTGTTTTATCATCCCACGACGGGTGATTGATGGTGCACTCTGCTGCAAGTTGATACGCCGACTTCCTGTCTTAAACAACCACTGCTCCAGACCACTCTGAGACCACCGTTCACTTCCTGTTATAGCTGACAAAACCGGGCGCCTTTAGCTTAACCGTTGGACATTTTCTAGTTGAGTTTGTGGCGAGAAAACTCAAAACATTATCTTTAATATGATCTTTAACCTTAACCAAGTGGTTGTTGTGCCTTCACCTAACTAGACCTCAACCATAGAGTTACAAACACAGCAAATTTGAAAATTTGAATTAGAAGAAACAGAAAAGTTTTCATATACAGCATCCGTGGTTTGCAGACAAATGATTATTACCTCCGCTAAGTAGGAGGTTCGCATGTTTTCGCCGTGTCCGTTTGTTGGTTTGTCAGCAGGATTACACAAAAACTACACACTGGATTTCTATGAAACTTGGACGGAGGATAGTTATCAGCCCAGAATAGGCCCCCACTTAATTATCAAAATAGTTTCAAACTGATTTTCTTTTAACTGATTAATCTTAGCAGCTGTTGCAGAAACGTACAATGGCGACGCTTATACTGTTGATTAGGATGAAAACTAATAAATACCTTACCTGTAACCTCTGAACCTCCTCCCACCTGTAGCTGCCAGATGCTTTTTGATGTTTTGTAACATCTTGCAGTATCTGCTCAGGGTCTTTGTACGCTTTGGTACATGTACAGGCACACCCATATCAGATTTTCTGACATGCTGTAGTTGCATGCTGAAATAAAGGAGTGTCATGATGATTTTATTTTGTTCTCATTATGATTTCATTTGTAACACTCTTTTGATAAAGGAGTTACAACCACCCCCAACCTTGTCAGACACTTGTTCAGCTCCCTGTCGCAGCATGGTGGCTTGAAATTTGCATAAATGAAATGCCTCCATTTTTTACTTGATGTAATACGACTGACTTCAACTTCATCAGCTCAAATTAGAAATATATACTTTCTCACCAAAAAGTCAGTTTATTGGCAGAAAGTTCACCGTGCCTTTTCAGGACACAGTGACTCTTTTCCTGGTAAAAGCGGGGCGATGCCATCATAAACACAGATACAGATACACAGCGCTGCCTGTGTCTGATCGAAAAGACTGAAACCTACATTTCCAGTGATTATTCAGCTCAACAAAAAAGGGGAAGATGCATAGCAATGGATCCATTAGTGTCCAAGAGCAGAATGTAAATCATGACATTAGCTCGGATTGCTCAGTAAACACTAGTGTCTGAAGTACCCTGGATGCCAGCGCACGGCTTCAAATGAGACACAGCTCCCACACCTACAATCTATCCACAAATCATTACCGGCCTAATGAGCAATATCAAACCCTGGCATTACGACAACTTACTACCATCTCCATGACAACTGGGATCGCAGAAAAAAGCGCGGTCTGTCGCCGGCACTTCCCTCTTTCCTTTGTCTGCCGCCGGTTTCATACCCTGAAACTTTATATCATCAAATACTTCAGAATGTGCAGTTGCAGCCGTGCGGGACGGTGATGCTTCTGCACATTTTAACATCAGAGGATTTCTATCTACGCTTGCTTTCTCGGTGACCACACAGTGTTCAATTACAATTGATTTTTTTTCCCTCTTCCTTTGTTGTCCTGCTGGGTATTTTATAAGCTCGCAAGGTGCACTGTGTAAAGGGTAGGCGAGTGGAGGGAAACAACTGCAAAATAAGATATCATTGTCAGTTATCAGATAATTAAAATGTAATCAAAAAAAAGAGGATGAAAAGAATTTTAAATGGGTAAATTAACATATTACTGCAGTTCTGGGAAACTTTAAATTCCCCAGATATTAATGTTTTAACACAAGAGGAAGGACTCCGCTTGGGAGAAAAGTGCACCCTTTCAAAATAAATAAGAACAAGCTTTGTCTCGCTTGTCACAGCACCCCAGTTGTCCTGGTGGAGATTTAACTCTCTCTGTGTTTCACAAAGGAAAGTCTTCCTTTTTGTGATGACGATTGTCCGTATGTCTTCAGTCGAATGAAAGATTCGGGGGCTGTCATACTCACATATTGTGCCAATGTTTAAACTTTGTGCAGCCCTGTTTGTGAATATATTTGCGGCCCTCGTGTATCTTTGACAACATTCATCGCTGACTGCACTTATTCCATTTGGCTGTTATGATGGCGCAGCACTTTAAGGGCCATACATCGTGTTTACATGCATATGGAAAGTGCACTTGTAATGTAATTAAGACCGTAATGTGAGTAAGGTGAGACTCATGTGCACTGTGCAGCGAATGTTTGTATGATGATGCTCTTAGCGAGAGAGAAAGCCCTGTTGGAGTGATGCGTGCGGAGTGTTCAGGCATTCACAGAGACCGTTCAAGAAAAGTTATTGTCTTAATGGCTTAATAATTGATCAATTTGTGGCTAAGTGATGTTCTCTTATGTCATGATAATATGATTATTGACATATAAATAGCTTAATTGAGCTTTTGTTTTACACAGACTATAAGTAACTATTGTCTGAATGGTTTGATGGTTTCTTTATCTACAGCGTCTGCATGGCTCTTTAGAGATTAATTTATATATTCATTTAAACCCTTATTTAAACATGGAGTGGCATAAATAACCAACGGGAAAGTAAAAAAAGCAGTATACATTATTTCTTGGCTCCAGAGGAAGCTGCATGCAATCTGATCCATCTCAAGTGATGTCATTCAATGGCTAAATTGCATTGTGGGTAATGTAGGCACCAGATTTTTCAAAAGAAGTCCACTGGTCTAATATTGCACTCATTTGACACTGTTGGGCTCATTATGGATCAATCAATACAGCAGAACCAGAGATATTGAACACATCCTTCTCCTACATTACCCACAATGCAACTTAGCCACGGAGTGACATCACTAGAGGCACTATACTACTTTTTTCACATATTGTATCACACTTAAACACATTTGAATGTGCTAAATTGGTGGAATTACCCTTTTAATAAAGGATGGATTGCTATACGTTTTATACAACAAAGGACCTGAGAGGATAAACTATGGTGATCCATTGATTTACTTATAATCCTGCTTGAAATAGGTCAAATTCTTCTCTCATCCTGTGAAATATCAACATAAACTAGATGTTTGTCCTTTTTTTGTGCTTTTGTGATCACCTGACTTTTCCACCACGATGTTCACTTCACATTTGTGGCTTTGAGTGAAGTTTCTCAGCAAATATTGAAATTTGGCCCTGACATTCTCTCTTCTTATAGAAATTATTTATTGTCCAATATTTCAAGGCTCGCTTTATCGAATGAGTTGTGGCACCAGAGAGACAGAAAGCTTGGTCAAGGTTTCTCTATAAGTCTAGTTTCTAAATGATTCCTGGCTTTTTATTAGTTCATTCATATGATATTGTAAAACGTTTGGGTTTGGCGCCAGTGTCACAAATTACAGGTCATTACAGGTGCTTTCCTGGAGACAAGGTTGTTGTAATGGAGTCCTTTGTGTTGCTGTGAGTTTGCATGAATTTGAAAATTAGCATAAATAATTAGCAATCACTCTCACTTTGTGCTGAGAGGCCATTTCAAGTTTTTACCGAGCACATTACACCTGTTCATGAATTTATGCATGTCTCATCAGCCACACTTCGTCGCACAAGAAGCACCTTTCACAGTCACCGACGCTATTGTTCTGCACGTGGACGCCGAGCTTGAGTTGGCGTGCTTTTGTGGTCGGACGCTTACACTCATCACAGCAAATGGGATGGCTGTCCAATAAGTGGTGCTTACTTTTTTAAAATTAAATTGATTGAATTGACATTTCCTCGTTTCCATGTTTAGTTGTTATTGCCTCGGATACCGATAATTCGGCGCCATCTTCCAAATGCGTTTCTGAATATATCTTTGTTAGACATAATGGGCGAGGAGCGGGAGAAGAGAGGTAATCACAAATTGGTTTTTAAGGTTGTGCCGGTTAATTAGCACCTGATTAAACGGTCAGTGGAGATGTCCACTTACAGCTGTGGGGTGAGGCTGTGAGCACCGTTAACAAAAAAAACAGTTTGAATTAAAAGGAGAGGTTATTAGGCCGCACAAATGTCAGACGAAAACAAAGCACAAAACTTTGGTAGACAAAAATAAGTACATCGAGTTTATGTTAATGTCCATTTAGCTGTGCTCAATGAGAGCAGGAAGTAAGTCGTAATCAGAAACACTGCCATGGTGTTGTCTTCATTCATAAGAGGTGATTCTGTCCAGGAAATGAGTTGTTGTATCTGCCACTGGCATAAGAAAGAAAAAAAAACCTCATTAGCAGTCAAGCTATGCACTCAAATCTGTCAGTGACATCCTTCTCTCCTGCCCCCGAAGACTTGTTACAGTGTTCAGGGCAACTTGTGAAGTCATGGCAGTGTAAACTGATGTTTGAATTGTGACATGAATGCAGACAGAAGAGGCGGTATTATTTCCTGGAAGAGACATCCTTCTCCTCTAACAATGTCCCTTTCTCTTTCAGTCAGATAATCTCATTTGAGATTACATTGTGGTGCCGTCTTCCACAGTGTCACATAGCAATTAAACACTTGTGAAGACCTGCAGAGTTCAGACAAGTGTGGATTATTCTCGTTTGTAGGCCGATATGTTGGACATTTCTGGTGTTTGTTTTTTTTCTTTGCCTTCTTCCAAAAGATTCAGTGGAATCACTTAAAGCAACATCCAGCTTTATCGCTCAAGATACCCTTGACTTGCCAGTACCGAAAACGCGAACACTTTTGGTCCACCCCTTACAGGGCTCCTTGAAAGGAGAGTTAGCATTGACAGCTAACAACATGGGGTCACGACTTTACACTGCGTTTTAAGCATCTAAACATGCTCCAAATATCACCCCAAAAGCTATGCAACATCAGCAGACACCTTACAACACAGCACTGTAGCGTGTATGGCTCAAAATGAATAAAAAAAAGTGGTTAAAACAGTGTGTTTGTGCAAGCAGCTACATACTGGTGTTTCGGATTAACACGCGTCTTTGTTAACTGCCGACCCTGAGCCGAATGCGTCTGTGGTCGCCGTAGCTACAACAGATGTTGAAAATGGGAAGAGAAGACGTAGCTGTCCTCTGATATGCCTCTTTGTTCAGGTTTTCTCTGTGCAAAACATACCTGATACGAGTTCGGGCTGCTGTTTGATTAAATGTGTCTAACCCTCAGTCGCTGTCTCAAAGTCGCTGATTGTTACGGAAGACGTTGTAAACAGGAAAAGGGAGAACTGCTCTTCCTGTGAATGTGTATCTCTAATAAACCTTCATTAAAAACACGTACTCGAGTCTTCTCCCTGTTTGAGTAAACATGCATTACACAGAGGAACTATGGAACCCTTTTAAACGAAAAAAAAAGAATTACGGAACTTGAACTGACATTCACTGAGGGAAAAAAAAGGCATCGACGACGAACCTTTTGAATTAGACGGTAGAGCATATTTGTTCGAACCGGAGTATACAGATGAGGAGTTACTTGCACTAGAGAACGAAAGAGCTCTGCTCTCCTCTCTGCAAGAACACGGAGACGGAGCATGCGCATTAAGCTTGCGCGCTGTAAACAAACAGATAGATGGAGAAACCGAACACAAGAAGAAGAAAATGAAAATGGCTAGTACAAGGAAACCAGAATCATTTGTGTGGACCAATAATGAGGTCAAACTGCTGCTGCGACTCACACTCAACTACAAGGCGAGTAAGTTCCAAGAAACACGAGCGCAAGCAGGAGTCCGCCATTGTTTTGTTGTTGTTGTTATGAGACGTAGCGGGGTTCAGAGGTCAGAGGCAAGAGGTTGAGGGGTGGGGCGATGGCGTCATCGTTTCGGAAAGTATGCAGATTCGCCGTCCACAAGAAAACGGGAGAGCTGCGTTTTCAGATTTTTCCACCCTGAGACCCGGTTTCAAAAAAGTGCGTTTTCAGGATCCGTGTGGACGATCGGCCAAAACGATGCAATACATGTGCGTTTCCACAAAAGAGCGTTTCTTCTGGACGGCCTCTCAGGCTACGTTTACACGATGACGGTCTGAACAGAATACACAAATGTGGCGTCGCGTCTTCATTTTTTATTCCGCGTTTAGACGAGCGTTTTCGGGAGGAAATCTGCGTGCATACGCAAAAGTGTGTGGAATTCGATTGGGTATGCATGCCAGGTGGCTAGGTGGTGTTGTGATACACTATCACACACCGTGTAAACGAAAGGCACTTCCGATAAAATATTTTGTCGTTTTTACCCGCAAGCGTCCTAGTGTAAACGGGGCCTCCGTGCAGAGCGGGTAGACTCATGACAGGCTATTTTAAGGCTCATGGCAGGCTATTTTAAGGCTCATGGCTCGTAACAGGCTGTAACATGGACATGTACGTTATGAACAGAAAAACGAAAATGCTGGAATACGTTTCTGTCTGCAAAAGTTTCCGTCTCTGCCAGTGAGGGAGTAAGCGCATGCTCGACGGATCGACTAGTTTGGACTACGTGAAGACAGGAATGTCAACAAACGGTATGTAGCTGCTTGCACAAACACACTGTTTTAACCACTTTTTTAAATTCATTTTGAGCCATACACGCTACAGTGCTGTGTTGTAAGGTGTCTGCTGATGTTGCATAGCTTTTGGGGTGATATTTGAAGCATGTTAAGATGCTTAAAAACACAGTGTAAATTCGTGACGCCATGTTGTTAGCTGTCAATGCTAACTCTCCGTTCAAGGAGCCCTGTAAGGGGTGGACCAAAAGTGTTTGCGTCTTCAGTACGGCAAGTCAAGGGTATCTTGAGCAATAAAGCTGCATGTTGAAATCGACCAAAGTTTTCCTTTAAGTTGTGCTCCTTTTGTCCTGTTTGTCAGGATCTCTACCAACAGTCACAACAGTATTAATCTATCTGAGGTTGAGGACTGACAAGCGGCTACATTTCAGAACAGATTCTAACTTTTGGCTCCTACACACAGTGCAATGTTGGCCCGTCAGAGAGGAAAAAGTGACAGTCGAAGAGAAACGGGGAAATCTTTGGTTATCAGTTTGAAATGGCTGCTGCCACGACCACCGTCTTCAAAAGAAATCGGTTATGTTATAAAAAAAAAAAGCACGGTGACCTCTAGAATTTCGTCCTGGATACTGCTCTTTGGCTATAGTGACTACAAAGGGAGCAAAGCAAGGAACCTAAGAAAGAAGGAGGAAGAAATCTTACTTTTGTGCCAGACTGTGGTGACAGCTGTATTGAATGCTATGCTAGATGCATGGCGTAACACACTAAAACCCGACATTTCTATGTCGTATGACTTCTGATGAAGAAACGCCTCCAGTAAATGAAAGAACACACTTCACAGAGCAGGTTAACAAATGATGTTTTTTTGACAGGGCTGATAGTATTGTGACCAAATGGGGCAAGTCCAGACAAATCTTGCTGATTAGATTGCAATTACACTGCAAACAAGACTCTTTTCCCAAATGAAATCAAGGGATGAACAACATGTTGATATAAACATCAGTTGCTAACAAACGCTCTGAAGCAAGTTCTGTTTTTTCTTGGGGCATACCACATAGTTATGTTTGGTTTTAGTGTGTTTCTCCCATTGACTTGACATGTATAGTGCCATAGATAGGTACATCGGCATGTTTTTATCTATTGTTAATGTGATTTTGAAAAATTGTACAGAAATTAGTGTCAGGGAAAATTAATCAGCAATTTGACAGTTTAACAAAATGAAAATCAAGTTAAAATCAAACCAGTTTTATTATGCAGCCCAAAATCACAATCACATTGCCTCAGTGGGCTTTACAATACTTAAAGTGAGCGACATCCTCTCTCCTTAGACCCTCAATTTCAGTGAGGAAAACCTTGCCAAACCGAAAAAATACTCTTTTATCAGGGAAATAAAAGATGAAAGAAACCTCAGGAAGAGCCACAGAGGAGGGATCTCTGTTCCAGGATGGACAGACATGCAACAGATGTTGCGTGTACAGAACAGAACAAGATCACAGTTTTCATTGACAGAATGTCTGGTACAAGTAAATAATATAACACATTTGTGAAGAAAAGAAAACAAGATTTAATTAGGCTCATCTCTAACGGTGTGACAGGCAAATCTGTAAACCTGTAAAATTGCTGTTAAATCACTGCACAGAGGTCTTTGGCAGAGATGTGCTAATCCCCACTCAGGCAAAACCCCCCTCTTATCCAATCACCTGTCCCTAAAGAACTAGTAATGTCAGTGGCTTACGTTAGCGGTCTGCAATGCAGGATTTTCTGCTGCAACCCCCAAACTCTCTGAGCTCGAATCCAGTCCGGTGGAGACGCTGTCACATTTCAGCAGAAATTTTTCCGAGTCCTCATTGACAAGCGCTGTCAAAGTCTTCCAAAAAAGACAAAGACATGAGTTTCCAGTCACCATTTTGCTGCTGAAGCTGGCGAACAGAAAGCTTTGCAGCCTACGCACTGACCATGCATTACACGCTGAGTGCTCGTGCCCACCTGCAGCTTTGGAGGGAGACCCCGCACTGCCAACATCTGCTGAGGTCTCACCGAAATCTGTTGGCTGCAGACCGCTCATCTGCACTTCTGAGTCTGTTTGTCTTTGTCTTCACATGGGGAGCTTGAAGGATAAAAAGAGCTTTGTTCTTGAAAATCCACATTCATTTTCTCAACGCAGAAAAAAACAATGTTTTACCGGATCAGGAATTCATCCTGAAGCCGTCTGACAGGTACATTTGTAGGTTAGGGAACAGGTGTTCACGATCATGAGCTGGCAGAATAATTTGATCAATTATGCATAGAATAGCTTCCCCACATGCATGATAAAGTCTCTCTGTAGAACAGCCTATAGATCTAGCATCTGCTGCTGCAAGAGGAGGCTCCATCCTACACAACACAACACACATTTTCAACACGTATTGTCAATACAGGTTAAGTAGTTGTCTCTGATTTAAAACACAGCCCTGCAAAGTAATCAGACATTGGTCAATAGATGTTCTGATGGGAGCGATGGTGCCTTTTTTGCTTCAATTTGGTTTGTCCTGATGAATTCTTGTCTCGGACCATTTTATCTATTTTCCATCCTTACTGATGGTCATTATGGATTTGATCATTACTAGTAGTTGTATTCTTTTCCAGGGCATTAGAGTCATTACATCAAAAGTAAAGACTCTACAAGTCTCAGAGTTGCTCCAAAAGAGGTCTACTTTGACATTTCTTTAGATATATACTTCTGGCTTTTACCGAAGGAAACAAGAATAATAAAGCTGCACCAAACAAAAGGTGAGCCGGATCATCAAAGTTCAGAACATGATCTGCGACATCAAAAAAGTTTTTACTTTAAATCTTCGCTGCAATGTGTCATTTTGGTCACTTGGAGGCAAGATATACATCAAATCAAGCTGACAGACATAGAAATAACAACACATCCTGTAGCTTATAGAGTTACTTTAACTTCATCCAGACATAAATAGGACTTCAACTCATTATTGTTTTTATTAACACTAACCAATCAGATAGTGTTGCGGTTAGGACAGTGAGTGAGAGGATGCTGCATCAGAGCCAAAGTAATATATTTTTAAATACGTTTATTTTATCATCAGTCTGACAGAAAAATCCCCAATACCATAAAAATACTATAAAATGCTGAATACTGGGCCAATAACCCTAACCATACCCCTCGTCCATAGTATGTACTATATAGCCTCTCTATATAAGTATATGTAGGCCTATATAATTTATCTTTACATTGATATTTATGTACATTTAATTTCAGGACTGTTACTCAAGCACTATTGGTATGGGTGACTCTCACTTTTAATACATTAATATTTTAAAACAATGGATCTTCTTTTGCTTAAGTTTAACTTTTGAGTACCTTGATAACTCTCATCGTATTAAATATTTAACATACAATATTCATGCCATTGTTTTGTGGCGCTCGCAGTTTTTCCATTGAGTTGATGTTGGTGGTGAAGCAGCGCCCCCTACAGGAACACTTCCGGTCACTGCTGCCTGTCAATCAATCTACGTTCAGAGACACTCCTGAAGTCCTCGCGGACGGCAGGTGGTTTCAGCATCTTTGAAGGAGTATAAAGCCAGAAGAGACTGTAAATGGTCAGCAAAGTTTAGTCGAGCTCATTTTTCTGAAGTTATTTCGGTAGTTAAGTCAACAAAGGGAAAGTTAGCAACGCTTTTTATACGCTAACGTAAGCAGGCGACAACAGATGCGTAGAAGAAGAAGAAGAAGAAGAAGAAGAAGA